>OX940803.1:23294091-23383417 GCA_954870605.1 Acer campestre | reverse complement strand
AAAAAGAAACACAAAAAGTAAATATATTACATTATTACTGAAGAAACTATATAAGATATGCGTGCTTCAAAGCTACCCTTTGTTTCCGAGTTTTTTTTTGATAGGCATATGACTATGAGCATACTTATATCACACTTATCCACCTCATCGCTTTTTACCAAAAAAAGCAATGCAATTGGGTCAAATAATGCTTACATGGCAAAAAGCGATGAGGTGGATAAGTATGCTCACAGTTATATGCCTACTAGAGAAAAACTCCTGTGTTTCCCCTATTATCTCATACAATTGCTTTTCTTTCATGTTGACCGAAAAAGGAGCTTCAAGACTCTTCACATAATATTTATTCCATTACATCATAGGCACCGATGATGACCAAACCACAAATGCTAGAAATTTTGTGCTTATTCTGTGACATTTTTGTTGATAAGGTGCTTTTTACAACTATTTCTGTTGCAACAGTCACAATTAGGTAATGCAGTACTAACTGAAGATTATGAAGATGCTGCTAGGCTCAAGGTTGCAATTGCAGCTGCAGCTACTAATGACACTGTTGGCAGAGTCATGTCAAACCTGAGTGTAAGGAGTAAAAATGATTTCGCCTGTACATATCTCTGTTTTTTTTTTTTCCTTCCATTTATTTATTTTAAAGCACAAGTAAAATAGGAAGGCAATAATTTTTCCTAACCTTCTCTCTCTCTCTCCAGAGAGCAGTTGTGGAAGAGCGTTACCAAGATGCAGCTTTTTTACGAGATATTGCGGGTGCTGGATTGGTGAGTTTGCTTAAGATCCTTTTGTAATTGATTAACACATGCATTTTATGGTCCTTTTTATTATGCGGTAACGATTTCGCTTTTGTATAGTTTAACTTGTATGAAAACTATACATCGATATAAATTTTGAAAAAACAATGTATGCATGCCTATGCTCTTGCAATGGTTTAAGGTGCATATGTAACCTTAGATGGTTCGTAACTTTCGCCGTTGGTTGTTTCGCACATTTTTATATTCGAAGTTTTGAACATGCTAGCAATTTAAGTATTGCCTAACTTTTGCAACTAAAGTACTTCTGTTTACTTTTTGTTGAGTTTTTGGTGTTTGGTTGATTGGCAGTTGACTGCACCTACTGATAAGCAGTACACTGACATTTTTTCTGGGTGAACTATTTTTTTTGCTAATTATGTTGTCATTTTGTCTGATGTCCTTATGTTTTGTGATTATTATTGTGGTTTTATGCTTGAGTTGTTCTTTTGGTTATTGTATTTGGAGTTAAGTAAACATTTTTGAAAAAAGAAAAAGAAAAAAGATAGTAAATTAATTTCATGGATATATCTTCTGATTTATTCTGCTTGTGGATTTGGAATATGTTGTTGAATACTATATGATGACTTTGTCTCACATAGTGTTTTTGATGTTCTTGGCTTCCAGGTGGGATGGTGGACTGGCATTTCAGAAGATAAGAATGACCCTTATGGTCTAATTATTCGTGTAACTGCAGAACATGGAAGATATGTAGCAAGGAGTTACAGTCCCCGGTAATAATTCATGGCTTATGTAAATTTTTTGTGAATGTCCAAAATATTTTTAAAGAAGCCAGCACTAATAGAAGATGGTGATGCCCCGCATGTTTGGGACTTAGAGATAGTGGTGATGCTGTCTTCCTATCTAAGAAAGGATCTTAAACTTTGGACTTTTTTTGTGCTTGAATTTGAAATTCTCTTTTATGATTTTTTAAGGTCTCTTTTTTCAATAATCTTTTTCTTTCAGCCAGCTTGCTACAGCTGCAGCAGGTGTTCCCTTGTTTGAAATCTTTCTTACTACGAACAAGAAAGGTGAATACAAACAGCAGGTATCTTTTCTTTTTCATCTCTTAGTCTCTTACCATTTTAGTATAGTGTTTTGTATGAATTATAACTATTGTATTTGTAAATTATGATACACCTAGTTTGGTATCCTGATGTAATCCAAAGATGGATATGCAAAAAAAATTAGTAAGAGAATTAGGGATGAGCACAAATCAATTGGACAGAGCTAGTTGAGACTAGTAGTAGAGGAGGATTTGAACTCTCTCCTCGTCTAAGGTTTAAGGATCTTGTAACTCATCAACATTTTTAATAATGATTGGTTCTGTTTTATTTTTTACATACACTGTTAATTGTTTTATTAACAACAAATCACAAACTTTAGAAAAATTTTATATCCATGTCCAATAGAGAAAAAGGAAGATAAAAAAGTTGTTCTGGTAAGAGAGGTGGATACAATGAGTAAAAGATCTTTAAAATCACATTTAAATTATGTTAATTAAAGGATTCACTGGTTATGCTCACATACTGATCATTTATAAAGGAAAATCTTGCAAGCAATAACCATTCTTCACAGGGTGACACATTGACTTTTAATATTCTGAAAATCCTAATAATATCCTTTATGTTATGCAAGCTTAGAGAGAATATACAAGCAATGTGTTAATTTGCATGTGAACATGCATGTTCATGGAGGTTTGCACCATTATGAACAGACATGCTCATAATCATCCTCTTGCTTGACAACTTGTTCAGGTGGTTTTGTTTCATTCAGACTGTGAAGTTCAGTGTGTTATAGCCATTTATTTATACATTTTAGGACTATTGTTGTACTTTATATTGTAATGCATATTATAAGTAGATAAAAAAGGACTAGAACCACATTGTTTTTTCTATTTCTATTCCAAACCATGTTTTTCTTCTCCTTTCTACTTCATTGTAATATATGACCTCTATCAATTTTAATTTTTGTATTTTGATAGGAAACATAATTTAATAAAAAATGAAGTACATAAGTGAACCAGTAGTCCACCCAAAACGACAAACTAAGCAAAAATAAAATTACAATGAATGAATGAATTCAATCACAAACAACAGCCTTCCAATCTAACATAATGAAAAGTAGAGAATTGTCTTTAAACTATTCGGAGATGGAATCCCATAGAGAAGCTAAATAATAAGTTTATCCCATAAAAAAAACTCTCTCAATATTGATTAAAGTATAGAACCTATAGATAGAATGACGTAGGGAGAAAAGGATGTATCTAGAATGATAGCGCTAAACTTTATTTATACTCTCTAATAAATGTAAAATTACATCACAAACCAAAAAGATATAAAAATAAGACTCATTCAAACTCTTCAAATATATGTAGAAGACCTAACTTCGAACACAAATTAGAAAACACACTCTTATTCAATGCCTTGGTAAAATCTCTCCTACTTGATCAATAGACTTGACATAAGGTGTAGGTCACCACCTCTTGAATAAAGTGACAATCCACTTTTTGTGTGTTTGGTTCTTTCATGAAAAACTGGGTTATTGGCTATATGAGTATATGCTTGATTGCCTTATTATCACAATACATAACCATTGGCTTGTTAGGTGAGAATCCCAGTTCTTAAAGCAGATTTTTAATCCACATCAATTCACAAACTGTATGAGCCATTGCCTTATATTCTACTTAAGCACTTGATCTAGCTACCACCAATGTTTTAAAAAGCAAGGCGTTTCGAGGCGTTTTGTAATAGTGAGGCAAGGCGGTTGCCTCAATTTAGAAATATTAAATAATGCAAAAAATTTAAAATAATTTTTGAGTATAGCTTTAGCAGCTAACCTTGCTTTAAGCCTTTCAATAGTATCCTTAGAAGATAATTGATGGCAAAAGCCCTTTGGTATCCAACAACTTCCTTACCTTTAGGCCCCATGTACCATAACTCACTAAAGCACCCATTTCTTCCTCCATAGTTTTCTTCCACCCCAGGTGAGCAAGATCTTCTTGGTAAGTTTTAGGTACAGACATGGAGGGAAAAGATAATACAAATGAACGAAATGTGGGAGAAAACTGTCAAATGACACAAAATGACTAATACGGTACCGAGTACAGGATCATTTACCTTTTCTAATATCAATTGGTAAGTTAGAATCATCTACAGGAGTAGAAGAAGATAAAAAGAAAAACAAATAATTAGGGTTGGAATTAGGGTTGAAACCCGCAATAATACCTTGTTTATAAGTATAGAGAGAGAATGAAATGTAGGGAAAAAAGACTGTATCTAGATTGACAGCCCTAAACTTTATTTATACTCTAATAAATGTAAAATTACATCACAGTCCTAAACATGTAAAAATAAGATCCACTCAAACACTTCAACAAATAAGAAGACTTGTATGAACCAATGTTTGTTGTGACATCCATGGGATTTTCAGGTTGTGTACTTAAAGAGGGGAGTGCTTGAAGATTCCTCAACTTTGTCTTCTAAAGCATCAGGTGCCACTAGTCCTTTGGATGCATCAGACTCATCGAAGATAAAGATGACCTTCTTATTGTGAGTGGTGAAGATGCTGAAGATGATGATACTGATGATGGTTCTGATATAACTGAGGGACTGTCTGGCTTTCAAAATATCTTGCGAGATATGATTCCTGGCGTGAGAGTTAAGGTTCTGAAGGTGACAGCACCAGGGAAGGTAGATCGGGACTTCATATCTAAAGTGATTGACCAGATAATGGAGGAGGAAGAAGATGAAGAAAAAGATATTGAGGTAGAAAATCTAGAAACTGAAGATGAAGATAAAAGTGAAAGTGACCTAGAAAGGAATGAGATAGAATTAGATGCTGGTCATGGAATTTTTGAAGTGGAAGAGCGAAAAGAGATAGCAGTTAAAGTTGTTATTGGTGGTCTTGTACAGAAATTTTCTGGTAGTGTGCCTACCAAAGAACTTCTTCGAGTGCCTGCTAAAGTAGAAAAGAAAGGACGGTTGTCATTTTCCTTTTCTATAGAGAAAGACTGCAAGCTACAGGATTCTGGTGCCAAAGAGCTGACTTCAGTGGAGAGAAACGCTAAGCTTCGAGGTCAACGTAGTATAGACAGTGTTATCTTTGATCTTGCTAAATTTATTGGTAGGGAGAAGATACCCATGAAGGTTGGTTGTTTTACATCAGATATCTTTATATAAGTTTCATTGAATGAGTTCTGTTCAATATTTGATAGTAAAGTTTCTTGTTTAATATGCTTACTTTTGTATTGTATTGCCTCAACTGTATAGGTGCTTAAAGATGTTGGTGACTTGATAAATCTTTCCCTGCAGTCAGGCTCAAAACCGTCAACCACTGTCTGGGTCAACAACATTTCATCGCATTGAGATAGTGCCATCATCAGATCCATTAAAGGGTGATCTATTACTGAACTTGTTGATTACAAACTCATGAGAGTGTTACATTTTGCCTGCATATACTAATTTCTTACATACTTACATATTTACTCTGTGGCTCTGTTATTTTGGATTTAAATCTAATTAAGTGTTATGAGTATTGAGAATGAACTCATTTCTCAGGTCTGTATATTGGTGCGCATGGCCTTTACACATCGGAAGTCATTCAACTGAGACGCAAATTTGGTCATTGGCAAGATGATGGTGGTGATAAGAAGCCCTCAAATCTTGAGTTTTATGAATATGTAGAAGCCATAAAAGTAACTGGAGATCCTTATGTACCTGCTGGCCAGGTAATTTGTTTATCCAATATTTAGTGTGTTGCAGATTCATAGTGCTCTGTGACATCTACTCACTGATACTGGCTTTCAGTTGTACTGCTGTGTGCAATAATCTTTGCTATATATATTTTGTTTAAAATAGTTAGTAAGAAATTGCATGCATAATCTGATATATGTTGTGTCTTCTTAACCAGAAAGTTATCAGTGGAATTCTGGTTCTTGTATTTGATATATTTTATTCTTTTATTTGCATTCACTGTAATGAATATTGAAGGTTTTCATCTAAATGAAAATGTACAATGCCATTGTACTGAATCTGCTTATGTTATTAGTACACTTGCAAATTTTTTTAACCTTGCTGTTTAATCAAGGAATGCTGTGTTCTGGGTATCATAAAACAAAAGGCATTCTGCGTTATCTGTAAAATGTTTGTTTGCTATTCCTATGAGCTTTTCTTGATGCTATCTGATGCATAATTGGATATGGGTTGCCTTGAACTGAAGTTAGGTTTTACTCTTGGCCTTAATGATGTTCCCCTTTGCAATTTATGTTCATTGTAGTTTTCAATCAAAACCATGACATCAAAATTTCTGTCAACTTCTGCAGGTGGCTTTTCGTGCCAAGGTTGGAAAAAAATATCAGCTTCCACATAAAGGGCTCATCCCTGAAGAATTCGGAGTGGTATGTTGCTAGCATGTGAAATTGAATTTTGAGCAACCTGTTATTCTTGCTTTTTCTTGTTCCTGGCTCACTTTTTCTTGAGTTAAGAACTTCTTGTTATGTTATTTTTCAAACACAGATTGCTCGATATAGAGGGCAAGGGAGGCTTGCCGAGCCAGGGTTTAGAAATCCTCGATGGGTTGATGGTGAACTTGTTATTCTTGATGGAAAGGTTTGAAATTCTCTATGTTGTTTGTCTTTCTATGAATCCATACCTCGTTTTATCATTTCCTGAAAGGATTCTGACCATTAATGTAACTTTGTTGATGCAGTACATCAAGGGTGGACCTGTTGTTGGATTTGTATATTGGGCCCCTGAATATCATTTCTTAGTGTTCTTCAATCGGCTGAGGCTTCAATAGTAGATTCTCATTCATTGTACATAAAAGTCTTGAATTTTGCTTATTCTTTGTCCAGATTAAGCAGGGTAAGTACCTGCTCACCAAATGTAGGACAAGTAAACATTAGTAAATTTTTAAATAGTGATCATGGTTGTTTTTACCATATTCCTTCGTCAATTTACCAGATTGAATGATCCTTCAATCTTTCAAATTTGTCACAAAGTGCTATGCCATGTGAATAATATTTGTTGGGCCAGGCATAGACTTAATTTTAGTCCAGAATGGTGATTCAGTGGAACATTTTTTTGGAATCCATGGCATGCAGATTATGCTATGCATGCTCTCATTGGTAGTTGATTCTCTTTGGCAGACTATATTTTGAGTTTAAAACATGATTATCTGATTATCAGACGCATCTTTCTTTACCTTTGTTGTCTGTGCTTGTAATCACTGAATTTTGCTTAAAATGAAACCATTTTTTTTTTATAGTTTTCATTTATGGTTAAATGCCTTTCATTCAGTACGGTGTGGTCAGAAGAATGGTTTTATGATTATTGTAATTGTCACTCTTCTTATAATGACTATAGTCATCTATGTGAGATGTTGGACGTACAAACAATTCTTTGATACCCAGAAATTTTCCGACCTCTTTGTTCACCGAGTTTTAAATAGTCATCTATGTGAGATGTTTTGAAGTACAAATATTTATTTGATACCCAGAAATTTTCTGACCTCTCTTTGCTCACCGAGTTTTAAATTGGGGATTTCAGCCAGATCCTAGGACCTTGGTAGTCACAAAACTTGTGGTATATTTATCTCACGTAGGTAGCCTTAAGGGTATTTAAACCCATACCTTTTGGTTGGAACCAAAGGTATAAGTCAACCGACTTTTCGAAGTTAAATGTTTTCATGTCAACTGAGTCGAGGAAAAACACAAAGGGTTGCATTATTATTTTCCAGAAAATAACATATTATGTGAAATTCAGAAATCATCGGTTTTCTTATCTGTTATCCCTTCCAGGAGTTTGAAAAACATGCTATTTATATCTATGGTGGCTGCTCAGTTTTGCTCAGATTAGGAGATAATTTTCCTTAATTGGAAGTCATTGTTACAATATCTTTTGTTTTCTTGGGCCAAATGCTTTGAAACATGATTTTCCTGATTAATGGTGAAAAGGCGGTCCTCTATTAGATGGTTTTTGTTACAATATTATGGAATATTTTATTAATTCCCTTCATGGTTTTTCTTTGCAGATTTTGACAGTTTGTCACAATAAGTTCTTTTTTCCAAGTAGAGCAAAGGAGAAGGCCTGGACATGTTAGTCCACATGTTAAGTGCCTATGCCTGCTTGATTGATGCACTTTTAAGCATGTATTGACTGGATAAATATAACACTGATGCTTTGAGATGTTGGTGACTCGGCCTTTCTATTGATTGGTTTTTTCGGGCTGTGCTTTCAATCAATGTATGTTCCTTTTTATCTTTTCTGTACTTCTATTCAGTTTCTAACTATTAAGCTGTTTTGTAAATTATTGTATACAGTAAAGTTTGTAGCTTTAATCTTTTATTATTCACAGTTCTATATAGTTCCTTCTCACAGATGGAGTTGGGACCTGTCAATACCATAAAACACGTGGATGCCTTTTTTTTTTTCTTTTTTTTTTTTTTTTTTCCTTTTTCTTTTTGTTATGAAGCTATATGCTGTGTAATTATCTTTTTTGGCTTTCTAATTTTGACTGATATTATCAATAACAAAGTAACTTTTACCAGATATGTTTCTTTACTATTTCTGTTATAATATATTTCCTTATATTTTCATGTCTGCATCTCTGGATCCTCTTTCGGAGTTGGAAAACAGTGTCCCTTTTCTTCACAGTGAAAATTGAGAGGATTTTGTTTAGCTTCTTATGTATGTATCTTACTACTTTTAACGCTGTTTTGAGTTGGTATGCAAGTATAGAGACTTACAGATGGAATCAAAAATTGGCTGAAGGGACACTTTTTGAATTTTTTGGCATGTGTTGGAAACATGTATTAACTTCTAATTGTTAAAGAAACCCTCCAGGGCATGGCAGCCCTGAACTTTTCTGGCTATTGATTATGTAGTAGAGAATTTGGGGGAAGCGTATAGAATTGAGAATTTGCCTGTTTGTTTATCCTTTTGGTCAATATTACTTTTTGTATCATTAAGGTTTTTATTTTATTTGATTATTGGTGCACTTATTACAGGTATGATAACTTTTGGACATTGATAAGGTAGTATGCATTTTTGTTTAGTTAATATAAGTAGAGTAGGAATCAAAAGCTAATCTTTATCTTTACTTATGGTTTACGATGGGCTAGGCTAATATGCATTAGGTGGGGATGTACTGAGAATTGAGCATGGAAACAGATAAGAGCATCAATTAATAGGTAGAGAAAGTAGCGTTGATTCCCAGTGTAGTACTAATTTGTTCAACGGAAAGGCACTGTCAAATGATGTTCCTTCAGTTTGCCTTCTTGTTTTCTGAATAAGAAAGAGTTTGATCTCTATAACTGAATCATGATGAATTTATTTTATTAAATAAATCATGACTAACATTCAACTGAATAAATAAGCTAGACAAATGTTGAGACTTCATTTCTATGTACTTTTAACTGTATTAGAGCAACTTGAGTACAGTACTACAGCCTTAATGGTACTGGTGATTTTATTTTTATGCCCATTGAAAAAAAAAAAAACTAACAGAAAGTAAAACACTTGCCATCCACAGTTAGTTTAAGATTACTGTATTCCTGATGGAAGGCATGCCAATTTTGGTTCTCTCACAGTCTATGTAATAGGAATGGATGAAAAAGAAAAGGTTCACCTTTTATGCAGTTAATATATTTATGAATTTTGTATCCTCAACAGATGAAAATTATTGACAGAAGTCTTGAATAAAAGCTAAATTTCTGCATGCATTCGTTATGCAAAATTAAGGAGTAATGGAAATAGTATGTACACTGTATGATTACTTGTTTCTTGGATCTAATGAGTGAGAAATGGTTCAGTGCACACCCATGCTGATTTTCACATACAGGTGCGTACTGTAGAATTTATTTCATTTTCTTTTCTGCTCTGTGATAATGCTAACATGAAAATGCAATGTGCTTGATTACTGTGCTGTTCTTTCGTTTCACCCTTTTACAGGCCTGTATGTGGTTTATGAAATTATGATTTCAGAATGGTGTTTGCTTAAGTTGTCTGGAAATGATACATCTTTTGTGATGGTCCAAATAGGATTGTAAAAGAATACATATTTTCATTGCAGTTATTATTATGCATTTCTGTCTGAAGCAAGTGAATAGGATGTGAGAGACTCATGTCATAGATCTGGGTGTTTTGCTATAAGCAACATGTTCCGTGATGCATAAATTGATTCAAAGATGGTCTCACAGAGTTCCTTCTTGATAATTCTAGTATTCTACAGCCATGCATTTACTCACACACACACACACACACTTGTATATCTACCTCTAAGTCTCTCAATGAACTTTGTTGGTTTCCCTCTGACTGGTGATTATTGTATTGTTCTTTTTTCTTTTTCAATGCAAAAAGGATTTTTTTAAGAGGAAATT
This sequence comes from Acer campestre, assembly GCA_954870605.1. Lineage (NCBI taxonomy): Eukaryota > Viridiplantae > Streptophyta > Magnoliopsida > Sapindales > Sapindaceae > Acer > Acer campestre. Next base: position 23,373,241 of record OX940803.1, on the reverse strand, counting down.
GCAAAAAATGACCAATTGAAACTATTGTTTTTTTTTTTTTTTTTTTTTTAACCTCCTACCATTAAACTATTGTTTTTAACCATTCATACTAATTTCCTTTCACCAAATAACCATCCCTTGTAACGTGAAACACAATCCGTTGGGAGATGTTTGGATGTTTCACTTTTACATATTCACTTGTTTCACTTTTGAAAGTGAAACATATGTTTCACTCCTTTCTGATGTTTCACTTTCTGAAAGTGTTATGTTTCACTCCTTTCTGATGTTTCACTTTCTGAAAGTGAAACATAAACATAAACATATGTTTCACGTTTGAAAGTGAAACAAGTGAAATTGGGTTTTGTTTTTTGTTTTTTTTTTTTTAAATTAGGGTTACTTTGGACGTTGTACCCCTAACAATACTAAAAACAATAATTTGAAAGAATGATGGTTAAAAACAATAGCTGATTCTTTGAAATGGTTAAAAATGAAAATTCCCCTTATTTTAATAGAAACGCTACGGAAGGTTTAACCATAATTTGATTCATTTGACAAAATAACGATGATATTTATAACAATTCTTTTGGTTTCCACTTCCTTTTATTTTTATGGACTTTCATTTCTTAATTTGCTATGTTTTCTTACTGATTTTCATTATATTATACAAGGAATTAATATAGTTTTTGTTTCCAATATATATATATATATATATTATGCAAGGAATGCCTGTGGAGGTAATGAGGTATATGAAAATTCATCTTTCATTTGATATTTAAATTGAAAATATTGGACATTGATCTTGTCATCTTGTTACCATACACTGCACTAGGGCTTGCAGATCATTACTTACGTTTTTACCAGATTGAGCATGAAGAAAGGGTATGTTGTGGAGTTCTGAACTGTGAATTTTTATTTTGCTTGATTTTTTCTTTTCTGCAAATGATAAGCTGTTATATTAGAATCTATTGTTGCATTCTTGTCTTCGGTCCCTTCTGAATTGTGTCCAAACTTTCTTGACAATCAGCAATAAACTTGTTTGAAATGCTTGATGTTTCTTGTTTATACATGTAGCTATAGGCCTATAGTAAAGGTTGTCAACGTCTATAATCATGTCAAAAAATAGAATAAATAGCTTTATAGTGAAACATTTCTATTAGATGCGGAAAGAGTTCTTTTGTGTAATTTTTCAAATAGTAAAATAAAATATCTATTAGAATGTAACATGTCTATTAGGATTAGGAGTTTCATAGCTTTTTAAATTTTTCTAGCATCATATCACTTTTGTAAACAATTTGTAAATGTTTGGGACATTGACCATTCTGACTTGGACAGAATTAGACATGATACCGTCTATAATTTGCAGTGCAGTTATAAATTGTGGCTCTGCTGCTTTGATGGAGAGGTTAAGATGTGGACAAGGAGTTATTGATATCTGCAATATTTCTGAGAAGTGATGCTTACGGTTGGGTGACCCTTAGAAGAATGTTATCATAAGCAAAATGTGGTGATAGGCACAAACCAAAAAGATAATTTTGACTTTTTTGTTGAATCATTAGGTTGGTGCATGAGCTTTAAATATTATGGTCTTTATAGTTTACTAGTTGGTTTGAAGATGGGAAATTATAATAGATGATTGAGGTATCTTCAGGTTGATTATGCAAGAAAGTTATTGAGAGAATATTAGTCTTGACATCATGGAGCCTCTTTCTCATTTTACTATGTGAGGCACTGGAAAATGTTGCATTGGAAATAAAACAACTTGGAGTTCTAGGTTTTCAAGGATTTGGGTATTATAATGTATGGCTGGCATCTTGGGATTCTCTTCGTGTAAACCTAAATACACTCATATATTAAGTGTTATGCGTGCCAATATCTGTATGTCAGAGAGCCATGTTTCACGTTGTGCTTCGGCTAGGGTAATAGTTGTTAACAGGTGCGTTGTATCTTCTAGTAGGTATTTGTGATCGAAGCAATACCAACACTGTAGATCATCTTCTGGTTGCTATATTTGATTGAAGCAATGTCAACACTATATATAGGCTGATTACAGGGGTAACTGATTGACCGTTTTGACTCTGATAGAAGCTTCATTGTATCCCATATTCTTTCCTTGAACCACACTTTGCATGAGACTGCTTTGCCTTCATTTCTTCTCAGATCTGCGACATCAATGACTATATAAACAAAAATGTTGTTTTCTTTTTTGCTAAAATTTGTCATATTTTAATGTTGTAGAGATCGAATAGTCTTTAGTCTAATGAAGTGGAACATATTGGTTGTTTGAGCATTATGGGTCGAATGAATCATAGCTTAAAGCCAGGGCCTCTTCAGAGATGAAAAATTGCGGCTGAATAGTCATTACCTAAATGTTTCTCTCTCATAGCAGATTTTTGCAGAGGTATTCAGGAATATTCTAACTTGTCTCTGTGATGTAGTTGTAATTGTTGAAGCATACTTAACTCCTTGTGAAACATGGGCAAAGGAGTGTAAAAGAGCTTAATAATCTTCTGCTTATGTGTTATTGTGTTAATTCTTTCTCGGATCAGATCTTTCTTTCCTTAGTTGCTCAGCAAGCAAATTGAAAGAGGTAAACTCCTCCTGCAAAGCATGATCTCCATTGAAAATGCCAAATTTCTTAATGCAAATTTAACCAAATGTTGATCTGACATGGGATATTTGTATCAGTAATCTCATTTGACGGTGTTTGATCCTGAAGAATATGGGATGTGATACATCTTATCACAGCATATCTATCTTGATGATGGACAAAGTTGGTCAAGGATACGAAAGATTCATTGAAGATCAGAGGTTGGGTATGGTCTCTGTCTCTTCCATAAGATTATATTATTTGCTGCTTGATCTTTTACATCCATGCTGATAATTAAGAGCCTAGTAAATATTTACATGCATTATATCATGGTTCTTTCAGTCTAAGTACGCATAGGCATCACAGGCTTTTTCATATACTCATGGCTTCTTTGGTGCATCTAAAGAAACTTGGTCTCCCCTTTCTTTAGCCATGTAAAAGCCTACATGATGCATAAACTCCTGCAAATGTTACAAAACAAATTTAAATCAATTAAAAGTATAGGTGAGGATTATATGTTTGCCACCAAACCTTAGCAACAATTGAACTTCAATTTGGATACTTGGATATACAAAAAAGTCCTCAACGGCATAAATAATATATATATCTTCATTCAATAAAAGGAGAAAAACTTATAGGGGACAAGTAGGTTGGCTCTGTGGGTTTCCAATTACCTCGTGGCTTTTTAAGTGGGGTGGTCGTACTACTGAAGATTTTCTCTAATGAGTGTCTTGAAGAATTAATTCGATTTGAAAGTTGGCCTTAATCATCTTCATATAAATCATTATTGTGATATCTTTTCTTTTAACGAAAAAAGAGTATATACATGAAACACGGATATTTGTTACAGTGAAGATGTTCTTATCATCTAATTTTATACCATTTCGTTAGATTAACTGAGTATGAGCTAAACTCCTTTGGTGTTTCTAGCGATGTGAAGGGTAATGTCCAAGGTAGTGCAGGAGTTGGAATGCAGGACAATGACCTGCAGAGGCGAAACCAAGGTTTCTGGTTGACAGAGTTGGAGCAAACAAAATCCAGCACACATACTTCCGTGCAAACCTCCCACTACCAATATCTTCATCACCAACACAAATTCTAATCAACATCTCTACTATTTGATGTTGGTTTTTGACCCAATGAACATCCCTGTTTTGAACCCAAATATCCATCAAAACAAATCTTTGCACCTGAATTGTCACCGTTTGGTTCTTTCTCTATCCATCTTAAAGCTGTATTTAAATGGACGAGATAAAAAGTATGCTTAGGATGATTTTTGTTGAAGATGTGAGCTGGGAGGAATCAAATTTGATTCATCGGTGTCAATACAATGGGTAGGAGGATATGGATCCGCAGGCATGTTTGGATGTTGAGACTCAATAAATGTCATAAAATGGGTAGGAGGATATCGTTGTTGGTCTCTCTCTTGGAGCCTAAATTATAATTAACATTTTAACTTTCTTTAAATTTAATGACCACTGACTTCCTGTGATTAGCTTATTAATAATTGCACCAGATTTTCAGCGCCAACGGTGCAGAAGTCATTGATTAATATCCACAGGAGCAAGACCAGTAACAGCATCATTAGGCAATTCCACTGATTCTTCTGCGGTGTTTTATTCTTGTGAGTTCATTCTTGTTTTACTATTTGCTGTTATTAGTGGTGAATCAACATCATCTAGTTTTTGTTTCGCTTCCGGTATTCCCAAGAATCAATGAATCTAGTTTCCGGTATACAAAAATTAATAAACAGAAGAGAATAATTTTGAATCCGTTGATTCTTGGAATGTTGGAAACTAGATCAATTGATTCTTGGGAATACCGGAAGCGAATCAAGAACGAGATGTTATTGACTCCCCACGAATACCAACAAATAGTAAAACAAGAATAAACATAACATCCCCACGAATACCTACAAATAGTAAAACAAGCAGAAACTTTCTATTGATAAAATTCAAATCTTAACAATTCTGTCTCTATGGGCTACAACAGTTCTTTATTTCTTTGAAATTAGATTTGATTCCTCAAAATCAAAACCTAAAATAATTAACTACCTAAATAAATAGAAACATAATAATAATAATATTTATTAATTACATGAATATTTTTAAAATTTAAAATCTTAAATAATATTTTCAACAAACCACCCAAACCCAAACACAGCCTCTCTAAACAAATTTGCCTTTCATCTTATAGTGGTGTTATTGACACTCCTCCATTTAACTAATAATGCCCTAGTTTTAAAAAGTAAATGGTTTTTTAAAGTTGGAGGAATTTCACTAAAGTCCCTACTTTTTAGCGAAATGTCACATATTTAAACGTTTTTGTCTTATTAGTAACTCTAGTCCATTGTTTTTTTAAAAATACGCTACTTTAGTCCTTTGACCAAAAAAATAATATTCAACTTTGACTATATATATAAAAGTGTGAATTTACCCTTGCCAATATATAATACAAGCCTAAAAGGCCAATTTTACCCTTAATAGTTTCTTCCTTAATATATATATATATATATATGCATAAGAAACTTCTGTTCGTTATTTAAAAAAAAAAAAAAAAAAAAAACCTTCAGTGGTGAATTTGCTTGGCTTGTGTGGACTGTGAAGAGTGTGTTGTTGAGTCTTGTCTGATTTTCCAGAATAGGCATGTTTCTTGAGTTTTTATTTAGTTCTCTATTTTTTTTAAAGTAAAAATTAAATAAAAATAAAATTAAATAATTTAGGGTTTATAATGTGAAGATAACTTTTTTCTTGCAACAAAACTATTAATGGACGCGGGTTCAATTTGAAAAATAATAATTAAAATAGAATGTTTATTTAATTAAGTAATATCGATAAAAGGTTATAAATGTAATATTAAATATATTCAAAAATAATGGGAAATTATTAGATGAATGGAGATGTGCTAATAGCACCACTCTTCATCTTAACTCATTCTTCCAAATCATCTATTTAATTACCCTTTTATCCTTCAAACTTAATCATCAAGTACATATTTCTAATGAAAAAGTAACCTAAGGGGAAAAATGTAGAATACTGAACCGTGAGAGGTAAATACATGTATTCTGAAACCTCAAGGGGGAAATGATAACAGCTTTAATTATTATAATTTTTTTTTTAAAAAAATCGATTTCATATACATCATCCATTTATTACCCATCATCGTCACACTCACGCGTCTCACAACACGCGCGCACCTCTTAAGCACCCATCTATGGTTGGAAGTGTGAAGATAACTTTTTTCTTACAACAAAACTATTAATGGACGTGGGTTCAATTTGAAAAAAATAAATTAATTAAAATTGTATGTTAAATTAATTAAGTAATATTGATAAAAGGTTATAAATGTAATATTAAATATATTAAAAACATAGGGGACATTATTAGATAACTGGAGATGTGCCAATAGCACCACTCTTCATCTTAACTCATTCTTCTAAATTATTTGTTTAATTATCCTTTTATCCTTTAAACTTAATTGTCAAGTACATATTTCTAATGAAAAAGTAACCTAAGGGGAAATGTAGAATATTGAAACATGAGGGGTAAATACATGTATTCTGAAACCTCGGGTGGGGAAATGATAACAACTCTCATTATTATTATTTAAAAAAAAAAAAAAAAAAATAGGCATCATATACACTATCCATTTTATTACCCGCCATCGTCACACTCACACGTCTCACAAACACACGCGCACCTCTTGAGTATCTATTTATGGTTGGAAGTGTGAAGATAACTTTTTTCTTGCAACAAAACTATTAATGGATGCGGGTTCAATTTGAAAAAAAAAATTAAAAATGTATGTTTCTTTAATTAAGTAATATTGATAAAAGGTTATAAATGTAATATTAAATATATTAAAAAATAATGGGATATTATTAGAGGAATGGAGAAGTGCCAATAACACCACTCTTAATCTTAACTCATTTTTGTAAATTATCTGTTTAATTACCCTTTTATCCTTCAAATTTAATCATCAAGTACATATTTCTAACGAAAAAGTAACCTAAGGGGAAAAACGTAGAATAATGAAACATGAGGGGTAAAAACATGTACTCTAAAACCTCAGGGGAGAAATGATAACATCTCTTCTTCTTCTTCTTCTTCTTATTTTTTATTTTTATTTTTTAAAATCGACTTCATATACATCATCTATTTTATTACTTGCCACCTTCAGACTCACGTGTCTCACAAACACGCGCGCACCTCTTGGGCATCCATTTATGGTTGGAAGTGTGAAGACAACTTTTTTCTTGCAACAAAACTATTAATGGACGTGGGTTCAATTTGAAAAAAAAAATATTAAAATTGTATGTTTCTCTAATTAAGTAATATCGATAAAAGATTATAAATGTAATATTAAATATATTCAAAAATAATGGGACATTATTAGATGAATGGAGATGTGTCAATAGCACCACTCTTCATCTTCACTCATTCTTCTAAATTTTCTGTTTAATTACCTTTTTATCCTTCAAACTTAATTGTCAAGTGCATATTTCTAACGAAAAAGTAACCTAAGGAGAAAAATGTAGAATACTGAAACATGAGGGGTAAATACATGTATTCTGAAACCTCATGGGGGAAATGATAACATCTCTTATTATTATTATTATTATTATTATTATTATTATTTAAATCGACTTCATATACATCATCCATTTTATTACCCACCACAATCACACTTGCGTGTCTCACAAACACGCGCGCACTTCTTGAGCATCCATTTATGGTTGGAAGTATAAAGATAACTTTTTTTCTTGCAACAAAACTATGAATGGACACGGGTTCAATTTGAATTTTTTTTTTTTTTAATTGTATGTTTCTTTAATTAATTAGTAATATCGATAAATGGTTATAAATGTATTATTAAATATATTAAAAAATAATGGGAAATTATTAGATGAATGGAGATGTGCCAATAGCACCACTCTTCATCTCAACTCATTCTTCTAAATTATCTGTTTAATTACCCTTTTATCCTTCAAACTTAATCGTCAAGTACATATTTCTAACAAAAAAGTAACCTAAGGTGAAAAATGTAGAATACTGAAACAATAGGGGTAAATAAATGTATTCTGAAACCTCAAGGGGAAATGATAACATCTCTTATTATTATTATTAAAAAAAAAATAAAAAAATCGACTTCATATACATCATCCATTTTATTACTCGCCACCGTCACACTCACGCGTCTCACAAACAGGCGTGCACCTCTTGAGCATCCATTTATGATTGGAAGTGTGAAGATAATGTTTCTCTTCCAAAAAAAAAACTATTAATGGACGTGGGTTCAATTTGAAAAATAAAATTAAAATTGTATATTTCTTTAATTAAGTAATATCGATAAAAGGTTATAAATGTAATATTAAATATATTAAAAAATAATGGGACATTATTAGATGACTGGAGATGTGCCAATAGCACCGCTCTTCATCTTAACTAATTCTTCTAAATTTTCTATTTAATCACTCTTTTATCCTTCAAACTTAATCGTCAAGTACACATTTCTAACGAAAAAGTAATCTAAGGGGAAAAATGTAGAATACTGAAACATGAGGGATAAATACATGTATTCTGAAACCTCAGGGGGGAAATGATAACATCTCTTATTATTATTAATATATAAAAAAAAAAAAAAAATTGACATCATATACATCATCCATTTTATTACCCGCCACTGTCACACTCACGCATCTCACAAAAACGCGCCCACCTCTTGAATATCCATTTATGGTTGGAAATGTGTAGATAACATTTTTCTTGTAACGAAACTATTAATGGACGCAAGTTCAATTTGAAAAAAATAACTTTTATTAAGTAATATTGATACAAAAATAATGAGATATTATTAGATGAATGGAGGTGTGCACATAGCACCTCTCTTCATCTTAACTCATTCTTCTAAATTATTTATTTAATTACTCTTTATCCTTCAAACTTAATCGTCAAGTACATATTTCTAACGAAAAAGTAACCTAAGGGGAAAAATGTAGAATACTGAAACATGTGGGGTAAAAACATGTACTCTGAAACCTCAGGGGGGAAATGATAACCTCTCTTATTATTATTAATAAAATAAAAAAATCGACATCATATACATCATCCTTTTTATTACCCGCCACCGTCACACTTACACGTTTCACAAACACGCGCGCACCTCTTGAGCATCCATTTATGGTTGGAAGTGTGAAGATAACCTTTTTCTTGCAACAAAACTATTAATGGACGCGGGTTTAATTTGAAAAAAATAATAATTAAAATTGTATGTTTCTCTAATTAAGTAATATCGATAAAAGGTTATAAATGTAATATTAAATATATTCAAAAATAATGGGACATTATTAGATGAATGGAGATGTGCCAATAGCACCACTCTTCATCTTAACTCATTTTTCTAAATTATGTTTAATCACCTTTTTATCCTTCAAACTTAATAGTCAAGTGCATATTTCTAACGAAAAAGTAACTTAAGGGGAAAAATGTAGAATACTGAAACATGAGGGGTAAATATATGTATTCTGAAACCTCAGGGGGGAATTGATAACATCTCTTATTATTATTATTATTATTTTTTTTTAAATCGACTTCATATACATCATCCATTTTATTACCCGCTACCGTCACACTCTTGCATCTCACAAACACGCACACACCTAGGGGTGGCAACGGGTTAGATTGGGGCCGAATCGGCCCGCCCCAAACCCGAAACCCGTTTTTTACAGGTTGCCCTAAACCTGACCCATGATCCGAACGGGTTTTCGATCTTCGCCCCAAACCCGATCTAACTGGGGCAGGGGTGCCGCAAACCCGACCCGACCATAATGACCCGATTTGTTTTATCCTTTAAAAAAAAAAAAAAAAAAATCTCAAACCACTAAATATACAAATTATTTTACCATATAATTGAATTTTAGGACATTGACTTAAAGTTTAACATTAAATTTAAATATGTATATACAATTTTTTTTTTCTTTTTTATTGGAAATTTAAATATACACTTAAATACAAACATACCTACCATAGAAAATCATTTTAACATACACTTAAAATTCATACATTAACTTAAATTTAATAGAACACAACATCTAAGTTTAATAAACTTTAAATTCAAACATAAAATATGATTAGACAAAGAGACAAAGAGATTAGAGATTTATTTTTCCCTTTATATTTTTATTTTTTAAAAAATAATTATATAAATACCGAGTCAAACAGGGCGGGTCGAGGTATAAGAGTTTGACCCATACCTGATCAGATAAAAAACCGGGTCAAAAAAGTTTGCCCCAAACCCGACCCGAACCTTGATTTAAATGCACCAAACCTGCCCTAAACGGATTGGAGCCCCGCCGGTTTGGGGCAGATTGGGGATTTTTGCCACCCTTACGCGCACCTCTTGAGCATCCATTTATGGTTGGAAGTTTGAAGATAAATTTTCTCTTGCAACAAAACTATTAATGGACGAGAGTTCAATTTGAAAAAAATAAATTAAAATTAAATGTTTTATTTCTCTAATTAAGTAATATCGGTAAAAGGTTATAAATGTAATATTAAATATATTCAAAAATATTGGGACATTATTAGATGAATGGAGATGTGTCAATAGCACCACTCTCCATCTTAACTCATTCTTCCAAATGATCTATTTAATTACCCTTTTATCCTTCAAACTTAATCGTCAAGTACATATTTCTAATGAAAAAGATTTCTAAGGGGAAAAATGAAGAATACTGAAACCTAAGGGGGTAAATGATATCATCTCTTATTATTATTATTATTATTTTTAAAATCGACTTCATATACATCATTCATTTTATTTCCTACCACCGTCACACTCACGCGTCTCACAAACACGCGTGCACCACTTGAGCATCCATTTATGGTTGGAAGTGTGAAGATAACTTTTTTCTTTCAACAAAACTATTAATGGACACGGGTTCAATTTGCAAAAAAATAAAATTAAAATTGTATGTTTCTTTAATTAAGTAATATTGATAAAAGGTTATAAATGTAATATTAAATATATTCAAAAATAATGGAACATTATTATATGAATGGAGCTATGCAAATAACACCACTCTTCATCTTAACTAATTCTTCTAAATTATCTGTTTACTTACCCTTTTATCCTTCAAACTTAATCGTCAAGTACGTATTTATAACGAAAAAGTAGCCTAAGGGGAAAAATGTAGAATACTGAAACATGAGGTGTAAATACATGTATTCTGAAACCTCAGGGGGGAAACGATAACATCTCTTATTATTATTATTTTTTAAAAAAAAAAATCGACATCATATACATCATCCATCTTATTACCCGCCACCATCACACTCACGTGTCTCACAAACACGCGCACACCTCTTGAGCATCCGTTTATGGTTGGAAGTGTGAAGATAACATTTTTCTTGTAACAAAACTATTAATGGACGCGGGTTCAATTTGAAAAAAAATAAATTAAAATTGCATGTTTCTTTAATTAAGTAATATTGATAAAAGGTTATAAATGTAATATTAAATATATTAAATAATAATGGGATATTATTAGATGAATGGAGAAGTGCCAATAGCACCACTCTTCATCTTAACTCATTCTTCTAAATTATCTATATAATTACCCTTTTATCCTTCAAACTTAATCGACAAGTATATATTTCTAACGAAAAAAAAACCTAAGGGGAAAAATTTAGAATACTGAAACATGAGGGGTAAATACATGTATTCTGAAACCTCAGGGGGGAAATGATAACATCTCTTATTATTACTATTTAAAAAAAAAAAAAAAAAATTCGACTTTATATACATCATCCATTTTATTACCCGCCACCATCACACTCGCACGTCTCACAAACACGCGCGCACCTCTTGAGCATCCATTTATGGTTGGAAGTTTGAAGATAACTTTTCTCTTGCAACAAAACTATTAATGGACGTGGGTTCAATTTGAAAAAAAAAATTTAAAATTTTATGTTTCTCTAATTAAGTAATATCGGTAAAAGGTTATAATTGTAATATTAAATATATTCAAAAATAATGATACATTATTAGATGAATGGAGATGTGCTAATAGCACCACTCTTCATCTTAACTCATTCTTTAATTACCCTTTTATCCTTCAAACTTAATCGTCAAATACATATTTCTAATGAAAATGTAATCTAAGGGGAAAAATTTAGAATATTGAAACATGAGGGATAAATACATATATTCTGAAACCTCATGGGAGAAATGATAACATCTCTTATTATTATTATTTATAATATTAAAAAAAATCGACATCATATACATCATCCATTTTATTACCAGACACCATCACACTCACGTGTCTCACAAACACGCGCACACCTCTTGAGCATCCTTTTATGGTTGGAAATATGAAGATAACTTTTTTCTTGTAACAAAACTATTAATGGACACGGGTTCAATTTGAATTTTATTAAAAAAATTGTATGTCTCTTTAATTAAATAATATCGATAAATGGTTATAAATGTATTATTAAATATATTCAAAAATAATGGGAAATTATTAGATGAATGGAGATGTGCCAATTGCATCACTCTTCATCTTAACTTATTCTTCTAAATTATCTGTATCCTTTAAACTTAATCGTCAGGTACATATTTCTAACGAAAAAGTAACCTAAGGGGAAAAATGTAGAATACTAAAACAATAGGGGTAAATAAATGTATTCTGAGACCTTAGGGGTTAATGATAACATCTCTTATTATTATTATTATTATTATTATTATTATTATTATTTTTAAAAAAATCGACTTCATATACATCATCCATTTTATTACCCGCCACCGTCACACTCATGCGTCTCACAAACACGCATGCACCTCTTGAGCATCCATTTATGTTGGAAGTGTGAAGATAACATTTCTCTTGCAATAAAACTATTAATGGACATGGGTTCAATTGAAAAATAAAATTAAAATTGTATGTTTCTTTAATTAAGTAATATCGATAAAAGGTTATAAATGTAATATTAAATATATTAAAAAATAATGGGACATTATTAGATGAATGGAGATGTGCCAATAGCACCACTCTTCATCTTAACTCATTCTTCTAAATTTTCTGTTTAATTACCCTTTTATCCTTCAAACTTAATCATCAAGTATATATTTCTAATGAAAAAGTAACATAAAGGGAAAAATGTAGAATACTGAAACATGAGGGGTAAATACATGTATTCTTAAACCTCAAGAGAGAAATGATAACATATCTTATTATTATTATCGAAAAAAAAAAAATCGACTTCATATATGTCATTAATTTTATTACCCGCAACCGTCACACTCACGCGTCTCACAAACACACAAGCATCAACTTAGAACTTGAGAGCATCTCCAACCAACACTATCTCCACCATACACACCAAATAATCTCCTTCAACCAACACACCAGTTACACCAAATAAATTTGATGAAGCTACAGTATTCACCAAACTTGGTGGAGCTACTGTAGCTCTACCAGGTTTTTTTTTTTCTTTTAAAATGTCACATCAACATTTAATTTTTTCTGAAATTATTAACTTAACCCTTTTATACTTAATATAACAATATATATTTAAAAAAATATACCGTTGAAAAGATCTCGTTGAAATCTTTAAAATGATACCATATTTTATGTCAATAAAATTATTGAATATTGAATAAATTAAGTAATAGAAATTGATTGGTATTTTATAAATATTTATAGGTAGAATATTTTTTAAAGATTTTTTTTAGTGTAAAATTTGTTATGTAAACATTGGAGCGGAAAAAAATTTAGTGTAACAAAGATGTTTTTTTTTTTTTTTTAATACATATTTTTTTATGACAAATTGGTGTAATATCTTGTGTATTGGGGTGGAGATACTCTGAAACCCAACTCAAATCCTAGTATCATCAATCAACATCTCGATGATAAGAATGTTATCCTCCACAAACCACAACCTATTCAACTGTAATAATCAATCCATCTAAACCCCATTAACATAACATGCAATTGTCCACCATACTCTCACAACACCCAACTTCCACTTTCCAGCCAAAAATCCTCCATTTCCCGCCAAAACCAGCCTTTTCTCCTCCAAGAAACAGCCGATACTTCTCCGGAACTAATATTTTCAGACCAGGGATGGCTTCACTTTCTGGGTTTGGTCTGGTTGGGTCACAGAAGAGTGATTCTTCGAGTTTTGTTGGAAATGATTCAAGTGAGTATTGTACTTTGATGGATTTTGTGGGTAAGGGAGGGGTCGATGTGGGAGATGATCTGGTGGTGTTGTTGCACCATATACAGTACGCTTGTAAGAGAATTGCTGCTCTAGTGGCTTCTCCTTTCAATTCAAGTCTTGGAAACCAAACGGGTATTGCTGCTGGTGGGACTACTGGGTCTGACAGGGATGCTCCTAAGCCTCTTGATTTAGTGTCTGTATGTTCACTCCTCAACCTTTTGATTTGCTTACAGGATGCTTATTTATTTATTTTCACTGTTTGGTGATAAGCTTAGGTGTTTGATTTGGATTGTTTTGTATATTTGAATGTAATTTAATTTCATTTTTGAAGTTCCCCTTTTTTTCGTTTTTTCAAAAACCTTAATCTAGCAAGAATAAGGTGTGTTTTGAGCTCAATTGAACGAAGAAAGCAACTTTTAGAAAGGGGAAATTTTCATGATATTGATTTAATTTTATGGTTTGTAATTAGTTATTAGCTTTAGATACATTGAAATTGGATTGCTCTATGTTCTTTTAGAAGTAAATATGTGGTAGCTTTCTTTTGATATGCCATTTAGAAGGACTTCATTTATGAGAATCTGAAAAATGATCTTATTTTGTTCCCCAATCTGTGTAGATCTCATTGATCTGGCTCAACAAGCTTGTCATACCATTTTGAGGGCAGCATAATGAACATTAGTATTTGTAGTTGTTGGGTTATTTTTATTTACTAAAGTTAGATAGGAAGAGTTTAATGCCTTTGTTTCTGTTGTAATTGTATTTGCTATCTCTAATTTGATAGCGTATGTCAAGAAAAAGGGTCGGTAGATTAAATTTGGATTGTTGGTATTGGGGCTGCAACGAGGGAAATGGATTGGTGGGAACTTGAGTTGCTAGCCTACAAAAAGGCATAGAAGCTTAAGGGCTTTTGTACTTGCAAAACTACTTTGATTCTCAAGTCATCCCTTTGATGGTTTTCATACTAGCAAAATTGAAAGATTGTCCGATGATCTGTGTTACTGTGTACCACACTTAATCTGAATAATGATGATTTGTGTACTGGACTTTATCTAAATATACTGTGGTTCTCTTTGCTAGTAGGTATCTAGTTGGAGTTTCTAAGCTTATCCTTATACAAAATTGAATTGATCCTATCTAACTTTTCTTGAAAGTTCAGATTAAACCTTTCAAATATATATATATATATAAGCAGATTAATGCTTTATCTTAGGGTCTTTATCTGAGGGTCCTTATCCATTTACAACTTGAAGGCAATTTTGCTGTATTAGCTATTCAGCGCTATTCTAAATTTCATATTGACTCGGTTAGCACTTAAGAACTCATGTTTTACTCTTGCATGGCCACGTGAGCACCTAAGAACTTCGATCTTAACATACTTTGCTCTTACATTGTCATGTAATCACCATAGGTTCTATGCTGCTTTATCATGTATCTTTGTGTATTGACCTACAAGCTTAGTTCTATGAAATGTTGTATGATTTTCTTGTAGCAGACTAGCAAGCCCTGTCTAGGTTTTGGGAGTACATGGATTTGGAATTTCCACTTTCTGATTTGACATGCATCTCCTCAACTTATCACTTTTTCATCCTATTGATGTTAGTGATTTAAGGATATTAAAGACAAGTCTAGAAATGTTTTTGTCGATTCTCATTGAAGAGGAAAATTTCCTGGGGATGAATTCGTTTGTCACATTTTGTATCAGAATAATATATCATTTAGTGAAATTTTGGCCATGATAGTCTAATATTTCAAGTTCACTCCATGATGCAGATTTATCTTCGATTGGGCAACTCAAAGTTTACCTATTGAAGTGCATTAATGTTTCCTTTCTAAACTTCCCATGTCTAGTTTTTCCTTAGCAAACCTGATTTCTCAGTCACAATAGACTGAAACAGAAGAACAATGTGTGATAAATCGAACTTTCTTCTTGTGCAGAATGAAATCATCTTATCCTCTCTTCGGAGTTCCGGAAAAGTTGCAGTCATGGCTTCAGAAGAAGATGATTCTCCACTTTTGATAAATGATGATGGACCATTTGTGGTAGTAATGGATCCTCTTGATGGTTCTCGTAATATAGATGCCTCCATACCCACTGGAACCATATTTGGGATTTATAATCGCCTTGTGGAGCTAGATCACTTACCTGGAGAGGAGAAGGCGTCATTAAATTCACTGCAGAGTGGTAGCCGGCTTGTAGCTGCTGCATATGTTCTCTATTCATCGGCCACAATACTCTGTGCTAGCTTTGGTTCGGGAACGTATGCATTTACATTAGATCATTCAACAGGAGATTTTGTTCTCACGCATCCAAACATAAAGATACCTCCTCGAGGTAACATAAGAGAACCTTCATGCTCCAAGTATTTTACATTTAACAATCCAAGAATGCCACGAAAATACATGTGAATCTGCATGCCAATGACTTCCCTCTTCTCTACCATAATCAAACTATGTGGTAATCATTCTGTTTATCAACCACATTTGTTTCAATAAACTTAGAAAATTCATTTGCATAACCTATCGAGTTGGTCTAGTTAGGTAAATTCAATTTTATATTTAGTTATATGCTTGTCCTCTCTTTTCTTTGACAACCTGGCTGTAGTCAAGTTTATCAGATGGTCACCTGACTGTTTCACTAACTCTAGGCATTGCATTGGAATTTCTGATACTGATGATAGCCTCCATTATCAAATTCATGAAATGGGTGGTTCACTGTTTCAGGGCAAATCTATTCTGTTAATGATGCACGTTATTTTGACTGGCCTGAGGGTCTAAGGCAATATATTGACACTGTGAGACAAGGGAAAGGCAAATACCCAAAGAAATATTCAGCTCGTTATATATGTTCTTTGGTTGCTGATTTCCATCGGACTCTGTTGTATGGTGGAGTGGCTATGAATCCGAGAGACCATCTTCGTCTGGTCTACGAGGCAAATCCTCTTAGTTTTCTTGTGGAGCAAGCCGGGGGCAAAGGTTCTGATGGTAAACGCAGAATTCTTTCAATTCAACCAACCAAGCTGCACCAAAGACTGCCTCTCTTTTTGGGGAGTTCTGAAGACATTGAAGAGTTGGAGAGTTATGGAAATGTACAACAAAAAGTAAATCCTGGGTATGAAGTTTAAATGCTATACTGATAATCCAGTTGTAGTTCGTTATCTTTACGTGTAAAAATTTCAGTGTTCATCTCCTATCCATGTCTAATACTAATCTGTTTGAACACCGAATACTTGAACATTTTTGTTGTGGAGAACCTAGGATGGAGAGAATATCACCCTGACTTTTTTTTTATTTTTTTATTTTATTTTATTTTATTTTATTTTATTTTATTTTTTTATATATGCTCATTTCCATATGTACAGGATGTTCCTTCTTATATTTGTATAATTTGTTCAATGATGTCTTATTACGAAAATAAAATGTGTATTGGATCAAAGTTTAAACTGATTAAATTGAAACCGAAGGTACCCTATCATGAATTAACTAGATTTTGGAGATCAATAACGGTTGAATACCTGATCTCATCTGGCACCAACTCCTTTACTCCTTTAGCAATTTTTTTTTTTTTTTTGACAGTAAGGTTGGCTTGTTATTCTATCTTAAATCTTTGTAGATCTAGATTATACTCAATTCTGAAGTTTGAGTTTTTTTTTTTTTCCTCCGGAATCCGAATAGTATGTGGGCTTGAGATAAGGTATATGGATGTGACATTGTTGACCGTTAGATGCTGCTCCTAAGGTGGGGTATGACAATTCGCATGAGAACAGTTAACCCAAAACCACATTGGAGCCACAAGGTCCACAATGTGCGACAGTGTTTTTGTGATGCAATATCTTTTTTTTTTTTTTTCTTTTTTGTTTCCTGGAGTTTTTATTTATTTATTTATTTTATTTTTAATTATAAAGCTATTCTTATTTTGTAAATTTAATTATGGAAATTCCATAGTGCTGTTTGTTTACTTATCCTTAACGTGAACCATTTATCTGAAGCCGGGTATCTATTAGTGAACAAATCACTACGCGGAAGCATTGCTGGAGAAATATTTTTCCTTCAAGCATAAGAACTTCTAGAAACGACATACTTCCTTTTTCGCTAATATTTCCTGATTCACGCATGCTTATGACTGACTATGATTCGAGTCGCGGTTGGCAACCCGCTTCCTAAACCGTGTTGAAGTCACTTGAAATTATATCGCTTAAAAAACCGCGATCCATGCGCTGCATCACCCAAACCGCTATGCTCACCGTTGTGCAATGCACAACGCTAGACACATTGCAAATCCCTAGAATAGGACCGATGTCCTTGCCACTGTGCAATTGCACAACGCTAGGCACATTGTTGACCAACCGCTGTCCCTTTCACATCGTTACCCACATCGCTTTTCATTGGTCTTCGTTTCTTCAGTTCTTCTAGGTCTTCATGCCTCCCCTAAACAAGATCTTATACTTTCAAACGTTTCCCATGTTAGTTTTGGCTTGTATTCTCAAATGAACTAATGTGAACCAAACAAAGACTCAACTGATGTGGAGCTTCCTGGAGACGTGGGATACGTTTGGAAGATGGAATGGTGTAGTTTGAGGGAGGTTGAAGATCATGAAGAACTGAATGAGAATTTGTTTCAACGTATGGATCGCGGTTTTCTGAGCGATATAATTTAAGGTGACTTATAACGGTTTAGGAAACGGGTGTACAACCGTGACCCGAATCGTAGTCAATCATAAGCATACGTGAAACGGGAAATCTTCAGCGGAAAAGGAAGTAGTTTGTTTCTGGAAGTTCTTGTGCCTGAAGGAAAATGATTTACTCCCTACAAGAAGGCTTGTCATAAAAGGAAATAGTATTTATGTGGAACAAGTAACTCTTGTACGTTTAGGAGTAGGATTTCCTTTTATCTTAAACTCCCTATAACTAGTACAAATAGTCCTAATATTTATGTTATTAGTTTTAAGGCTGTGGAGCAAAAAGAACACCATGTAACATCAGAGAGAGTGTGAGTGAGATCCGGGGAGACCCATGGGAATATCCGAGGAGGGATCCAAGGGAATATCGGTGGATCTAGTTAGAGATCCGTGGGTGATATTTAGGGGAGACCTAGGGGATATTGTGGGGTTCTTGGTGAGGATCTTGTGAGTGGAGTTTGGGTTAGGTGTGAGAGAGAATCCTGGAGTATATGGTTGTAATAATTTATCATATAGTGGAACTTTCTCTGTCGTCCTGACGGCCCGTGGTTTTTTACCCGTTTTGGGTTTTCCACGTATATCTTGTGTTGTGATTGTTTTATTCTCTCTCATCTATTTTTCTGCTTATTGACGTTATTATTTGCTATGAGTTATGGGCATATATTAGGCACGGCGATTCCGCGTTAATCGGGTTTATAATAGAGGATTATCCCCAACATCCCACGTCTTTAGGAAGTTTGATAACCATTGAAAATTCGAGCCATATCCAACAGTGTCTCAATGTCTAATTGAAACCATAGTCGAGAAAAAGAAAAAAGAAAAAGAAGGAAAAAGTGTTATAAAAATATTATTTAAGTCGTTGTTTATGTTCATCAAATTCATACAGTGATACAAGTAAAACTAGTAAATTACAAACTTTTATCTTCCCACTATTTCCATTAACTTCCAAATTTTATGGTCAAATTTATGATTATTATAAGTATTATGATATTGCATTTTCATTTTGTTACTATTAAATTATCATTAATGATTATTATAAGTATTATGATATTGCATTTTCATTTTGTTACTATTACATTATCATTAATGATTTACTTACTATACAGAACATATATATTTGCTGGGTAGTTACGTGACAAAGAGTCAATTTCTTTCGGTTTTAATTTCTTTTTAAATTTTTAAATCTTTAATTTTTGTAGACTCTTGGATTTAAATCAAATGAGTATAAACTAACTTAGCAAGACAGCAACTATACAGTACTTGTATTGTAGCTGAACCTTATCATTAAATTGTAAGGCTATACAAGGAGCCATTACATTTGTATTTGTCCCTTGAGAAGTCTTGACGAATAAAACTATTCTTTCTCATTTCTTCCATTTGTTTTTGAAATATTACAGTAATTTTGGGTTTGGGGGTGAAAAAATGACTCGAACCCAATTTTTTAAAAAGAATTATCTTCAATTAATTTAATTTAATTTAATTGTTTATTATAAAATGATTATCCTCATTTTTAAAATTAAATAAATAAAGGCAATTTGGTCTTTTATTAGTACAATTTTAAGGGCAATTTGAACAAGGGAGGTCTGAATAGAAAAATAAATACTTAATCTTTAACTGCATTTATGTCAAACTTCAGGGGAGGTGAATGTATTTACCCCTATAATTATTTCATTACTAAAAGCAATTGAAACCATAATCAAGTAACATTCGTCACATTCAATCTAATAGAGCTCCAAAAAAACCAACGGCACAGATTTGACCTCAAAATTTCTATTAGCTAATATGCAACGACAGTCCACAGATCAAAGCCTCATAACAAAACGGTATCGTGTTCCCGAATCAACCAATAGCATCAACACAAACACAAGTTAATAATGGAATTTGTTGGCCCGGCCCACCTTATAGCATTTTTTCATCATATAAAATTGTATATTATTAAATTAGACCGTAGTAAATTAAATTTAGTATTGTAAGTAGTTTGGTATTAGAAAATTAATTAGATTAGGATTAGCTAATTATAAAGTTTTGTTTAAATTTAACTTAATTTTCTTTAAGAGAATTTAACTTAAATTAATATAGTTAAATATTAAATTCAATTTAATACGGTTCAAACCTTATAAATTCACCACACCATACATATAAAATGTTACAAAACATAGTACAATACTACTAAATTAGTATTGTACAATTTAATAATCTTGTTCAATACACATTCATAATAATTTAGGGCCTTACGCTACAGCCGACCCTTGGAATAGCTAAGTGAAGCAACCGTCTAGGAATCCCGAATATTTTGGGCCCCCAAATTTTATTAATTTTAAAAATTCCGATTTTAAAAATAGGTCCACAATCTACGTATGATTTTTTATATTTTTTATATTTTATTTTTTAAGTTTCACATATCAATATGAATTTTTAAAAAAGGCCCCATATATTACATATGATTTTTTTTTTAAAGCTCACATTATGTGAGTCACATATCACACATGATTTTTTTTTTTTTTTTTTTTAAATACCCACATACGATCTTTTTTTTAAAAAAATCATATGATTTTTTTTTTTAAAAAAAAATGCCCACATATGATTTATAAAAAAAGTCCACATATATATGAAAACAAAATAGCATTCTTATAATAATTTTTATTCTTTGCTGGCTGCCTGATGTAAGAAATATTATTAAAGTAGGGAAAATTGCACTGATATCTCCTAACTTTAGGTGTAATTGAACCTATATACAGAAGATCATTTAATTACATGTATGTCCCCTAGAATTCATTCACTTAACGGTTGACCAGATGGGTGGTTAACATGTGAGGGGTAAATAAGTCAATTTACGCAAGACATTAAATGTTCTGAAATGAAAGGACAGTGAACCGCGAGTAAAGAAAAGTGTACAGTGAAATGAAATGGAATAAAATTGTTAAATTTAAAAACGTACATTCTTGCTTTACCTGTTGTCAAATCTAGTCATTCTACCCTGACAACTAGTTTGTTATGGTAATGACTCCACTGATCTCATAACCTTTTTGTTATTAGATATAACTGATCAGTGTATGGAATCAAGCAAAATTTAGACTACTAATATGAGGGATTGGATCTCACTGCCTTCCGATGTGTTAAAGTTCAATGTGGATGGCTCGGCAAGGGGTTCGTCTAGTCAAGCTGGGATTGGCGGTGTTCTTCGAGACAGTGTTGGGAAAGTGTTATGTCATTTCTCTTTTAACATTGGCTGGCAATATGTGATAACTGCAGAAATTTTGGCTCTTGCTAAAGCCTGTGAACTCTGTATTTCAAGAACATAACTAATTGGTAGAGGAATAATTTTTAATAGTGATTCTAAAGTAGTCGTTTCTTGGATTAATTGTAACGATTTGGGTAACATTGAGTTCACACCATTGATCTATGACATTCGTAATATTCTGGATCGTTTGGGGCAAGCAAGCATCGAGTACAGCTCTCATTCAACCAATTGCTTCGCGGATTCTTTGGCTAAAAAAAGGTCTAGAGGGGAAGACGATGTTATTGTTTGGAATTTAAACTGACAGGGTCTGCTCCATTTTGTGCTTTTGGTTTTCTGTTCTGTTTTGGTTTTTTGGCCTGTCTCATTGTTTTTTCTCTTTGTTGCTTTGGCTTTTTTGTTTTTTTTTGTTTTTTTGTTTTTCTGTGTTTTTGGGTCTTGCTTCTGTTGGCTTTGCTGTTGCTTCTGTTTCTATTCTCTTATTGTTGTTTCCTGGTGCCGTTTGGCTTGTTTTTAATAAAGTTTATGCTTAAAAAAAAAAAAAAAAAAAAAAAAAAAAAAAACCTAGTTTACTGCCCTTTTATCTCCACACAGATACTCTTTTAGCATGAAACGGAGTCCAGAAACCTATCTATATAATCATCTTAATCTTTAGTTATTCACTTCACCCTAAAAAAACTAAAAAAAAAACTAAAAAAATCTAACCACTACTCTATTTTCACACCCATAAAAGCATGCATAGTGAAAAAAAACTGTGGAGTACATCGAAGCTTGACAAGGTATGGACGATTATCCTTATTATAAGTGAATCCATGCCTAAAACAATGTTGGTTTTTGGTTTATTGTTTGAAGTTTTCTATATTCATTGTGTTTCTCTTTGTTTTCTTTGTAACACGGAATGGTGGTATGTGAAAAACTGATATTTTATTTGTATAACGAAACATATGTTAATTTTTTTTTGTTAGCTTTATAAATAGGGTGATTGGATTTGCTAAATCGATTGCTTTAAGAATAAAAATTGTTTTTACAATATTGATGTTGGGGCTTTTTGGATATTTGCACTTTGTAAATTATTTGGCATAAATGTGTTAATTATTTGATGCATATTATAAGTTTTATTGTTAGTAATTGAAGGATTTTATTTTCAACTTTAGGGTTTTTGTACTTACTAAAATGATTTGGAGATTTAAGGGTTATCATAAAATGCAAGTGATTTGGTGATGAATTGTTTTCATTTATGTTTTTTTTTTTTTTTTTGGAATTATATTGTAATCTCATATGATGATAAGTGTAACTGATTTTAGTGTTTATTGTATTTGATTATGGGTTGCTTTAGCTATGTGAACGTCTATAAAGTTGTATGTATTTCAGTAAAAAAATGTATAGGGTTTCTTGGTTGGTTTGCTAGTTGCATTTATCAATTGAGACTGAATATTTGATTAAGTTATGGTTTGATGTTCTAATGAATCATAAGTTAGTTCTGAAATATAAATATGTGTTTACGATTATCAAGTTAATATACTTATATTAATTGTATATTAATATAGGTTTAGGGTTAACATGTTAATTTAATTATATTAATTGTATAAGCCTACTTAATATATATATATATAACCCATTATGGTTTTGATGTTGATTGAATGTTGTTGTTATGCATGTTGACTACATCATTTATGCTTATGCATATTGAAGCCATGACTTGTTTTAATTTAAGCATGAAGTTCATGGGATGTCAAGTTGAGTTTGAAATTGAACATCCAGACAAGTACAAATTGGCTACTCTCTTAGCTGATGCATACATGTTTGTTTGTAGTACAATTCCAGACCCATTTGAGACGTTCAAAACAAGGGCTCGACTTCCATGGAGTGGGCAGTACAAAGCTATTAAGGATGACAACGATTTACAACAAGTTTTCGACATGTTAAAGGTCAGAGGTATTGAGATCGTCGGAATAGACATCGAGTTACTTCCATTAGAAGTTGTACATGTTGTGGAAATAGGTGAAACTGGATAGCTATTGAGTTACTTTTTTTTTTTTCATCCATAAATGGCAGTCCAAGTATGAGGACATATTCAGAGGATTTTGTTTTCATATCAACTGATGATTAAGATAGTGAAGCAGTCAATTGAGAAATGTTTGCAAGTGAGGATGATGAAGATTACATCCCTTGTGATGGCAATGCATAAGAAGTTGAGATAAGTGTTTCATCAAATAGTTCACAATCTAAGGAAAACAGTAGTGAAAATGACTTTGAGGATGATCAACTCTCAGATGCTGTATCTTTTGACTGGGATCATGACTTCCTCATTGAAGTATCAAGTGATGAAGAAGATAGTGGCACCAATAGTAACGTGCAGCCCATGAGAGGGATGGCATTCAAGTGTATGACTGACGAGAGAGTAAGACTTGAGGTTGGACAGTTGTTCAACAACCTGCACCACTTCAGGTAGATTCTTCTGCATTATAATGTCCAGAAGAGGGACAGATTCACGGCTCGATTTGCAACAATGAATTGTAACTAGAGGATTCATGCTAGTCCGATGGATGATCGAACCACGTTTATGATAAAGACACTCAATAATAGACATTGTTGTGTTAAGGTTTATAAAAATCAAGAGGCCACTGCTGTTTGGGTTGGTGTTAGGTTCAAGGCATTGATTGAATAAAACCCAGACACATCAAGGCAAAGTTTTTATGTAAAGAAATAAAAAGAATCTATGGCCTAACACTCCCTTCATACACGTTTTACAAAGCAAAGAACATGGCTCTTGTCAAGATTGAGAAAGAGTAATGCAAGTCATACAACCTATTGTCTAGATAATTATATTCAATATTTTAAATGTTGTATCTCAAATTTTTATAATGTAATTGGTACCAATCTTTATCAGCATGTTTCTTGAAAACTATTGAAGATTGTCCAAGAAGATAGTGCTCACAACCATGTTGTTAATAGTATTACCAAGTTTAGTTCGAACAACGCGAAGGTCTATCGCAAGGTGGAGGATTTCATCGCCCAGCTGCTGGACGCCCATGAACTCACTCACCATAATTTGTTGGAGGCCACCATTACATATAAGCGAACGAAGGATCGAAAGCGATGTTTGGTCAACTTCAATGTTGGTGACTTGGTTTGGACTGTTCTAACCAAAGACTGATGCCCTATAGGCGAATACAACAAACTCAACCATATTCGCATTGCCGACATATTTAATGTGAAGCACCTCATCCCTTGTCATGGGGATTCGTCGTCTAAGGATGATGAGATGCCGAATTCAAGGTCGAATTCTTTTCAACTTGGGGAGCACGATGCGGATTGGGTGGTGAGTTCGTATTTGGGTCTCGTGGAGCACCTAAAATAGAGCTGAAGTTTGTGGGCCTCTATAGAGTGAAAACAGGGTCGGACTTACTATTATAATATATTTTTGGAAAGCCCAAGACGATCCCTATATTTGTTACAAAGACTTTGCCTTCCATAACAGGCTATAATAGGCCTAAAACAAACGTTTAGTTGGTTGTTCAAGAATTTTTAGTTTCATGCACAACAAGGTAGCTTTTTCCTTTTCCGTTTAGAACCTTTTTTTTTTTTTTTTAGCTTTTTGTTTGGGATTCTTTTTCTGATTTGGTTTAGAAGTTTTATAT
The DNA here is from genome assembly GCA_954870605.1 of Acer campestre. Classification (NCBI taxonomy): domain Eukaryota; kingdom Viridiplantae; phylum Streptophyta; class Magnoliopsida; order Sapindales; family Sapindaceae; genus Acer; species Acer campestre. Next base: position 23,347,895 of record OX940803.1, on the reverse strand, counting down.
TTCTTTTTGTTTAGGAATTTAGGAGATATTGAATCTTAGGAGATTCAGGTTGCTTTCTTGTTTATATATTTTAGGAGATATCGAATCCTAAGAGATTCGGGTTGCTTTTATTATTTAAGTAGCTTGTATTAGGTTTTGAGAATCAAATTTGAATGAATATTTTTTTTAGAGAGAGTATCTCTTCATATCCAAATTTCGGTATCTTTGTGAAGATCAAAGAATTTTGATGCTCGTTATTCTGGTATCCGTGCGTGGATCAACAAATTAATATAAGGATTTGTTCCGATATTCGTGCGCAAATCAACAGATTCGATCGGTCACCTGTTCTGTTCATTGATCGTTGTGTGTGTGATTTTCTCGCTACATTAGGTTAGTATCAAAGCCTCTGAGTCTACCTCTATGCTAGCCTCCTCTAAGTCTACCTCTGTGCTAGCCTCTAAGCCTCCGATTTTCTCACGAATCCACAACATTGGAGTTCCTCTCATGTTTGATCTGGGACACATCTTCATCAAAAATTGGTGGTTGATTGAAGTCGAAGATAACCGAGTCTGACACTTGGTCATCATCGAACATTTGGTATCAGAGCTGATCGCACATCTTCAATTTCGTGCGCGCATTCGCCAAGCACTTGCCCGTTCTCACAAGCAGGCAAGGTGTATGCACGCTCACCAAGCGCTTGTTAGAGCAAGTAGGCAGGGAGTAAGGGTTGGATGTGTGTTGTCTTGGGAGGAGACGTTACTGAAAGCGCACTTGCACAAGGGTGTGCAAGATTTCAATAGGGGGATGTTTGTTACACCCCTAACATCGGGCATGGCTGGTAGGGGGAAGAAGGGGAGTGCAGTGGATGCACAACCTGCTTGGGGGCTGGAGCCGCTTCCTTGATGAGCCCAAGGCAAGGCGAAACCAATCAGTCTCGAGAAATATGTGCTGAATGAGAAGGCTGGCCCCAAGGGGTGGGGTGCCGCACAGGATGAGTATCCTCATCAAAAATTGGTGGCTTATCGAAATCGACGATAACGGATTCTTACACATAATCATCATCGAAAAACAACAAATGAAGAAGGAAATTTTTTTGGGTGCTTCATGGACACTTTTTTATTTTATTTTATTTTATATGGGGTTGAGCCTAGCACAAAGGTAGTCTTTGAGGGTATGATACCAACCTGACGTAGTGAGAAAATCACACACACAACGATCGATAGACAAAACGAGTAACCAATTCGAACCCGTTGATTCACTCATGAATATCGGAACAAATCCTTCTATTGATCTGTTGATCCGTGCACAAATATCAGAATAACAGACATCAAAATGCGTTGATCTTCACAAAGATATCGAAATTTGGATAAAAAGAGATACTCCCTCTAAAAAATAATTTTTATTCATTCAAGTCTGATTCTCAAAATCTAATACAAGCTACTTAAATAATAAAAGCAAACCCGAATCTCTTAGGATTCGATATCTCCTAAAATTCCTAAACAAGAAAGAAACCTGAATCTCCTAAGATTCGATATTTCCTAAATTCCTAAACAAAAAAGAATTCTAAAACTTCTAAATCAAATCAGGAAAAGAATCCAAAAACAAAAAGCTAAAAAACAAAGTTCTAAACAGAAAAGGAAAAAGCCGCCTTGTTGTGCACGAAACTTAAAATTCGCAAACAACCAACTAAACGTTCATTTTTAGGCCTGCTATAGCTCATTATGGAAGACAAAGTCTATGTAGAAAATGTAGGGCTTGTCTGGGGCTTTCCGAAAATATATTATAAATCCGACACGGTTTGCCCTCTGTAGAGACCCCAAAGTTCTGCTTTGTTTTGGGTGCTCCACAGGATCCAAATACGAACTCGCCACCCGATCCGCATCACTACCATTGATTGGAAATCAATTTTCTTTTTCCCAAAACATATACTAAAGCCAGAGGGCGGTTACAAATGAAATTCACTCATATTGTTTGCATGGTTCTTTAATTGTACATATACAATCACCTACGGAAAAAAATACTCTATGATCTTTTATATCTATAACCTTTTGAACTACAAAAATTCCTTTTAGAATCAATAGAATGATATAACTTATTTAATAAGATTATTTTAAGTTTGTAAATGTCTCAAAGCTGTTGTATATGTTGCAATGAGAAGTTAAAAAGTGAGTTTGGGTTTTGAAAGCTAAAATACATAAAGTTCTTATAAAAAAAATTATTCCTTGAAAGGATTTCTTGAATCATTAGCCCAATTTGTAGATTTTTTTTAAAATTTTTTAAGAAAATAAATTATATAAACATACATAGAAGGTCAAGAACCTCATTTTTATAAATTGCCTTGGGTCACCAAAATCTCATGGCCAACCTTGCCTTAGACAAAAGAAAAAATAAGTTGGATTTATTGAGGGTGAACAAGATAAATGGATAAAGTTATATATATATATATATATCTTTAATAACACCCAACCCCATTGAGGTTTGCCTTTTGACACTCAATTAACTTTATAAAAAACTGACACTCATCCCATTGGTGTTAGTCAAACTTAACAGTTAACCAAGTTTGTCTGTCAACATTAAGGGTAGTTTCATCATTTCATCATTTCAAGGATTTAAAAATAAAATAAAAATCAGAAGACCAAAAAAAAAAAAAAAAAAAAAAAAACCAATTTTTAAAAAAGTGGAGATAAATTGAAAATTAAAAAAACGATATTTTTTTTATAAGAAAATTTGGATTGGATCTCCACCTCCAGATCTCCATCGAAGGAGAGATATCTCCTTCAATGGAGATCCAAGCATCTCCATCACTCAAAACCATCTTGAGCGACGAAATGGAGTCATCTCCATTGAAGGAGATCTTCTTAGATGGAGTTCTATCTCCACCAAAGGAGACCCATATCTCCTTCGTTGGAGATCTAGATCAGTGGAGATCCATCAATTTTTTTTTTCTTTTTTATATATTACTTTTTAAAAAGTATTATAAGGTTTGAATCATTAACAGGTCAATACATTAAACTCGTTAAATAAATATGTCAATGTTTTTGTTGAACACAGCCTCCTAACCCATTAACTCATTTGACACAATCGGTTATCAAATATGAACATGTAATTTACAAATATAGAGAGATATATAAATAACTATTTTGAAATTTAAATTGCCGATTAATTTTTTTAGCTGATGAAACAAATGAAGTTTAAATGTCGAGCGGATAAAATTTATTTGTTTTGATCAAAATTCTAAATTTAAAACATTTAAATTGTTTTAATAGTTTAATCAAAAATTTTGAATTTTAAAGTTGCTTTACCAAATATAAATACTTAAATTCTTCATTTTCTCTTTTCCAACCGACTAATAAAATTTTATAAACCAATTCATCAAAGTTAATTAGTTATCAAAGAGTTTAAGTCTTCAAGATCAAGTGTCCAAAGAAAAGACACTCTCTGTTGTTGTTGTAGTTGGTCTGTTTTTGTGTTTTGTTTTTTGGTTGTTTGTTCGGTCTCTGGTGGTCTTTGTATGCTTTTGTGTGCTTGTGCTGTTTGCTTGATCTGTTTGGCCTTTGCGCGACTGAGTCTGCTTTCTGGCCCTTTTTGCACTTGTTGTTTGTTTGCCGATTCTAGGCATTAATAAAATCTGCCGTTCAAAAAAAAAAAAAAAAACTCTCCATTATTTTAATTTCGTTATTTATTTATTTAGTGGATTGAATAATGTAATTAAATTAAAAATATTTAATTACTTAATAAGTAAATTAGTGGAAGTGTGATTTATCATTTATCACATATTATAGTTGACATGACCTGTACTTTAAAAATATATATTTATATATATATTGAGATGACCTATAGTTGTATAGATTAACAAGTCAAACATATCTTGTCGCTAATGAATAGTGTTAGAATTTCGACTTGTGACACGATAAACTTAATGAATCATGCATATTTGGGTTGAACAAAAAATTAACGGGCTGTATTTGGATTAATACAAACACAACATGATAACCTATATATTGTCACCCCAAAGCGAAACAACACCTACTAGTGCAGTTGGTAAAATCTCGTACAATTATGAAATAGTTCTTTAGATGGAGTACCACATTCCCACTTCAAATTATAGAAAATATATTTGACAAAATATTAATTTTTATTAATAATATAAAAATAAGTAAACATACAAGTGTAAGATAATAAATAAATTTAAAACAAAAATGAAAAAAAAAAAAAAAATTGTTGAGTGATTCCTCTTATATATATCACCCTAACGCCTTCCCTTATAAGTTGCCACCGTACACATTCAATAAAGTAAGGTGTTTGTTTGTTTACTCTAAACAGTGGTGTCAATATGGGCTGGCCCGGCTCACATGTGCCGTGCCTAATGAGCCCATTTATGAAAATGGGCTTGGCCTGGCCTGGCACAGCACAGGAATTGGCTGTGCCGGGCCGGGCCGGCCTGTTTTCATGAACAGTAGGCCCAGCACGTGCCACATGTGCCGGGCCGGGTCGGCACGTGCCATATTAATTTTTTTTTTTTTTTAACTTCAACGGTTAAAAAAAAAAAAATAACGTTTGGCCTGGTGGGCTTGGCCCGCCGGCCTGTTGGCCCGTTCCGGGCTGGCCCGCCAGGCCGTAAAATGTGACCCGGCCCGGGCCACACTGTGGGCCGTGCCTGGCCTGGCCCGCGCTACAAGCAGGCCGTGCCAGGAACGGCCCGCCAGTCTGGGCGGGCCGGCCGTGCCGGGCCCTCCAGGCCCGGCACATTTTGACAGCACTAACTCTAAAAAGATAAAACAATTTTCTATATATAGCAATAAGCAATCCAACCAAAGTGATGAAGGGAATCAATGCGACCATGAAATCATCGTTTCTCTTAGAATGGTAACCTTGTCAGCTGCATTTATTGAACTCGAACTCTCGGTCATCTGTCCAATTTAAAATAGGTATAAAATTACTCAAATCATTAAATTAAATTAATGTCATGATCAAATAATTAGAAAAATAATCTTGAATACATAACATTATATATATATATATATCTTTCAAATAAGATTTCTCCCATGCATGATGAATATTACTATTTCCAGTGATAATAATACATTTGCGGAATATATAAGAGCTAGCAGGCAGTAGTGATGATATGGTTTATCTTTTCGGTATTTATTTCATAATTAATTAAGGCGATAAAGCGTATATATTACCTGTAAATGCAAGTGGTAAGAGACCCTCTCCTCACAAACTTGAAGAGTGGAGGCACTCAAAATGCACATGATGCCTTGTGCTTGTACATTCTGCAATAGATTTGAGACTTGATCATGATCCTTTTGTATGCATAATATTTGTATTATCACTTGTTCACCTTTTACAACTTCATGAATCGATACCAAGGGAACTTGATGATCATCTGATGATGAGGATGTTTGGCTGATCAGGTATTTTTGCTTTTCAATTGCTGAAACCAAATTATTCTTCCTCAGACTAAGCTTCTCTATTTCTTTTTCTAGCTCTGGAATGTATTCAACAGCTCTATCTATCAAAACAGGTGCATTAATTCTTCTCTTCTGTAAAAAATCCAAACAAACTATGAATTGATGAAAATAATTGGATACAACGTATACTCTAGGTAAATATTAATCAATTAATAGATCCAGAACATGATATATATTAATAAATTATATGTAAGGTTAACATAATTGCTCTGTTGCTCAGACACCATTTGATGATTAGATGTATATACCAAGCACTTTCAAACGTACACACACCTTAATTTAGCATATAATTGATATATTTACACAGATAATAATTAATTAATAAGCTAAAGAAGTTAATTACAGTAATGATAATAGAGGTGAAGTGTCAAACCTTTGATGGCGGATAATTAGGTAGCAATGCTCCAAGAACTAAGTAGGTGGCGTTAACAAGTACACAAAACTTATCACAACCACTTTTATCATCATCGTATTGATCAATTGATTCTATGCTCTTTTCTTGTATAAGTGGATCTGGAAAAATATTAACTCTTTGATTCTCGAGTCCATTTTCTGGAATGCTGATGAACAACTTTCTTGCTCATTAAATAAGTGACCAAAACTGATATTATTGTCATAATTATCCTCTGTACGTAGAAATATGCTGTTATCTTCTACAAGTGGCCAAAAACTATCGGAATCATAGAAATGTATGGGAAAATTGTGATCGACATGATCAGAAGTGTCAAGTGGAGAACTTGGAATACAAAAATTTGAATTGGGGCCTGCTTTAATCAAGAAAAAAAAAATGAAAAAAAAAACATTTATGTACAAAAAAGGTTCTTCAAGATATGATACATACATAATTTGAGCTAAAAAGTTTTTGACACCCTAAAATTACAAGATTAATCAAAACTGCAAAAGAAGAAGTTATATTTATGTAGTCCATTAATTGCTATATATTTTCTAGGGTTTAAGATGAAATTAATCAAGTAAGCCTATCTTGAATATTATAAAAGCTATGAAATATATATATATATATATATCCCTCTTAATTTCAAAATCTCTTCTTCTTCCCAAGAAACTAATCTGAATATCAAATTAAATAACAGCATATATGTCAATTAATTCAAGAGAACATAAATTTAGGTCATGATTTTGCGGAAAATTAAAGTAAATATATATAGTTTATTGGTCTTGTCTAAATCATGATTTATATCAAGTAAACTAACAAAATTAAGACATTCAATGAAATACATGATGATGAATGAACAAAGATGGAAACGTTCAGTTGCTGTGAGGCCGTACCCTCAAACGCCAAGCATGGAAAAGATAGCTAGAGAGAGGCATAGAAATCAAATAAAAGCTAGTGAAAGAAATATCCATACCCTATATTGATCATGATTATATATATATTTTCGAACGAATGATACTGCTACACGTTGAAACAGCAAAATAATATATACTTTGAAAAGTACTCTATATGTATATAAGTATATTAAAAAATGGCAATGAAAGAGTTTCGTTTAGCTTCATCAAATTTTGAAAAAAAAAAAGATAATTGATCAGATGCTGTGTGTGTCGATCTGTTGGATATAACATGTAAAGGAAGCATTTCTTTTACAGATTTCAAATAAAATAATATTAAAGTCTGTTTTAGACTTTTAGTACAATATGCCTTGACGCAAGTACAATATAGGCATATAGCTGTACAAGCAGCAGTACAACTTCCCTTCTTACCGTATGCTGCATTTTTCTGACAGTTAGACACGTTATGAAATCAAAAATGTCAAAAATGCTCAAGTGTTGCAACTAAATTTTTGTGGAATAAAAGGTGATGGAGAAAAAATATAATTACGTACGTGATCCATGGACCATTATAGACTTTTATGGAGTTTAATATATTTCATGAGAATTAATTGATTACTGTAGGGGGTCGACTTACAATCGATATGGATCGGATCGATGTTGAGTTATGCCCAAAGCAACTTGAATAGGTCCGTTTAAATAATGTTGTCGTTAGGTTTTTGTTCCTACAATATACTTGGTCGATTGACCTTTATACCTGCAACAAACGAATAAGAACAGAAAGTAGATGAATGAAGTAAAAAATAAGAGTGGTTTAGATTGTTAGCCTTAGGTATGCTTAGGCTGAGCAACGGTTGTGATGATCGTGAATGTTGGATTCCGGTGACCGTGATTCTTACAGACAGAGTTTCAGTACGCTTTAGTAAGCTTGTTTTTCTATCCCCCCTTCTTGGAAGAAATGCCTTGCTATATATAGGCCAAACCAGGTTACCGTTCGAAATGAATTGGTGAAATCATGGGCTGATCGTGGACGTGATTCTCGGAGAGATTTTCTCCCCTAGAATCTCGCTACTTGATACTCATGGCTGATTTGGTCTTCAGACGACCAAATCAATCTGTTGCAATTCTTGCTGGGCTATTTCAAGTTTGGGCCAAGGTAACATAAGTCTGGGCCTTGCTCCTTTGGGCATATGGGCCATTTTTGGCTACCACAGTTTGTCCCCCACTCTCTAAAGAGAGTTCAACGAAGTAGAGAGTGATTTACATCGTGTCGACTATTGTCGAGCGACCAAAATTGAATCGACCTGACCTGTAACTGCCTACCTGATGTGGTTTCTTGATGTTGTTTGAGCACTCCAGCTTGAATTGTCTTGTAATGAATTGTGTCGAAGTACCAACTTAGGTTGATACGAACTACGCTGTTTATTGGAACAATTGAGTTTAAAGATGTCGTACGACTAATGTCGTTCGACGGATGTTCTATAAGGAGGGCAAACCGAAAGTCAAATCGAAAAGACATCTGCTGCTTCAAAAACCCTAGAATGACGTCAGAAGCATTTAATTTTGGCATGCTTGCCTTGCCCGAGGAGGGGTTTTAAATTTCAAAAACTCATCATTAGCAGTTGCGTGCGTGCGTGGGTTATTGGTAACTGAAAGGTTACATTCACTTCAGGCGTGGACACGTGGCGAAAGGGTTTGTAAAAGGGTTTGGTTATAAGTTTATAACCATTTTTCTTCAAACCATTTTCACGAAAAGTCTCTCAAGTTATTTCAAGCTCTTTTAAACTTCTTCAACAGCTGCTTTCCACAGAATCCCATTTCTTCGCAAAACTCCAAATCAGAGCTACTCCATTCTTTTTCAAGGTATTGATTCTTCTTCTTTTTTCTTTTTCCTGTTAAGATTTTGTTATTTAAGATAAGAAATAGATGTACGCTGTAAAAATAGGACTAACCTGAAGTTTTTTTTGTTTTTTTTTCTTTCTGGAACATTTGGCTGTTCTTCATTGTTCTTGAATATCTGCCTCTTTGTTTCTGATTTATTTCCATTGTTTGATCTTTTTTTGCTATGCTGTGTTGTTAATGTATCTATTTGTGAAAGAATCATCTTGTTCGACTTCTAGGACGCTAGAGACTGTAGGTGTAGATTAGATATGTCGCCTCAAAACTCTAGGTTTTGATTCTAGAAACCCTAGGTTGTGATTGTAGCACGTTAGTTTCTGACTTGTGCATTTTTTGCCTTGTCAGCTTTAGGTGTCAACATGTCGAACGATGATGTGAACCTGTCGAGCGACGATACTGTTTCTGACCCTCAATATATTTGGACTACAAGTGAGGGAGAAGATGATAGTGTTGGAGTTGATAGAAGAAATGTAGATGTAGATCGACAAGTCACGATAGAGGACCCGTCGAATGTCGTTTCCATAAACACGAAGGGCATCCTTGAAAAAGGCGGCGTACGCGCCGTTGCAACGTTAATTGATCACCCGGAGTATGTGGACGTAGATGAAGCTACCACATCCGGTCGACCACTAGGTGTCCTCGATGAAAGCCCAGCAAGTCTGGTTTCAGAGGAGAATTTATGCGTATTGAGGGAGGTTTATGGCATCCCAAGTGATGTCGAGCTACGCGCAACCAGGGGACATGAGCGGGCGGATTGGGATATCCCAGGGTGGACATGTTTCTACGAGTACACCCTTCGCTTAGGGTTTAGATTCTCTGTCCCCCAGCTGGTGCGACGGTTTCTGTTATACTACGACCTTGCCCCCGGTCAACTAATGCCAAATTCGTGGAGGATACTGCTGAGTTTGGGTGTTCTCAGCGAGAGATACAACATACCTTTTGGGTTAGGAAGTCTCCTTCATAACTATTACTTGAAAGAGCATATACACGACCAGGGTCGTTATATGCTGATACCTAGGAGTAGAGAGCAGCAAATCATCATTGATACGACGACGAACGATCGTTATTGGAAAGACACCTACTTTTTTGCCAAAGGTCCACCAATTGATGGTCCTTGGTCGATGGGGAACGAGACTTATCAATGCAGACGAACATGGAATAGATATGGTGAGTGTCGTTTCGTGTTTTTATTAACCTAGATTACCCTTGCTGATTCTCTGCTTATTTTGTAGAGATAAAAGGGATAGGGAGCAAACCGCCGTGCGACGTTGCTCCTGCTCGCACCGAAGCAATGCTTAGTATCCCTGAAAAGGATAGAAGTTGTAAGGTGCTGCTAACAGAAGGTAAACTTAGGCCTAGTAGCCTATGGAGAGAGTCGACTCTTAATAGGTCACGAGAGCCTTATCCTAGTGTGAAGGACTTCTTGTCGTATGTCTGGATTAGGAGGAGTTTCGAAATTCTCTAATACCAAATGAAATTCTTGTCGCCTGTATCTAATAATGAACGTTGTTTCGTAGTGACGTCGATGGCGAGCGCAAGACTGAACCTCCCAAATGATGCTGATGCTCTGAAGAAATTCAGAGATGAGATGACCAAGAAAAGAGCGGCGGCGGCTAGGAAGAGCAGAGCAGACGACATGCCGAAGGAGGGCGCTGCAGCGCCTTCTGGACACGTATATGTCTCCTCCCCTGAACAGTCGCCGGCCAAGAAGAAGCAGAAGAGGAGCTCTGTGGTCGACAAGGGGAAGAGAGTGGAGTCGACCCCCCGGCAACCTACTTCTGCTTCACTTCCTGAACCACCAACAATGTCATCCACTGGTTTGTCATCCTTCTCAGCGCCGGCGGCATTTTTGAAAAAGTCGACTGACTTTATTCTGCCAGCGGATGAGAAGTTCCTGAAAGCCAAGAAGACAAAGGAAGTGCTTGACTCGACAATCCTCACGGCTTTTCAGGTAAGTTTGTGTTTTGATCTCTATCGGTATTTGTAATGTGTGTTTTGACATAACCTTTCCTGCTTTGTAGGCTCTGCAGGGGTCGCTACAACTGCACGAGAGATTCAAGGTGATGAGAGACAGATATGGAAAGCAGCGAAAGTCGATCGACGTTTTAAAGATGGAGAGAGCTAAGGTCGACAAAACTGTTGAGGAACTTCAGCAAAAGAACATGGCTCTTGAGAAAGAGCTACTGGAGGTGAAGACAGTGAGGGATCAGTATGCCCAGGAGTCGACTGAGGCTCGCGCGGAGGTCGATGAGTAGAAGAGCCTTGTCGTCGCCTTGGAGGAACAACTGACGACTATTGCGTCGACTACTATTTGCAAGGCGAAGGCGGAGCTCTACCAAGAATATCTCTCCGGTAATCATACTAAGTGGGATGTCGCCATGATGAGAAAGATGGTCGACTTATATGAAGAGATGAAGAGGATGGAGGGGACGTCGCCTGGGCAAAACGATGAACAAGCGCTGGATGAGAATGCACTTCCTGAAGGTGCCAATGCTGTCGACCTGCCTCTGATTGATCCGCCTCTTGTCGACTCGACTCTTGTCGATCCTCCTGCAAATCCATCGACTGCTGCTTCTGCTGTCGACTCACCTGCATCTTGATATATATATATTTTTTGTTTTATTTAAAAATTTGTATGTGGATGACTTGGTCGTCTCGACCGTTTATTATTTTGTTATGACTATTTTGATCGTATCGATGTTTATAATATCTTTGCATGTCTCCAATACTTGTATGACATTTGTTTGTATGTGGATATGACACGACCTTTTGCATGTGAAAACGACACGACCATCATATAATGGGGTTTACACAAAATTAAATATCAGAATGAAACAAGCCTGTAAACTCATATTCATGCATAGGTCGAACGACATTATAGATAAAATTTGATAAAGACATGGCTGATTCATTTATAGAGTATTCGCGTACATGCGTCAGTCGACTTTTAACAGAAGTTTTACATCACGTATATGCTTCAGTCGACAATAAAAACATGGTTGATACTTTTATGGTATTCGCATACATGCGTCGGTCGACAATTTTCATCTCGCGTACATGCGTTAAATCGACACCTTTTATCGTGTACATGCGTCAGTCGATAAATATCATCGCGTACATGCGTCAATCGAAATTTTTTATCGTGTATATGCGTCAGTCGACAAATATCATCACGTACATGCGTCAGTCGACAAATTTTATCGTGTACATGCGTCAGTCGACAAATATCATCGCGTACATGCGTCAGTCGACAAATATCATCGCGTACATGCATCAGTCGACAAATTTCTGTCTAGTGCCGTCCCCCCGACTCCCAGCGTTCGTTTGTCAAAGAATGTTGGGAGTAGGTTTTCGTTGTCGACCAAACTGTCAATGCTGTAATGACTAATTTTATAGCAGAAATGATATGTCGAAGTCGACTTGAAATTTTTTTTGTGAGCTCAGTTCTTAACTTAGTACTAAGTTTTTCATCATAGCTCTTTATGCGTCGTTAGTATCATTGAAAATATCATTGAAAGTGGAAATAAAAAAGTTTCTAGTTTAGAAGTGATACTGTTTTAAGTGGAGTGCATTCCAACTGTTGTTTAGCTCTCGGCCGTCGAGTCCTCGCAATTTGTATGCTCCTCGACCGACGATATCTGTTATTTGATAAGGTCCTTCCCATGTCGACCCCAATTTTTCGGCTTCCTCTTCTCTGGTGTTTTGGAAAACGCGACGTAGCACCCAGTCATGTAGCTTGAAGGTTCTGATATGCACTTTCTTGTTGTAATGTCGCGCGACCTGTTGTTGATACGACTGAATTCTGAGAGCCGCTCGATCACGTCGTTCATCCAAATGATCTAATTCGAAGGCGAGCTCACGGCTATTTTGGGCTTCGTTCGGATTTTCACTCCGTGCGGTTGCGAGTCGTGTCTCGATGGGGATCACTGCTTCAGACCCATAAACAAGGGAGAAAGGAGTTTTCCCAGTCGACCGTCGAGGAGTAGTACGGTACGACCATAGGATCTCTGGGAGCTTTTCCACCCATTCATTCTTTTCAGCTTCTAGTCGCTTCTTCAGTGTGTTGATTATGGTTTTATTTGTCGACTCCGCCTGTCCATTGGCTTGGGGATAACGTGGAGTCGAAAAACTCAGTTTTCTGCCATATTTGTCGCAGAAGTTCTTGAAGTCGAATGAAATGAATTGGGACCCATTGTCGGTCACTATTTCTCGTGGAACTCCAAACCTGCAAATAATGTATTTCCACACAAAATTGCGTACCTCAATGTCACGTACTTGAGGTAAAGCTTCGATTTCTACCCACTTTGTAAAGTAGTCCGTCATCACCAACATGTAGACGACGCCTCCAGGTGCAGCTGAGAGTTTTCCTACAATATCCATCCCCCATTTCATAAAAGGCTAAGGGGCTGAAATTGAGTTCAACATACCTGGGGGAAGATGGCAGACTGGTGTGAATCTTTGACATTTGTCTCACGACTTTACATGATGATGGGAATCGGAACGCATTGTCGGCCAGTAGTATCCTGCTGTGATTGCTCTGTTCGACAGACTTCGAACCCCCGAGTGATTTCCATATTCTTCATAGTGTAGAATTTTGAGAACGTCGTATGCTTCCCGTGGGGTTACGCACCTCAAGTAGGGTCCTGTAAAAGATTTTTTGTATAGCTTACCGTATAAGATGCAGAATTTTGCAGCTTTAGCTTTGATTTTCCTCGCCTCAGTTTTATCTCCAGGTAGAATGTCGGCTCGTAAGTAGTCCAGTAATGGGTCCATCCAATTTCTACTATTGTCGACTGGGGCGACTATTTCTGCTGCTTGGATAGTTGGTGATGTAAGGTGTATGACTGGAATCGACTTTGATCCATTGGTCGTTGCCGAGCCGAGGTAAGCTAGTGCATCTGCCCGGGAGTTCTCCGACCTTGGAATTTGTTCAATGGTGAATTCGTCGAAGGTCGACTGAATTTGTTTGGCCTTGGCTAGGTAGGCGGTCATCCTTTGATCCCTTGCTTCATACGACCCATTTATTTGTCGAACGACCAATTGTGAGTCGCTGAATACTTGGAGATTTTTGATGTTCGGGCTCCTGGCTAGGTCGAGTCCAGCAATTAGTGCTTCGTATTCCGCTTCGTTATTTGTCACCCGGAATTCACAATGGATGAATTGTTCTATTATGTCCCCGTGAGGGGATTTGAGTACCAATCCCAGGCCGCTGCCTTTTACATTGCTTGATCTGTCGACCGACAAGGTCCAATTTTTGTTCGACGTTGTCTCCGTAAGAGCTACTAACTCTTTTTCAGCCTGTAAATTTTCGTTAGGTGTAAAATCTACAACAAAAGCAGTTAATACCTGTGATTTCAATGTTGTTCGCGGATGGAAGTTGATTTCGTATTCGTTTAGTTCGACGGCCCATTTCATCAGACGACCTGACACTTCAGGTTTATGCAGTATATTTTTGAGAGGATAAGTCGTTAATACCTTAATTGAATGGCATTAGAAGTATGGTCTCAATTTTCGGGCTGCAACGACCAATGCTAGTGCCAACTTTTCCAATTGACTGTATCGTGTCTCATCGTCAAGCAATGCCTTGCTTACGTAATAAACCGGATGTTGTCGATCGCCTTCTTCTCTCACTAATACTGCGCTGACGACTGTGCTTGAAACGGCTAAGTATATGAGTAACGTTTCATTGTCTTTTGGTTTTGACAGCAGTGGTGGTGAGGTCAGATATTCTTTTAGATCCTGTAACGCCTTCTCGCATTCGTCGCTCCATTCGAAGGCCTTGTTTTTTCTCAAGGTGTTGAAGAAAGGGTGGCATCTCTCAGACGACTTGGAAATGAACCTGTTCAATGCTGCTACTCGGCCAGTGAGCTTTTGAACGTCTTTGATGCATTTTGGCGACTCGATTTCTCGTATTGATCGTATTTGGTCTGGGTTGGCTTCGACGCCTCTTTGTGTAACCAAATACCCTAAAAACTTACCTGAGGAAACACTAAAAGAGCATTTAGTGGGATTTAATTTCATACCGTATTTGTCGAGGACGTCGAACGACTGCCTCAGGTGGTCTATGTGTTGTTAGGCCATAAGTGATTTGACCAGCATGTCGTCGATATAGACTTCCATTGTCGAGCCAAGCATTTTGGCGAACATCATATTCACAAGTCGTTGGTAAGTAGCACCTGCATTTTTCAAACCAAACGGCATTACTTTATAACAAAAGGTACCTCGTTCTGTTACGAAGGCTGTTTTCTCCTGGTCGTCTGGATGCATTAGGATTTGGTTGTAGCCGGAGTAGGCGTCCATAAAGCTGAGTAGTTTGTGTCCAGCTGTTGCGTTGACTAGCATGTCGATATGGGGCAAAGGGAATGAATCTTTGGGGCAAGCTTTGTTGAGGTCTGTGAAGTCAATGCACACCCGCCACTTGCCGTTCTTCTTCTTAACGACCACGACATTTGCTAGCCAATCGGGATATCAGACTTCTTTCACTGAGCCGATGTTGATCAACTTTTGAATTTCTTCGTTGATTACTTTGTTTCTTTCCGGAGCGAACTTCCTTCGCTTTTGTTTTACAGGCTGATGATCGGGGTCGACCTGTAGTTGGTGAACTATTACCTCTGAATCGATGCCGACCATGTCTGAATGCGACCATGCAAAACTGCCTTGCCGTTCCCTTAGGAAATCGATCAGTTGTTCTCTAGTTTCCTTCGACAGTCTGGACCCTATGAACACTTTCCTATCTGGTCGATTCGAGTCGATCGACACCTCATCGAGATCCTCCATCTTTGGTGCGTTTGGAGTCGACTCGACTTTAGAGTCCTGTAATTGCTATAACGACTCCTTTTTCTTCTTCATGGTGTTTTGATAGCATTCTCTGGCTACTCTCTGCTCTCCTTTAATTTCACGAATTCCCCACCTCGTTGGGAATTTTATCATCTGGTGGTAAGTCGAAGGGATTGCCTTCATCTCGTGAATCCATGGTCTCCCTAGGATTGCGTTGTAGGGTGACTGGCAGTCGAGCACTAGGAAGTTGACGTATAGGTTCACGCCTTCAGCATAGATTGGTAGAACGATTTCACCCAGCGTGCTCTTTTGTTCTCCACTGAATCCTGTCAACATTGTCGTCCGACGGCTTAGTCTGGTTTCGTCGACCTGCATTTCTCTCAAGGCACTGTTAAACAAAATATTACATGAACTGCCATTGTCAATCAAAATTCTTTTTGTTAAACAGTTAGCAATATGAAGTGAAATAACAAGTGCATCGTGATGAGGAGAAAACAAATCTGATTTGTCTGTAGATTTGAAAATGACTGTCTCGTCGAAGGTCGACGGGTGCTCCCTACTCGGCTGGATTTCTGTGTTCATAACTTGTCGTGTGTGTCTTTTCGCTGCCGAGTAGCTAATACCACTCACTTCAGAACCTCCTGCAATGAAATTTATAACCCTGTCGTGTCGAGGTGGTTATTGTGGAGCGTCGTTGGCGTTGGTTATTCTATCATTTTGTCTTGCCAGGGTTTGTTTTCCCTTTTCTGTTAAGAACTCCTGTAGATGTCCTTGTTTTAGTAGTTCCGCAACTTCGAACTTGAAGGCGATACAATCTTCAGTTCGATGGTCATGATCTCCATGAAACTCGCATCGCAGCTTTGTGTCTCGATGTTCTGGTAGAGCGTTCATCTTTCTTGGCCATTTTACCGTCTTACCCATCTCCCTCATGACTGCTACGAGGTCGACTGGTTCGATGCTCATATTGTATTCAGGTACTTCTGCTCGTGGTCGACTGGTTCTTGGGTAATCCCGTTTGTATGGTCGACTGTCGTTTGACCCTTCACCGTTTTGTCTAGTGGATCTTCTATCTCCAGTCGGATAAGGCTCTGACCTTCTGTCGTTCGAACGTCTATCTACCCGGTCGTTTCTATGGTTATAATTGTTGGCTCTGCTTACGTAGTTAGCTTCATCTTCTTCCCATTTGATTTGGGCCCACGATTTGGCCAACACATCTTCCATTGTCCTGTATGGATATTTGGTTAACTCTTTATAAAGGTCATAATCAAACCCGAGGCCCTTTCTAAAGGCATATATAGCTGTCGCCTGATTGCAGTGAGGGATCTGTACTTTCTCTTTGTTGAAGCGACTAATGTAAGTCCTCAGGTTTTCACCACGCTTCTGTGTTATGGTATATAAGTCATCCGACTGTTTCTCCAGCTTGTGACTACTCGCAAATTGCTCCACGAATGTATCTGTAAGCTGCGCAAAAGAATTAATGGAATTATTAGGCAGGTTAGTGTACCATTGTAAAGCTGAACCATTGAGACTAGACCCGAAGGCTTTGCACATGCATGCTTCTCGTAGGTCGCGTGGTATCGCTGCAGTGAACATTCTCTATTTGTACTGCGCTATGTTGTCGTCCGGATCAGTCGTTCCCTCATATTGCTTCATATTTGGGAAGCTGAACTTTTTGGGCATTTCGACAAGCGCTATTGCGTTGACAAAGGGTGAGTCTGCAAAGCTATTCATGTTGCTCCTTTTTATTGGAGCTGGGATGCTAGGAATTCTTTGGATGAGGGCTTCCATTTCAGCAAACCTGTGAGAAAATTCTATGTTAACAATGGTAGATGGGTCAGGTCCAGATTTTACCAAACCTGGTGTCGACTGAAGTGACACTGGTGTCCCCATGACATTCTCAGGTTGCCTGCTCATAACAGGATCCTGCTCGTTATCGTTTCGAACAGGCAAGTTGTTGAGGTCGATGTCGACTCGAGTTGTCTGGGGTGTTTGCTGGGTTTGCCCGACATTTGGATTCACGTCAGGGATCGCTGGACCTGTCGAAGCGTCTCGACCTCGTCGGTTGACCTCTTGTTCAACATTGAGGGCAGGAACTGGATGCCCCACATCTTCGCTGTCGGGTACAACGCCATCGACCATAGCTCGCAGTTCTTCGTTAGTAGCTCGAATTGTAGCATTTTCAGCCTCCAACGCTTTCAATTTTTCTGCATTGGCTGCCGTTTGAGCAATCAGCGCGGATATCTGCTATTCGATGGTTGGAACTGTTTCTTCGCCAGACATCGTTGTTCGTCTGAAAGTTTGACCGTTTTAATTGATCTGTAAAGTTGCGACGGGCCCCACGGTGGGCGCCAAACTATAGGTGGTCGACCTACAATCGATGTTGATCGGATCAATGTTGAGTTAGGCCCAAAGCAACTTGAATAGGTCCGTTTAAATAATGTTGTCGTTAGGTTTTTTTTCCTGCAATATACTTGGTCGATCAACCTTTATACCTGCAACAAACGAATAAGAACAGAAAATAGATGAATGAAGTAAAAAATAAGAGTGGTTTAGATTATTAGCCTTAGATATGCTTGGGCTGAGCAACGGTTGTAATGATCGTGAATGTTGGATTCCGGTGACCGTGATTCTTACAGACAGAGTTTCAGTACGCTTTAGTAAGCTTGTTTTTCTATCCCCCCTTCTTGGAAGAAATGCCTTGCTATATATAGGCCAAGCCAGGTTACCGTTCGAAATGAGTTGGTGAAATCATGGGCTGATCGTGGACGTGATTCTCGGAGAGATTTTCTCCCCCAGAATCTCGCTACTTGATACTCATGGCTGATTTGGTCTTCAGACGACCAAATCAATCTGTTGCAATTCTTGCTGGGCTATTTCAAGTTTGGGCCAAGGTAACATAAGTCTGGGCTTTGCTCCTTTGGGCCTATGGGCCATTTTTGGCTACCACAAGTGGTTAGTTTAGTATCAAAATGCTAATTAACCAATGATCTATTTGTTGATCACTATAAGAAAAACTGTCTTTGTTGACAGTTTTTTCTTGACAGTTCTCAAAAACTGTCAAGAATACCATCCATATCAGGAGACCCCCTCGTGGAACCGTCGACATTGAACTTTAAAGCATCAAAAGAGGGAGGGGTCCAGACTTCGGAAGCAGTTTGCTTCACCACTTTCCTATCCATACAGCAATCCCTGAGATCCCAAGCCAAGGTGTGTTTGAACCACCACACAACTTGGAATTTTACCATGTCTATAGGTGTTTGATAGGCAGGGGCCAGGCTTGCCATAGGGGCCATGGTGCCCCCCAACCAATGAAAATGTACCAAGTTTTAATTATAGAAAAATTATGATATACTAATATGTAGATGATAATATTAGTTTATTCATCCTATTTTTTTAATAATATAAATCAATTAATAAATATCTTTCCTATTTTATTACCTATGATTGTAGGATACAAAATCAATCTACTTTCCTTTCATGATTTTAATTTCCAATCAAAAAATATTAATAATAAATAATTTCCTATTATTTCATACATTATTGTCTAGTCTAGTATATATTATTATTTAATATATTTTCACCACAAAAAGCCAAGTAAATATTGAAGGCTTACTATCTTATTCTACAATACTCATTGTATCTTAATATAAAATTTTGAGTTTTACTCTACATTGTTTATTAATTACAAAAAAAAAAAAAAAAACAAAAATTAATATTTAGTTCTAAATGATTTTCGAGATATAAAAGAGAGATGAGTTACATTTTAATTTTTTTTTTAATTTTTTTTAATTTTTTTTAATTTTTTTTTTTTTTTTTTTTTTTTTTTTTGTGTGACTCTGCCTTTGAGACTAAAGAGTATCACATTCTTTTAACAACTTATTTTTTAAATATTAATATATTTGTCTTGTGTGACATAGAATATTAATTTTTGCGTGACAGGTGATCTAAGTTAGTTTAGCACCAAGCCACCAACTCACGTCTCATAATAATAATCACAGTTTTTATATTAATATATTGTTTTTATTTAAAAAATAAATAAAATGAAAAACAATCATACTTTCTGAATTGCAAGTTTTTAATCAAGCGGTTGATGTTGATGATTAAGTGGTTGATGTTGTGCATGAGCTGTAGATGATTCAGTACGTACTTGAGTAAGCTGAGTAAGCTGTTGGTGATTTACCTGATTGTCGTAGTTATTGACTTGCAATCATTTATAATACTAGCTATAAAAAATGCAATTAACAAGATATTAAACAAAAAAGGATATACACAGATCAAATTTAACAATTAGACTATAAGATCTCCAAAACATTTAACGTCAATACATGAAACCACCTCCTTGTGCCGGCGCTGATTAGTTGGGCTCTATAGTTCACGCCACAAGTAATGTGAGAGGAATAAAAGTGTGTCAAATTCGGTGAGTGTAAAAGTGATATGTATTTTTCCGATCCTAGAAAATACGTAAAGAGAATTTAGAGAAGTATTTTAGACTTAGAAATACATAAGAAGAATCAGAGGAGAAATACAAGAGATAGAGAGAGACAAATTTACTTTATATTTTTGATATTCCCCATTCAATTCAAAGCAAGCCTTACATAGGCATTACAAACAATTGACTCTTAAACAAATAACTGACTCTATATGGAAGGAAACAGCTACCCACTCACCACTAACTGACATCCACTATATATCTAAATTAAGGAGCACTAACAACAGGCCCCAAAATAAACGGTGCACTAACATAACAGTAACTAGACAAATGGACCACACTAAACAACAACAATACATAAAGAAAAGGGAAAGGCAACATAACGGGGAAAATGCTCCTTAATTATTCAACAAAGGAGCATTATATGAGTTGTTAGAAATAATAATAATAATAATAATAAAACCTTGTTAGATAAATTTAAATTTATTCAACTAATCAAAATTCTAATTTCGACGACATATATATATTAAAAAATATTTATGTTTAATAAAATTATATTTTAAAAACATATATAGTCGAGTTATTGGTCAATACTCTATGATCACGTTTGGTTTCATTGTGTAATGGTAATCAGAATGACAATGAGAATGAGAAAGGAAAGGAAATCTAAGTTTGTAGTTTGGTTGGAACTTTATATTAGACTCTGAATCAGTATTATTTTGTTTGGTTAACAACGGAATGGAATGAAGTTAACTGTATTTTGACCAAAATACCCCTAATTATAAAACATTCATAATAACATGATATATTATATTATATTTATATAATATATATATTATATAATACATATAATACATATAATAATATATATAATATAATATAATATAATATATATAATATATAATTATATAATATATAATATATATTATATTATATAACATAATATATATTATATATTATATAATAATATGATATATATAAATTATAATAGTATAATATATATAATATATAATAATATGATATATATATATATATAAATTATAACAGTATAATATATATAATATATATTAATATAATATATATTAATATAATATATATTAATATAATATATATTATATATATCATTAATATAATATATAATAATAATATATTATTTTTTGAAAGGAGAGTATTTTTAGAATGGAGTTGGGGCATATAAGGGTATTTCTGGAATATAAATTTTAGTTTGGAATGGAAGGGCATTCCATTGGTTTTTTGATGGAGTTGGGGCATATAAAGTATTTTTGGAATATAACTAAAGTACCCATAGTTGACTTCCGTTAACTCTAACCATTGACCACAATTTTAACCCACAATTTTACCTATTTTATTATTTAAATTAGTAATTAAAAAACGAAACAGAAAAGACAAAGAAAACAAAATCAATCATATATTATATTATATATATTAAATATTTATTAAATAATAAATATTATATATTTACTAAATAATATATATTTATAATATTTATAATATATATATACATATTTATAGGAAATCACATCTAATAATATATATTTATAATATTTATATAATATAATATAATATATATATATATAAATATTATATATTATTATATTAAATAATATATATTATGTATTTATTAAATAATCTATATTATATATATTATATTGTATTATATATTTTAAAACATTCATAATATATAAATTTTTTTTATCTTTAATAATTTTTTTAAACTTTTACTTCCAAATTTCAACACCAAACAAAATCCTGATATGAATTTATTTTACAGTAAGACATCGGTTTTTGAGCAAACTGATATTGGATAAGTAAAATTTTAAATTTAATAAATTTACTTTTAAAACATTCAAAAAAACTGTTAAAAACTGTCAAGGAATGTTGACAGTTGAAAACTGTCAACAA
The DNA here is from genome assembly GCA_954870605.1 of Acer campestre. Lineage (NCBI taxonomy): Eukaryota > Viridiplantae > Streptophyta > Magnoliopsida > Sapindales > Sapindaceae > Acer > Acer campestre. The sequence continues at coordinate 23,326,127 of OX940803.1, read as the reverse complement.
ATAACTGTCAACAAAACCATATTTTCTTGTAATGCATCCATAAGTATATATATTCTTCTCTTGTTATATGTTTTTTCAATGTGAAATTTGATCACATATGGTATATCTAACAAAGTATATATACAAAAAGACCACCTAAACAGTTTATAAAATTTTAAGACAGGCAGTTTTTTTTTCTTGAAAATTTTATTCATTGCATAATTGAGAGATAGTCATCAAACTTTGTATTTAGGAAAATCTACTGAGAAAGTGTGTGGGAAAATTTCAGAGTAAAGCTATAACAAACTTCTAGAACAATTGTAACAAACTTTTATTGATCTCACTATAATCTTAGCTTCACTAAACAACCTGTAATTAATTACTGATGAGTTGACAATAATCACAAGGTTCATTTAATTAACTAACTTTGAGCTGTGAGATTAACTTCCAAAGCTCTGATCACGACTGCTCATGATCACCTTCTGATGTTCTGATAATTGAGCTTTTGATTATTAACAATAGTAATTAGATTTCATATGTAGCAACCCAAGTCAAAGATTAAGCCGGTAACCATGAAATCACCTTTTCTCTTAAAATGGCAATGTAGTCAGCTGCTAGTGAACTCCCTTTCATCTGTCCAAAATAGTTGGAAACTCAACATATCATAGGCAAAGGTGGATAGGCAAAAGTATTTGAGAGAGAAAAGTTGTATTGTAGTGCAATCAATTAAAAGAACAAAATTACATACAGAGGAATGTTAACAAAATTGAAAACCATACATATATATATATATTACACCGGGGCATGGTACACATTTCAAAATTTATATGTGATCATGACTTTTTTTAGCATGATCATATCAATATATTCATATATAATCATATGCAATTCACATGTGACCACATTAAAATTTAGTCGGCTTGTTTTGTCATGATCACATATAACTTATATATGATAATATTATATACATGCGATCATATGCTACTCACATACGATCACATGCAACAATAATCTGAGGTGTACTGTAGATTGGACCATGTATATATAAATATGTGGTATTCCTTAGATAAGACCGACATATATTTTTTATTTTTTATATAAGTTCACCAGTTATCACGTCATATATTTTTTTATGTCTTGTTATGTAGCATATAGGTATAAGTATTAGAGTAATGTTAGAGTGTCATTTGATATGGTATATAACGTGTTGTGAGTTGTGACCAATATATTATCCAACACATTATTACATGATTTATATTATCATTGGCCTTTTAATTTGCTGTTTGTTTGTTTTCTTGCTGTTTCCTTCGCTGCTGGTTGCAGTATGTCAAAAAAAAAAAAATTACAACTAACATCATATATCATTTAGACAATAAATTCGGGCAATCATAAGTTAATTAATTTTTCTCCAAATTTCTAAATATTAATATTAAGTGGTTTGTTTTTTCATCTGAGAATCAATAAAGTTTGTTTGCAGTTTCCAAAAAAATATATATATAGTATTGTATGTATTTGTATTTGATATTTTAACCAAATCATCTTCATATATATTTTTTATTTACTTAAACTAAAGTAAGCATTTATAAAATTAATTTCAATATATATTTAACTAAAATTAAACTAAATTTAAAAACTTCATCTATAATATTAATATGGATATGAGGCAATTGTTGCCTCCTCCCTCTTGTGATCAAGGGAGAAGACCAATCAGCATGAATTATATAGGAAGTTCTTGTTTTGTAATAAAACTGTAAATTTGGTAATTATTTATTTTTTTAGTGTTAGTTTTTTGATATTACTATATCACTTAAGACAATTTTTAGTAAAGAAAAAATAATCCTTTTAGTTTAAGGTGTTTTATAAATCTATAAACTAATGTGTCATTTGTTTTTTTTTTTTTTTTTTTTAAAGTTAAAAATCTTAATAGTGATCTTAAGTTCTTAATAGGTCTTAATCGTTGAGACCACTGAATGATAATTAATGTGTTTCATTCAGTTATTTTGTTTGATTTTTTAAGTGTTAAAAGCACTTATGTTCCTGTTTTTGTTTCCGGGTTTTATCAAAAAAATATCAAAATCAGTGCTGGTGTTCTTTGTGGTGGTAGAGAGAGATAGCAGTAGAGAGATTCATTTTGGATTCATATGGTTGTAAACTCTCACTGTTCTTGATAGAATTTTATATATGAATGAATGCAAGCTGGTTTGGTTCAAAAAAAAAAAAAAAATCACTTAATGAACCCCTAAAAACACTTGTTTTGAAAAGTGAAAAAATTTCACTTTTCACTTAACACAAATCTAATAGAATTTAATGCAAAGTTTTACTTCCAAAACTATCCTCACTAATTTAATCTATTTCCAAAACTAACCACTTGTTATATAATATATATATATATATATTTACATGAAATCTATAAATTATATAATTATCCAAGTTTATTCCAAATCAATTAAAGAATAAATTATACACATGAAGTAGATTGCTAATAAGAACATATTGATGGACTTCATTTTGTCCGTAATATACACATGAAGTAGCCCATTAGTTTTATAATGTCACTAGCTAAGAGCTTTGTAATTATTAGATTCTATACAATAATATAAATTTGAAATATTATTAATAACTAAATAAATTTATTTTAAAATTAATTTATATGTTAGAGTTGTCCGTAATATATTAAAATGTAAATATATAACAAATAATAGTTAGAAGGGCGTAGATGTAAAAGTATTTATTTTCAGATATTTATAACTTAAAAAAACAAACAACTTATCACTTATATTCAGTTTTCAATGAAAAAAAACAAACATGTTTTTCAGTTTTCAGTTTCAGTCACTATTCACTCTTCAGTAACATTCAGCACTGTTCAGTCTTTAGACAAAAAATCAAATGGGGTCTAACTTGTTCGTTTTTTTCTTTAGAGGTTTTCACTTAATATTAAGTAGCTTTCTTTTTGCTATTGGACCCCTTATTTTCATTTTACTGTTATTATTATCAAATGGATTTAATAGTATTTATTATTTTATTTAAAATAAATAATAAAAATTTAATTATATTATTTAAAATAAATTAATTAAAATTATTTTTAAAAAATAAGAAAAGTTGGCGAAGAAGGAGCCTCCTTCCTTGTTAATTCTTTAAGAAGTCCTTTAGTAGAAAGGACGGAGGTCGGCGGCCTCCTTGAGGCTGTCAGCCTCCATAGTCAATTTTAGAGGACAACGTCAACTAAGAGGAGGCGCGATCTCCTCCCATTAATTGAGAGTAGACCGGCTAGCCTTCTCCCGTCAAAGTTCAAACGCATGCAGGAGGCGGCTTAAGTGTTTTGAGAAGACTTTGGCACGAAATCTTCATCAATTGACTTGTAATTAATAACTAGAGTCTAAAAGACATGGATAAGAGGGTTGGTGGATAATCTGAAGCCTTAGTATTCACTCTAATATTTAACACTAAAATGTGTGTTTGCCATTTCATTGTTCTCTTTGCTTATAGTTACCCTTATTCATAATTCATGGAGGCGGCGACACCGCTACCTCCTCCACCCATGAGATTGAATTTTAAGGCTGGGGTTAGGGTTGGGTTTGAAGAAATTGGGGATATTTTTTTTTGTCAATGTTAGGGATGGCAAAATTCCCTGTGGGGATGGGGCCCCGCAGGAACCCGCACTTTTTGGGTGGGGATGGGTTTCAATTTGGTGGGGATGGGGCGGGGATGGGGATAGATAGTATAACCCGTAATGGGTATGGGGTGGGGATGGGTTTTATACTCCCCATACTCCCCACCCCGCCCCACCCCGCTTAAAATAATACTTAGTTAAACTACGTAGTTTCAAAGAAAATTTTGATTTCGTACTTTATGTTTATGCTTGAAAATGATTGAATTACTTGTGAGAATTATGTTTATGAGATTTTTTTTAATAGTTTCTTGGAATTATTTACTACTTTATATATTATATCATATTCAATGGTTATATATTTATTATTTAAATAAAAAAATATATAAATGGGGCAAATGGGTGGGGATGGGGAAAGCACTCCCCATTGTACCCCGCCACGCCCCGCCCCGCCCCGCTCCATCTTTGGTGGGGTTTTATGAGGGGATGGGTTTTCAAAAAATAAATGGGGTGGGGTATGAGAAAGGCCACCCCGCCCCGAACCCGCCCCATTGCCATCCCTAGTCAATGTGATATATATTTTTAATAATTTAATTACATGGGGTTATGTTAGTAAATTAATGTTAATGTATTAATTATCACTTATTCAATAAGTGAAAAGTTAAAAAATTTATCTTTTTAATTTAAGTCATTTTTCACTTAATTTAAGTTATAGGTTAAAATAAGTTTTTTTTTTTTTTTTTTTTTTTTTTACAAGCGCGGCCCGGAATACTACACCCACTATCGGAGAGAGGGAACAAATAGAAATACAACTCTCACCGTTGGAGAGAGGGCTAGCTCCACAGAATCGGGAGACGGCACCCACACTTTAGGAGTTAAAGGCCAAAGGTGGGACAATAATAATATATACATACACACCAAAGCATTGAACCTTGGTGGTGGAACCTCCCTTGGGAGGCTCCAACCACCAAGGCAAGAGGCCTTGTGTATAGGTTAAAATAAGTTAAAAAAATAAAATAAATAGTAATGCTACACATACCATCTAAAATCCCACATTTTTCATCTCACCACATGTGGCATGTGAGGTGTCAAATTATGGGTGGATACACATTAATGATGATTTATCTCACCTACCTCATGTATTCACTCATCATTTGACACCTTACATGCATGACACATGTGGTGGGATAAAAAAATATGGGATTTTAGGTGGGATGTTTAACATTATTGAAAAATAAATGGACATAATCCACTCAAATTAAGACTTAATTAAGACTTAAACTTAAGTCGTAAAAAACAAACGGCATATATGTTAAAATGAGTGTTTTCTTTATTTATATATATATATATATATTGTAATTAAAGTTATACCAATGTTTCTTTGTGCACCGTAAGATAGGGTTAGGGTTTCCGTTTGCCTAAAATTAAGATGTGTGGTTTTTTTTCGTTTTTGAAATATTACAAAAATGCAGGATTTTTTTTTAGGAAGGGGAGGATTCAAACCCACGATCTCGTGGTGTAAGTATGAAAGGTTTACATCAACCTCATCTCATCAAAGATGTGTGGTTCATAAAATGATTACCAGGCGGGGTACTAGTGTTTGGTAAAATTTAAGCATTGCCTTCTGATGAAAAGCTTCCTATTTCATCAACTTAGAGTGTGTTTGGTATAACTTTTCAATTTGAACTTCTAGAGTAGATCTTTTTGTAGTAGGACTTCTAATGAGTAGAGCTTCTAACAAAAAGGCTTTTGATTGTGTAAATTACAAAAAAAAAAAAAAAGTGTTGACAATGTAATTTTAGAAATAACTTTTGGTTGAGTGAATTACAAAAAAGGTGTTGACAATGTATTTATAATGAAAGAGGTATGGTGGAATATCTAAAATTTATAAAGGGTAGTTGAGACAAGTCATATGTTTTTAAAAAGCTCAAAAAAAAAGCTTCTTGGAAAAGCCCACTTCTCCAAATATATATAAAATGTCTTTTTAAAAGGTAATTGAGGCAATTCATATATTAAAAAAGCTGTTTTGAATTTTGCCAAACAACTTTAAAAAACTTCAAAATAGCTTCCAACATTAAAAAAGTGCTTTTGATTCTTTCAAAAACCATACCAAACATACACTTAGGCCAGTTTGGTATTGTTGTAACTTTTATAATAATCACTGTTAGCTGTGCTGAAGAAATAATCAGCTGTGAAGTTAATCAGCGGATGTTTGGTTAATTGTATTTTTAATACTACTGTATAACTCTAAAGCAGTATATATATGTTTGGTAATTTTATTGTGAAAGTACTGAGATTAGTTACAATGAATAAAATATACATGAGTTTAAGACTCTATTTCAATTTATTTATTTTTTTCATTAAATATATATAAACCAATATTTAAGTAGAATATTTAAAATTAAAAAAACAAAAAAAAAACCCCATAAGAACAATTAACAGATTTTTAAAAGATTTTATAAATCTTTTAAAAATCTGTTAATGTCATATAAATGATTTTAACTTGATTTCATAAGGATAATAATAATATTTTAAAAGATGCATTAAATGCTGAAATAGATTATTTCATAATCACTCTCAAAAAGTAATCCCCCACCTACTTCTCAAAATTAATGTCAAAACATGTCAGATTATCAATTAATCACTTTTGCAAGTTTTACCAAACATTATTTTATGTCAAAATTATTAAATAATCTAATTTTAACTTTTTAAAAACAGTACCAAACTGACCCTTAATATTTTGATGTAACACTGTTTTTTCATTAGTGGTTAGTTTTAACAAATTATAAAGTTTATTTAAAAAAATAATAAAAAATAAAAAAATAAAATAAAAAAATAAAATAGCAGGCAGTGGAAAAAGCATACCTGTATATGTAAATGGTAGCAGACCCTCTCCCTACAAACTTGAAGAGTTGAGGCACTCAAAATGGACATGCCTTGTGCTTCTACATTCTGCAATAGTTTTGAGAAAAGAGTGGTGTCTTCATCCTTGTGAATGCATATTATTTGTATGATCACTTCACCCTTTGCAATTTCGTGCAACGAAACTGTGGGAGGAGTTTGAAGCTTATCTGATAATTGCTGGGTTTCTCTGAGTTTTTGGTTTTCAATTGTAGACAGCAAATGATTCTTCCTGAGAGTTAGATCCTCTATTTCCTTTTCCAGCCCCGGAATGTATTCAAGAGCTCTACCTATCATTCCCGGTGTACTTCTTCTTTTCTGCAAAATTAACTTGTTTGAGAACAAAAATGCAATTAGGAAACTAATCGTTCAAAAAATGCTCCTTTTAGGAAACCCTAATGTCAGTCTAAATGCTTTTCAGTGAGTTAAAGGAAACTAATTGTCGTATGTTTAGAAATGCTTATTATATAGATAGAAGCCGAAGAGTTCTATGTTAAAATTAAGCTTTTAATTAAAGTGGACTCATTCTATTAATTACAATATGATTACAACAATACAACACTAAATAAGTACTTTGCTTTCAAATAATTAGAACAAAATTAAAGAAATGATGAATGGAAGGTAGGTCATAGGTGTATGTGAACCTTTGTTCTTCGATGATCCGGGAGCAATGCTCCAAGAGCCAAGTAGGTCGCATTGAGCTTCATCCTCCTAATTTTCTCCTTGGCGTTGTGCTCTGCTTGCTTCTTTGAAATTTGTCCTAATTCTTCTCCATTGGGTTTCACAGCCCTTTTTGCACTTTGTAACCTCTGCAACTTATGGTTTCTCTCCTTTGTCTTGGCTTGCTGATCAGTAAACATGCTCGGATCCAACCCACCACTATTTTCATGGTTTTCTATATTTAGTGACGTGCCTTCAAGAGTACAGTTAGAAAAGCTGTTATAATGATTGTGATGGTTGGCACTATTTCCTTGTAATTCTTTGTCACTTGCATCATGGTTTTCTTCCATAATTTGACATAAATTTTCGAAAGCTTTGAGCGTTGTCGGCAACATGTTATGATGATCCTCATGATCAACATTGATGCTGTTTTCTAGTAATCCTTTATCTGTGATAGGCACAGCTAGGGCTGAATTTTCTTGTTGACCAAGAAATACACATGAATTCAACTCACAATAAGTTTTTCCATCTTCTTCTTCGATGGGCAGCAGTATGCTGTTTTCATGTAGAAGTAGAGGATTATCTGAAGCTTCAAGAGGAACCAACGAAGGATGAATTGATCCTTCGAGCCTATTTTCAATCAACTTGGCCAATGAAGAGTTTTCTTGCCCTTGAAATATGGGGTCCAAACCGATACCATTATCATAACAATCGTCAGCCAGAATTGTGCTGCTATGATCATCTAGAAGTGACCATAAATTATCCGAATAATTGTAGAAAGGGAAATTTTGATCAACATGATCAGAATTGGTACGGAGTAGTGGAGAAGACATTTATATATAATTCTTGCAATACTTGATGTTCCAATTGGAGTGCCTCCTTGCTAAATGGCAGCTTCAATCATGAAAATTGACATACAAAACTATTTAATATGCATTGGTCATCAGAATATGATAAACATATTAGGGCTGATACTTTTTGCTTCAAAGTTTCAGAATAACCCTAAAAAAAATCAGAATATATTTAAGTAAAAACCACATGACAAAATAGAAAGCACACTGAAGAAGAATCAAAGAAGAGTGAAAAAAAAAAAACAAGAAGATAAAGAAATGGAACAGTGAGGCCGCACCTTCAAACGCCATTCCCATCCATAATTGCACCTTGAATAAAGTAATTATCATAAACCGGCAGGGAATTAAAAGAGGAAAGCAAGAGAGAGAAGCAAACTTAAATAAATAAATAAATTATATAAAGTCAAATGTATTAATAATGAAAATTAAAGATTGTCATAAACGAAAGAGAGGCCAACCATACATATAATTTAATTAAAATACTAATTAATAAATCAGTTAAGACAAGATGAGTGAGAGGTGATACGAGACAATGGCTTTTCATACTGAGTAATGAATTACAGTATATAAGTAAATGTATAAATTCTATGCAAGCGTAAATGTATTAAAAATTAATGATAATAAAAGACTAAAACTTCATTTTCAAAAATCATACAGAGGGCGTAGGGATGGTGAAATTATTTTGGTAAAATTCTCCTGAAACAGAAGGGAGAGGAAACAAGAAAAGATGCTCTTCGTACGTCGCACCAATTGTTGACATGATATATATATATATATCTTCTCTGCATTTCATAACAAGCTTGATACATCTGAAGATCCCGGAAATGATTCAAAACGGAGAAGAAATAGAGAAGATCCGATATGATGACCTGCCATTAAACATATACAGAGCTAATAATAATCTGAGGCACTAAAGAAAACAATACATGGAAAAGAATTAGAGATTAGAAAAATTAGAAAAATGTTGTGTAGACTATATATCCTCATCTAAAACTAACTATATATAAATATAGATTGCAAAAATATAAATCAAGAAAGTATTTTTTTTCTTATCAAACCAGCTAAGACACCATCTTAAGAAAAGGATATTCTTGAAAAGAAAACCTCATAATATTAACTATGAGGCCTTTGAAATTAGAGCAAATAAATGCGAGACAGCCACTGAAACAAATTAGCAAAACATAATAAGATGAGTAATGGAGGAAACAAAAAGTGAGGCAAAGATTAAACAAATAAGATGATAGTACCTCGTGAGAATCAACTACGAATCAGAATGCTACACGTCTAAGTGAAGTCTGTGTTAACCAAAAGATAATTTTGATTTAGTGGAAGTGGTTTTAGTTAGGGCTTGTATCCATATAATTAAATATTTAAAATGGATATCTTGTGCAGTACAATGATTCAAAATGGAAGTACGTTGTTTTGCAAACTGGAAGTACATTTTTTTTGTAGGGTGGCTCACTGGTTCTAATGCCACCCTCAAAAATATCTTCCTATGCCAATTTTTCTTACCATGCCCATATTAAAAAATTAAAATTATTAATTTTACTGTCTACACCCCTTAAAATACCAAAACTATCATCTAGGTATTTTTTTTTTTTTTTTGGTAATTTTAAACATATATTTTTTCTCATTTCACCCATTTTTCTTATTACACCTATAGTTTTAGAATTTGTAAAAACAAGTTTCAGATTGTGTAGTATATTCTTACTGTTATTTTGATTCAATATTTTTTAAAACATTTTTTTTAACGGCAAAATTTTATTCATAAAAAGCTAATAAACAAGGCCAGAAAGCTACAAGACGGACCACAAGCCCACTGACCAACAAGGACGCACACCTGAAACAACCCCACATGCCCAAAAGACCAAAAACAAAAGGGGTATTATCACTAAAGTCCCTACTTTTTCATGAATTGTCACCTTTTTAAACGTCTTTACCATATTCATCACTTTAGTCCCTCATTTTTCCAAAACACATCACTTTGGTCCATTTGACCAAAGTTTGACAGTCAACTTTAACAGAGTAGGTTAAAGTACACTTTTGCCCTTGCTATTATATAATGTAAATGAAATGGCAATTTTAACCTTAAATCAAAATGAAAATCAGAAAAATTATTAATAATTAAATCGTTAAATAATAATAATAATAACAATAATAACAAAGTAACAAACCCAGAAAAATTCATCTTATTATCCCCAATTTTCTGACATTCGCCTGTTCCTCTTCTTCTTCCTCACGCCATTTTCATCTCTTCAAATCCCTTTAATTTCTTTTTCTTTCAATCTTTGGAAGATTAAATAAATTTAAATGGTATGTTTTTTTTTTTTTTTTTTCGTTGGAAGCAGATATATCACACAATAACACTAATCTACACATAATCTAACAAAGTAGAGATTTTTAACATAAAATTTTTCATACCCAGTTTTCCTCTTATTTTTCTTCTCTTTTTTTTTTCTTTTTTTTTTTTCATCATCATCGACATAATATAATTTTCCCCACAAAATCAGAAACTTTAAGAAAACAAACACATAAAAAACATCTCAATGAAGTAAAAAAAAAAAAAAAAAAAAGTAATCATCAGATACACAAAGCAGTAGTCCGAAAATCATCACCATCGTCGTCGTCGGCCGTCCATCGTCATCGGAGGCGACAGATTCAGATCAAGAGAAAAGATTTTTCTAGATGAGGAAGAGAGAACACTGCCGCCAGCCTCCCCTTCCTCTAAACAACCACAACCAAACTCTTTAGATTTTTCAAAATTTTGAGGTGGAGATGGGAGATTGAGATTGAGATGGAAAAGAGATTGAGATACAGAGAGAGAAACGAGAGAAGAGGAAGAGTAGAGAAAAAAATCAAAAATGAATAAAAAAAACGTGGGTCCTCTCTTTTTTCTTCTTAAATCAATTTCCCACTTCCCAATCCCTCTTTTTGGTTTTTTCAATTGTCTTTTTGTCTTTTAATTTTTTTTAATTATATTTAGTATGGCCCACATGTCGGAAAGCATGTTAGGAATTTAAAATTTACTTTGTTAAAGACTAAAATGTCCTTGGATCTGTTATTTTTGACTAACAGATGACTAACGGAAGGACTAAAGTGATGTATTTTAAAAAAACAAAGGACCAAAGTGACTAATATGGTAAAGACATTTAAAAAGGTGACAATTCGTGAAAAAGTAGGGACTTTGGTGATAATACCCCAAAACAAAACAACCAAAAGAAAGCACAACCTCAGGCACCAGCCAAGCCACAAAAAAACACAAACACTAATTGTTTTTGAACGACAGCATCCCCTCTAAATTAGCAAAGGATCCAGCTTTGATCCTCCTAACAATCTCCTCAACCATTTCCTTTTCTCTTCCGTTAAACTCGCATTTTTTTTAAACATTAAAAAAATCATATAATCAAACAATGAAAAATAAGGTGTTTTTAATTTTTAAGAGAATTGGAGAGACTTTGTAAGTTGTTAGGTACAGAAGCAAGTTTGCTCCAACAAAACCATCTTGGCTTCTTGGTCCTTTGCACAAACTCTTTCAAATACATCTGTAATTAACAAACATTAATATGCAGCTTCTTTTGTCTAGAATACATACATATATATATATATATATATATTTTCAATCATCAAACAAACCAATTTTTTTCATTTAAAAATTTGGTTTTTTAAACATCCATCCACCAAGTTTTTGGGTTTAAAAACCAATTAAATTAATAAGAATTTGTTGTTGAATCAAAGGAAAGTGAGTGAGTTGTGTTTGAGATCCGTGTAGACTAGATCAAGTTTTACAACTACTCTTTTTTTTTTTTTCTTTAGTTTTACAAGACTATAGATGTAACAAAATTTTATTCAATCACAAAACAATAATAAAAATTAAAAGTAAACATACCTGAATGCATTCGGAATCCATGAAATCAATTATTTGTTCATCCCTTCTTTGACTATATGTGAAAAAAAATTATATTTTCGGATTGATGTTGGGTTTGATTAAGTATATGTTATTAGGCTTTATGATAGTTTGGGTGTTCAACTTATGGGTGTAGAAAGTAAATTTAATTTCCAATTATGAAGACATGTATTTTAAGTAATTAAATGTAACGGTATTTCAAAAATAAAAAAGTTTCATTAAAACATAGATGTAGGAAGATATTTTGTAGATGGCAATAGAACTACCCTTTTTTTTTTAAAAGATGATTATATTCAAAATGGATCCATCATATTGAATTGGATTTAACGGCATGATTGGATCATGTTGGATTCTAAATTTTAAAAGAGTGGTGGTAATTGCACCCCTTAAATTTTAATATGTGTGATTACGAAAGGGATGTACATACAGTTTTTAAGGAGTACCAATATCGCCACTCATTATAAAATCCATTGGATTAGATCTTAAATTTCCATATAAATATCTGTCAACTCCACCAAAATATAAGATTTAGAGTGACGATATTTGCACCTCTAAAAAACCATATGTATACCCTTTTTGTATTTACACTCCCCATTAATTTTTTTTAAAGATGAAATATTGTAAACACACCCCACACATTACCAAATTTATCCATTTTTATTTTAAAAAATATTATAAATAAAGAAAAAAAAATATATATATAAATAATTAAAATATTTACTTATTTACTTATATGGAGGAGCTGCACTTTAGACATCCCCTCTCTTTACTTTTCGATGGATGAGTCCGCTCATTTCTTATCTAGGATTAGTGGTGGCAAAACCGGCCGGCCCGACCCGACCCGTTAGGCCTGTTTCGCTTAACAGGCCGGCCCGGGCCCGGCCCGCCAGCTTAACAGGGCGGCCCATTAGGTGAAAGGGTGAGCCCGGCCTGGGCCCAAGCCCGTTATGGGAGAGGCCGGGCCTAGGGCGGCCCGTTAAAGGCTTAACGGGCCAAGCCCAATGGGCTTCAAATTTTTTTTTAAAACATTTTTTTATATAATATTATTATTTTATACATTGTAATAATTTTGTGTAATTATTAATGTAATAATTTTAATATGAAATATAATATTTGTCATTTCATACAACACTTAATTAGTTTTTGATGAATAATATTTTTATAATTTTGTATTAAATTTATGGTAAAAAGTATAAATTACAAATCATGATTGCCTCACTAGAAACTTTACCAAGAAAACCCAATGGGATAAAAACTTAGTAAGGGAAAAAGAGTGCAATCGGAAAAAAAAAAAAAAAATTAAGTATTTACAATTACATTAGCTCGCCGGTTGGTTGCTACCGGAACTCTCTTCGATGGTTATGCTGGAGAAGTAATCCATGAGTGGGAGGTATGTAAATATATAATATATAATGTATAGTGTATAGTATATTAGTATAATAGTATATAGTATATAAATAATATATTAAATAAATAAAATAAATTACAAAATAGTTGAAAGAGTAAGTGAGAGATGTTGGAGATTGTAGAGAATAGAGAGAATAAGAGAGTAAGGGTTAGGGAAGTAGAGAAAATGTAAATAATGAGGTGAGGGTGATGGGGGTATTTATAGGAAAATGTTAGGTTATGGTATAATTGGAAAAAAATTGAAAAAGATTTTTAAAAGTGTAGTTTTTAAAGGTTTTGGATATTTTTTTCCTCCCATGGTCACCTGGTTAATTACAAAAGTCACCCCTCAATTCAAATTTTGAAAAAAAAAATTGAATTCTGGCGGGCCCTAACAGGCCACCCGTGGGCCGACCTGTTAAGGCCCGCCAAAATTTTTTGTTGCAAATTTTTTTAGGGTCCGCGGGCCTTACCGGGCCAGGCCCGGCTTGGCCTGCCAGCTTAACGGGCTTGGGCCTAGCCCTAGCCCGTTAAGCTGACGGGCCGGGCCGGGCGGCCCGCTAGGGCCCGGCCTATTTTGCCAGCACTATCTAGGATGGAATAATGGAGGCAGCCTCCTCCATCGCTTGGGAGAAGGTTGTAGTTCTCCCACCTTTTTATTTAGGTTTTTGTTTCTATTTTTCCTTCTTTTTTTTTTCTTTTTTTTTTTAATTTGGTTTAGTAATTTTTTTTTTAAAGCAAATTCAATAAAAAAAATTATAAAAAAAAAAAAAAAAACAACAACAACTACATCATCCAACAAAAGTTTCAACAATCCAATAAGGTGGATCTTCTAACCAGATTAATAGTTGAAAATTCAAAAAAAGTAAAATAGTTATAAGAAATTATTATATCTTTTAATTAAAAGATTAATAATTCAATTTAAGGGTAATGTTGGAATTTTGAAAATATATAAATTTGGGGTGTAGATACAGTTTTAGATGGGTGCAAATATCACCACTCTAAGATTTAATTTATATTGGGCCTATTTATTTTATCTTATACATATGAAAATTGAGCAAATTTTGGCTGCTATCGACTAAAATTTTACAGCTGAAAGTCAATTGTGTGGAACTGGATACTTTCAATGTGGTCTCAAATGTGTCTAAAGATCTAGTTGATTTGGGAGAGACTGAGTTTGTTCTTGATGATATTAAACCCTTGTTAAAGGTGGTTGAGGTTCAAGCCTTGATTCCTTGGCTTTGGCATCTAAAGAGGGTAAAATGTTTGCTTAAGTGAATAAGTGATATTTTCCCTTATTTGGTATTGTAGTTATTTTTCTCTTTTGCTATTTAAAAAAACAAAAAATAAAAAACAAAAACAAAAACAAAAAAATACAAATAAATAAAATAAATAAAAAATAAAAAAAACTCAAGCAATTGAAAAATATCATTGACTACCAAACCTATCTTCGAAAGTGTATGGTTGCTCTTGGAAAATCTCTCTTAGGGTTACAAATGACAAAAAAAAAAAAAAACCATTTCAATTTCTCAAGACACCCCATCATAGTAATTCAATACCCAATAATTTGACTAAAGTGATGATGGCAACAATTAGGGGTGGGCACCCAAACCGCCAAACCTATCAACCCGCCCAAACCAAACCAATTACCAAACCAATTTAAGCGGGTTGCTTTGGTTTCATTAAATAAAATAAACTGATTGGGTTGTTTTTGAGCAACCCAATTGGTTTGGGTTGGTTTATGGGTTGCGTTTTATCAAACCGTATAACCCAACCCAAACCATTACATACTTAAATATATATATATATATAGATTATTAATTAAATTAACAGAGAAAACAAATAAAAACTAAATTTAACCCAATGAAATAAGAAGTGAACTTCGAAACTTCATAGTGTTGCTTCGACGGTGATAGATATTATTAATTTAGAAGCTTAAACAATTTAGTTTTATTTTATAAGTTTTAGGCGTTCCACACTTGATTTTTTTTTTTTTTTTTAACGATTATCGTTTGCACTTGAGTTAAATTTAGTATTATTATTTATGTTATTGATAATTGGTTTAACTACTTATATTGATAATTTGATATTATTAAATTTATTCAAATAAAAAATAATGTAATTATTTTCTTAAACTGTTACACCAAACCGAACCAAATCGATTTTTATTGGTTTGGATTGGTTTTGATTGGTTTGGTTTTATCTTATAAATGGTTTGGTTTGGGTTGTAAAAAAATAAACCGATTTTGTAATGGTTTAGTTTGGGTATAGTCAAACCCAACCCAAACCAATCCATGCCCACCCCTAGCAACAATGAATAAAGACTTTATACCAAGATGAGACTTAAATCATTATCATTAATCCTAATTAATTTAAATCATTAATTAAATTATACCAAGGTGGCAACAATGAATAAAGTGATGATGATGATGTTGTAATTACTAATTACTAATCAGTAATTAATATACATCGACATGTTGACATCTTGGTATAATTTGATTGCTATTTCAATTCAGATACCAAACAAACATATATAACATTACTCATTAATTCATGCCATAAATCATTGTTTCCAAACTTGAATGTCTGATGACTAAGAGGTTGGTTCCGCTTGTATCCCAAATTCTGAATTATAATAATAATAATAAAACTTGAATGTTTTATAATTTACTTTACTAAAAATACATTATGTCTTCAGCAAATTAAAATTCTCTTAGTTCAAAAAAAAAAATTATAATTCTTCTAGGACGGAAACAAAATAAAACCTAATAATCTAATTGTAATAGTGATTAACAAATTCATAATATATAATTTACTTTTTTAAAAAAAGAAAAAGAAAAGCAGTTAAAAAAATCTAATAGCAGGTAAAAAAATCGACAGTAAAAAGGGTGGGCGAATAGGCATGTAGATAAACAAGTCAAGAAGTGGACGTGCAATCAGCGCTCTTCAAAAGTGCTTCCCTACCCTGACACCATCGGTGTCGTTTCCAAGTCAAAATATCCAAGTTCAAAATGTGGTCATATGAGTAAATATAGTAACTAAGAGAGTTATAGACGGTCTATGAGCTCTTGACGATTACTGATATTCTTCACGATGATACACTATCTCCAATAATATTGTCTAGGGTATGAATGAGAAACATTTACCTATTCTATCTTTATTTAAGTTTAGTTTTTTAGTGGAATGAATTAAAATTAATAGATCGAACCTAAGTGAATCATTTGTTGATTGTGATTGGGTTATTTCTATTGAAACTTAAATTTAGATAGCCCGCCAATATCCTCAATCCACACGGACTTGCAAGGATCACTTGATATATTTTACCGGACTAATTTATGGGTCCATATAGAATTGTAATTAATACATTAAGAATATAATTTGTACATTATTTATTTAATGGGCTGTTAAATTATATTAATGTATTAATTAAAGGCATGTGGACTTGTTTCTTCTTATAAGAATGGGTCTAGTTCACATTTGGATTTTTTACTAAGGTCCAATTAATTTAATAAAATAGAAAAAGAATATAATGCACATGGCTTTATACATGGGCGGCAAGGTTATATATATTGGCCTAATATATTGTTTTATTTTATTATTTAATTAAATGGAAGTTAATTAATTAATTAATTATTTATTTACTTAAAAATCAAAATCTTTTTCTAACTAGGAAATAGTTTTCTTAGTGTTATATTATTGTTGGTAGTATAATAAGAATCAAAGACTTTATTTGATAAGTAGATAAATAAAACGAATTTGTTTATCTAGTCAAATTAAGAAGTCTTTTGATATAGTCATAATTTAATAATACACTAAAAAGTTGGATTAGGGTTAGGATTCTAAGATTGATAGGTATTTTGGTGAAACACAAATCCCTTAGCAAGGAGGATTTCGGCCAACCCTAAAAGATTTAGGGGGTGGATTTTGGCCAACTCTTTTCTTTTTAGGGGAAGGATTTCGGTCACCTATATATTCCTACATGTAGAATTTGGCCAACCCTAATTGCTTGACAGAGAGTTATTTTTTCTTTTGCTTGAAAAATAAAATCCAACTCTTAGACATAATGTGATTTCGGCCAAGAGAAATATAGAGGGAAGAAACGTTTTATTTCGATAGTACACTAGTAGCTTTTACATCAAAAGGTTTTGTGCATAACTTCGAATTAGGTTCACGTGAGTTTCAATCAATAGATTGATAATTCACAAGTGACCGAACGTTATTCGTTTTTTCTCAAGAAGATTATTGTGACTAACGAAAAAGAAAAAGTTTTTTTGTTATCCATCATCAAGTACACAATTCAAAGAAAGGTAGCCCACACTCCTAGGTGATTCACGTTCATAATTGGATTGGAAGATCTTACGGATTACTATCGACGCAACATCAATCATCACGTGAAAAGGTATGATATCTATCATTATATGTTAATTAATCAAGGGTTAAGGTTCATCTTTAAGGAAAATTTTTAAACTATACAAACCTATTTTTCGCTTCCGCCGCGTGTATTTTCCTTACATGTTTTTCTTCATTGCCCCTGGTCTTGGAAAATCTGGCAGAAGGGCATGAGCTGATGGGGGATGTCTAGCTGTATGAATGAGAACGTGGTTGATTGGTGGGATATCTGGTTTGGCTTTTTTCCTTCTGATATTCACGCTAGAGCCTAGATCATTTTATTTTATGCAGTGGTTTGGTTGATCTAGGAGATGAGGAATCAAGTGATCTTCAAGCACAAAGTGGCTGATGTAGATTAGGTTATTAATATGGTTAAATTCAGAGTTGGGTAGTGGTTTAAGCATCACGGATCCAGATCAAAGGAGTTTTTAACTACCATTTTGTTGAACATTAAAGCTTTGTGTGTTGATCACAGCAGAATAAAGAAGCAGAGGTTAGTTGATTGGATCCCTCCTCTTGGTTGTGGTCTAAAATTTAATGTCAATGGCTTTACGTTGGGGAAACCTGGCATGGCTAGTATAGGAGGCGTCTTGAGAGACTCTAATGGCAAAGTCATGTGCTTGTTTTCGAATTTTATAGGAATTCATGACTCGAATTCTGTAGAGCTTTATACGATTCTGAAATCTGTTACTCTTTGTGAGTCTTCTCCCTATTTACCTGGTCGCCAAATTAAGATTGTTAGTGACTCCAATATGGCTGTGGCCTGGATCAATAATGGTGGTGTGGGCAATCTTAATCTCGTTAATGTCATCTATGATATTAGCTGCAGTCTTCGGAGGCTGCAGAGTACTGTGGTTGTCTTCACTGCTAAAGCTTCTAATTTTTTCACAGACAATCTAGCAAAAATAGGGTCAAATAGGGAGGGAGATTTTGTTGAGTGGAGTATTCTTGGTTGAGCTCTTTTTTGTTTTTTCTGGTCTTGTTGTTGTGCTTGTTTGCTTTGTTTTTGTCTGGCGTTTTCTTGTATTTGGGCTGTTTGTTTTCCTGTTTGGCTTGCTTGCTTTGCCTTAAGTTGCTTCTGCTGGCTTTGGCCTTCTTAATAAATTTCTATTGTTATAAAAAAAAATAAAAAAAAAATATATAAAAAAACCTATTAAGTACCAACAAGACCACAATGTAGAAAATTGTTACAACTTCACACTCAATATTCTTTTTAACCCTAAACCTCAATTACAACTAAGTCTTACTGAGCCCCAACCTTACTAACCAAGCCCTAAGCTCATAGCTCACTCTAGGTCCCCACTAGAGTTCTCCCTCTGGATCTCCCTAGCCCAAGGTCTCACTCCCCTAGTTCTCCCTCTCTTTGATGTTTCCAAGTATTTCTTAGGTCTCTCCATGTGTATACAACCAAAGAATAAGCCTTCATATTTATAGGTTGAGTATTCTTGGTCACAATGTAATAAAAAAACACATCAAAACTATGAAATCCTGAAACAAATCCTTCTCCAGCACGAAAACCAACTTCTACATGCATGTCTTCCAGGATGATGCGTCCATCATCTAACCTCTAATACCGGCATCGTTTTTCACCCTTGTCTTCGTCTCAATCTCTTCAACGCCATCTGAATCACATCAATAAATCCGATTGCACCACTTTCGGATCATCAATTGAATGTATTTGGTTCATTTCGAAACACATGTCAAATTTCTAACAAACCACCCATTTGCAAGAATTCTCAAAACCTTTGTCACTTCTCCAACAACTATTAAAACTTTTTTTTTTTTTATAGCATTCTATTAAATAGAATGGAGGCCAGTGTCAACCCAAAACAAGAAACAACAGTCAAAGTCGATACAAAACAAAACAACCAACAAAACAACCAAGGAGAACCAAGGCAAAACAGGGAAAGACAAAAGAAAAAGAGCAAAAGACGAGAAACCAAAACAGAGGCCATCAAAAGGCAACAGAAATCTACAAGCACAGTAGAGCATTAGTTGTCTCCCCTAACAATGAAATCCCCACTAAAACCCGATCCTTTCTTAGCCAACATATCCGTAAAAGAGTTGGTCACTCTAGGATTGACGACAATAGAAACGTTGCCCCAAGAATTGACTAGGTTTCTAATATCATATATGGTGTTAACATGCTTGATGCAACCGAAGACATCGTTGTTCACCTACGAGACCGCTACCTTAGAATCACTGATAATCACAATGTCTCTTCCACTTAAAGCATCATTGGAAACACACGACTTGCATGCTTTGTGAATGGCAAGAACATCCGCTGAATTAGAATCTTGGTACCTATCCACTCTGAGAAAAGATACAGAACCTTAACATTACTGTTTCTCATCACACCACCAATACCCGCCATACCAAGAGACCCTCTCATGGAACTGTCGACATTGAACTTTAAAGCACCAAAAGAGGGAGGGGTCCAGACTTCAGAGGCAGTTTGCTTCACCACTTTCCTATCCACGTAGCAGTCCTTGATATTGAGAAGAAGAGAAGTTATAGTGTCCTGAGATCCCAAGCCACGGTGTGTTTGAACCACCACACCACCCGGAATTTTACCATGTCTATAGGTGTTTGATAGGTAGGGGCGAGGGCCTGCCATAGGGGCCATGGCACCCTCGAACCAATGAAAATGTACCAAGTTTTAATTATAGAAAAATTATGATATACTAATATGTAGATGATAGTGTTAGTTTGATTCATCCTATTATTTTAATAATATAAATCAATTAATAAATATCTTTCCTATTTTATTACCTATGATTGTAAGATACAAAATCAATCTCCTTTCCTTTCATGATTTTAATATTCAATCAAAAAATATTAATAATAAATAATTTCTCATTATTTCATACATTATTGTCTAGTCTAGTATTTATTATTATTTAATATATTTTCACTGCAAAAAGCCAAGTAAATATTGAAGGCTTACGATCTTATTCTACAATACTCATTGTATTTTAATACAATTTTTTGAGTTTTACTCTACATTGTTTATTAATTAAAAAAAAAAAAATTGGTTCTAGATGATTTTTGAGATATAAAAGAGAGATGAGTTACATTTTAATTTTTTATTATTTATTTTTTATTTTATTTTATTTATTTATTTATTTATTTATTATTTTTTTGTGACTCTACCTTTGAGACTAAAGGGTATCACATTTTTTTAACAACTTATTTTTTATATATTAATATATTTGTCTTGCGTGACATGTGATCTAAGTTAGTTTAGCACCAAGCCACCAACTCACGTCTCTTAATAACAATCACAGTTTTTATATTAATATATTGTTTTTATTTAAAAAATAAATAAAATGAAAAACAATCATACTTTCTGAATTGCACGCTTTTAATCAAGCGGTTGATGTTGATGATTAAGTAATTGATGTTGTGCATGAGCTGTAGATGATTCAGTACGTACTTGAGTAAGCTGAGTAAGCTGAGTAAGCTGTTGGTGATTTACCTGATTGTCGTAGTTATTGACTTGCAATCATTTATAATACTAGCTATAAAAAATGCAATTAACAAGATATTAAACAAAAAAGGATATACACAGATCAAATTTGACAATTAGACTATAAGATCTCCAAAACATTTAACGTCAATACATGATATTACATGAGATGGATATTATAATTGAGTTGATTGGCCTATATGAAACCACCTCCTTGTGCCGGCGCTGATTAGTTAGGCTCTATAGTTCATGCCACAAGTAATGTGAGAGGAATAAATTGTAGGGTTCAAAAATCAAGTGTGCCAAATTCGGTGAGTGTAAAAGTGATATGTATTTTTCCGATCCTGAAAATACATAAAAAGAAATTAGAGAAGTATTTTAGACTTAGAAATACATAAGAAGAAACAGAGGAGAAATACAAGAGATATAGAGAGAGAGGTAAATTTGCATAATATTTTAGATATTCCCCATACAATTCAAAGCAAGCCTTATATAGGCATTACAAACAATTGACTCTTAAGCAAATAATTGACTCTAAGACCTCTAAGTAATTGACTCTACATGGAGGGAAACAACTACCCACTCACCACTAACTGACATCCACTATATAACTAAATTAAGGAGCACTAACAACAGGCCCCAAAATAAACATTTCTGGGTGTTGTTTGGGCTGTTTTGGGCAGCTGTTCCTTGCTGTTGCTTGGGCTGTTTTGTGCGGCTGTTATGTTGCTCGTTTGTTGTTTGCCATTGTGGCCTAATAAATCCCGTTGTTCAAAAAAAAAAAAACATAACAGTAACTAGACAAAGGGACCACACTAAACAACAATAATACATAAAGAAATGGGAAAGGCAACATAACGGGGAAAATCCTCACATGACGCATGAAAGTTGTATAAGAATAATGCACATATCAAAAAGTTATGTTAAATGTATTTATTGGTGAGTAGCCTTACAAGAGTTGTAACTTATAACTCAAAAGACAAATCTATTGATGAGTTGTGGCATCCATAAGTATATATATTCTTCTCTTGGTTATATGTTTTTTCAATGTGAAATTTGATCACATATGGTATATTCAACCACGTATATATACAAAAAGACCACCTAAACAGTTTATAAAATTTTAAGACAGGCAGTTTTTTTTTCTTGAAAATTTTATTCATTGCATAATTGAGAGATATATAGTCATCAAACTTTGTATTTAGGAAAATCTACTGAGAAAGTGTGTGGGAAAATTTCAGAGTAAAGCTATAACAAACTTCTAGAACAATTGTAACAAACTTTTATTGATCTCACTATAATCTTAGCTTCACTAAACAACCTGTAATTAATTACTGATGAGTTGACAATAATCACAAGGTTCATTTAATTAACTAACTTTGAGCTGTGAGATTAAATTCCAAAGCTCTGATCACGACTGCTCATGATGACCTTCTGATGTTCTGATAATTGAGCTTTTGATTATTAACAATAGTAATTAGATTACATATGTAGCAACCCAAGTCAAGGATTAAGCCGGTAACCATGAAATCACTTTTTCTCTTAAAATGGCAATGTAGTCAGCTGCTAGTGAACTCCCTTTCATCTGTCCAAAATAGTTGGAAACTCAACATATCATAGGCAAAGGTGGATAGGCAAAAGTATTTAAGAGAGAAAAGTTGTATTGTAGTGCAATCAACATGAGAAATTATTTATGTCCAAAACGCTGCTAGAAATATCAAATATTTTTATTAAAAGAACAAAATTACATACAGAGGAATGTTAACAAAATTGAAAACCATACATATATATATATTACACCGGTGCATGGTACACATTTCAAAATTTATATGTGATCATGACTTTTTTAGCATGATCACATCAATATATCCATATATAATCATATGCAATTCACATGCGACCACGTTAAAATTTAGTCGGTTTGTTTTGTTGTGATCACATGTAACTTATATGTGATAACATTCTATACATGCGATCATATATGCTACTCACATACAATCACATGCAACAATAATCTGAGGTGTACTGTAGATTGGACCATGTATATATAAATATGTGGTATTCCTTATATTAGACCGACATATATTTTTTATTTTTTATATAAGCTCACTGATTATCACGTCATATATTTTTTTATGTCTTGTTATATAGCATATAGGTATAAGTATTAGAGTAATGTTAGATTGTCATATGATATGGTATATAACGTGTTGTGAGTTGTGACCAATATATTATCCAACACATTATCACATGATTTACATAATAATTACAATTAAGGGTCCACATGATAAGGCCTTTTAATTTGCTGTTTGTTTGTTTTCTTGCTGTGTCCTTTGCTGCTGGTTGCAGTATGTCAAAAAAAAAAAAAAAAAAATTACAACTAACATCATACATCATTTAAACAATAAATTCCGACAATCATAAGTTAATTAATTTTTCTCCAAATTTCTAAATATTAATATTAAGTGGTTTGTTTTTTCATCTGAGAGTCAATTTTGCAGTTTCCAAAAAATATATATAGTATTTGTATGTATTTGTATTTGACATTTTAACCAAATCATCTTCATATATATTTTTTATTTACTTAAACTCAAGTAAGCATTTATAAAATTAATTTAAATATATATTTAACTAAAATTAAACTAAATTTAAAAACTTCATCTATAATATTAATATGGATATGAGGCAATTGTTGCCTCCTCCCTCTTGTGATCAAGGGAGAAGACCAATCAGCATGAATTATATAGGAAGTTCCTGTTTTGTAATAAAACTGTAAATTTGGTAATTATTTATTTTTTTAGTGTTAGATTTTTTTTGATATTACTATATCACTTAAGACAATTTTTAGTAAAGAAAAAATAATCCTTTTAGTTTAAGGTGTTTTATAAAGCTATAAACTAAGGTATCATTTTTTTTTTTTTTTTTTTTAACTTAAAAATCTTAATAGTGATCTTAAGTTCTTAATAGGTCTTAATCGTTGAGACACGCTAACTTGTTCCTTTTTTTCTTTAGAGGTTTTCACTTAATATTAAGTAGTTTTCTTTTTGCTATTGTACCCCTTATTTTCATTTTACTATTATTATTATCAAATGGATTTAATAGTATTTATTATTTTATTTAAAATAAATAATAATAATTTAATTATATTATTTAAAATAAATAAATTAAAATTATTTTTAAAAAATATGAAAAAGTTGGCGAAGAAGGAGCCTCCTTCCTCGTTAATTCCTCAAGAGGTCCTCTGGCAGAAACGACGGAGGTTGGCAGCCTCCTTGAGGCTATTGGCCTTCGTAGTCGATTTTGGAGGACAACGTCAACTAAGAGGAGGCGCAATCTCCTCCCATTAATTGAGAGTAGACTGGCTAGCCTTCTCCCACATGCAGGAGGCAGCTTAAGACTTGGGTACGAAATCTTCATCAATTGACTTGTAATTAATAACTAGAATCTTAAAGACATGGATAAGAGGGTTGGTGGATAATCCGAAGCCTTAGTATTCACTCTAATATTTAACTAAAATGTGTGTTTGCCATTTCGTTGTTCTCTTTGCTTATCGTTACCCTTATTCACAATTCATGGAGGTGGCAGCACCGCTGCCTCCTCCTCCCATGAGATTGAATTTTAAGGCTAGGGTTAGGGTGTTTGAAGAAATTGGGGATATTTTTTATCAATGAGATTTTTTTAAAAAATAATTTAATTACATGGGGTTATTTTAGTAAATTAATGTTAATGTATTAATTATCACTTATTCAATTAGTGAAAAGTTAAAAAAAATTTATCTTTTTAATTTAAGTCATTTTTCACTTAATTTAAGTTATAGGTTAAAATAAGTTAAAAATAAATAAACAGTAATGTTATACATCCCACCTAAAATCCCACATTTTTCATCCCACCACATGTGGCATGTGAGGTGTCAAATTGTGGGTGGATACACATTAATGATTATTTATCTCACTTACCCTATGTATCCACTCACCATTTGACACCTCAAATGCCACATGTGGTGGGATGAAAAATGTGGGATTTTAGGTAGGATGTTTAGCATTATTGCAAAATAAATGGACACAATCCACTCAAATTAAGACTTAATTAAGACTTAAACTTAAGTCGTAAAAAACAAATGGCATATATGTTAAAATGAGTGTTTTCTTTAAAATATATATACATACATGCATATATATATAAACAAATATTTTTTGTAATTAAAGTTATAACAATGTTTCTTTGTGCACCGTAAGATAGGGTTAGGGTTTCCATTTGCCTGAAATTAAGATGTGTGGTTTTTTTTCTTCTTTTTTAGAAAAGAACTACCAATTCCACGTCTGTCTTTCACCGGTGCGATGCAATTCTTTAGCGGGCTTTTACCTCTAGGTGAGGTTATTCCCTTCCTTAACTCTAACAAGTATGGGAGTTTACTTGCTTACTATAGGTACCGTCCGGAGAAAAAGAATGGTTTCAGGCTTGAATTATTACAAAAATTCAGGATTTTTTTTAGGAAGGGGAGGACTCAAACCCACGATCTCGTGGTGTATGTATGAAGGGTTTATCACCGAATCAACCTCATCTCATCAAAGATGTGTGGTTCATAAAATGATTACTGGGCCGGGTACTAGTGTTTGGTAAAATTTAAGCATTGCCTTATGAGGAAAAGCTTCATATTTCATCAACTTAGGCCGGTTTGGTATTGTTGTAACTTTTATAATAATAATAATCACTGTTAGCTGTGTTGAATGAATAATCAACCGTGAAGTTAATCAGCGAATGTTTGGTTAATTGTATTTTTAATACTACTGTATAGCTCTAAAGCAATATATATTTATATATATGTTTGGTAATTTCATTGTAAAAGTGCTGAGATTAGTTACAATGAGTAAAATATACATGAGTTTAGAACTCTATTTCAATTTATTTATTTTTCATTAATTATATATATAAACCAATATTTAAGTAGAATATTTAAAATTTGGAAAAAAAAAACAAAAAAAACAAAAAAACAAAACAAAACAAAACAAAACAAAACTCCATAAGAACAATTAACAGATTTTTAAAAGATTTTATAAATCAAATTAATATTTAAATAGAATAATTAATTTTGAGATGAAATAAGGTATATAAATTATTTTAACTTGATTTCATAAGGATAATAATAATATTTTAAAAGATGCATTAAATGCTGAAATAGATTATTTCATAATCACTCTCAACAAGTAATCCCTTACATACTTCTCAAAATCACAGTCAAAACATGTTAGATTATCAATTAATCACTTTTAGAAGTTTTACCGAATATTATTTTATGTCAAAATTATTAAATAATCTAATTTTAACTTTTTAAAAACAGTAGCAAACTGACCCTTAATATTTTGATCTAACACTATTTTTTCATTAGTGGTCAGTTTTAACAAATTATAAAGTTTATTTTAAAAAATAATAATAATAAAATAATAAAATAGCAGGCAGTGGAAAAGCATACCTGTATATGTAAATGGTAGCAGACCCTCTCCCTACAAACTTGAAGAGTTGAGGCACTCAAAATGGACATGCCTTGTGCTTCTACATTCTGCAATAGTTTTGAGAAAAGAGTGGTGTCTTCATCCTTGTGAATGCATATTATTTGTATGATCACTTCACCCTTTGCAATTTCGTGCAACGAAACTGTGGGGAGAGTTTGAAGCTTATCTGATAATTGCTGGTTTTCTCTGAGTTTTTGGTTTTCAATTGTAGACAGCAAATGATTCTTCCTGAGAGTTAGATCCTCTATTTCCTTTTCCAGCCGAGGAATGTATTCAAGAGCTCTATCTATCATTCCCGGTGTACTTCTTCTTTTCTGCAAAATTAACTTGTTTGAGAACAAAAATGCAATTAGGAAACTAATCGTTCAAAAAATGCTCCTTTAAGGAAACCCTAATATCAGTCTAAATGCTTTTCAGTGAGTTAAAGGAAACTAATTGTCGTATGTTTAGAAATGCTTATTATATAGATAGAAGCCGAAGAGTTCTATGTTCAAATTAAGCGTTTAATTAAAGTGGTCTCATTCTATTAATTACAATATGATTACAACAATACAACACTAAATAAGTACTTTGCTTTCAAATAATTAGAACAGAATTAAAGAAATGATGAATGAAAGGTAGGTCATAGGTGTATGTGAACCTTTGTTCTTCGATGATCCGGGAGCAATGCTCCAAGAGCCAAGTAGGTCGCATTGAGCTTCTTCCTCCTAATTTTCTCCTTGGCGTTGTGCTCTGCTTGCTTCTTTGAAATTTGTCCTAATTCTTCTCCATTGGGTTGCACAGCCCTTTTTGCTCTTTGTAACCTCTGTAACTTATGGTTTCTCTCCTTTGTCTTGGCTTGCTGATCAGTAAACATGCTCGAATCCAACCCACCACTATTTTCATGGTTTTCTATATTTAGTGTCGTGCCTTCAAGAGTACAGTTAGAAAAGCTGTTATCATGATTGTGATGGTTGGCACTATTTCCTTGTAATTCTTTGTCACTTGCATCATGGTTTTCTTCCAAAATTTGACATAAATTTCCGAAAGCCTTGAGCGTTGTCGGCAACATGTTATGATGATCTTCATGATCAGTATTGATGCTGTTTTCTACTAATCCTTTATCTGTAATAGGCACAGCTAGGGCCGAATTTTCTTGTTGACCAAGAAATACACATGAATTCAACTCACAATAAGTTTTATCATGATCATCTTCTTCGATGGGCAGCAGTATGCTGTTTTCATGTAGAAGTGGAGGATTATCTGAAGCTTCAAGAGGAACCAACGAAGGATGAATTGATCCTTCGAGCCTATTTTCAATCAACTTGGCCAATGAAGAGTTTTCTTGCCCTTGAAATATGTGGTCCAAACCATCATAACTATCGTCAGCCAGAATTGTGCTGCTATGATCATCTAGAAGTGACCATAAATTATCCGAATAATTGTAGAAAGGGAAATTTTGATCAACATGATCAGAATTGGTACGGAGTAGTGGAGAAGACATTTATATATAATTCTTGCAATACTTGATGTTCCAATTGGAGGGCCTCCTAGCTAAACGGCAGCTTCAATCATGAAAATTGACATACAAAACTATTTAATATGCATTGGTCATCAGAATATGATAAACATATTAGGGCTGATACTTTTAGCTTCAAAGTTTCAGAATAACCCTAAAAAAAATCAGATTATATTTAAGTAAAAACCACATGACAAAATAGAAAGCACACTGAAGAAGAATCAAAGAAGAGTGAAAAAAAAAAAAAAAAAAAAAAAAACAAGAAGATAAAGAAATGGAACAGTGAGGCCGCACCTTCAAACGCCATTCTCATCCATAATTGCACCTTGAATAAAAGTAATTATCATAAACAGACAGGGAATTAAAAGAGGAAAGGAAGAGAGAGAAGCAAACTTAAATAAATAAAATTATATAAAGTCAAATGTATTAATAATGAAAATTAAAGATTGTCATAAACGAAAGAGAGGCCAACCATACATATAATTTAATTAAAATACTAATTAATAAATCAGTTAAGACAAGATGAGTGAGAGGTGATACGAGACAATGGCTTTTCATACTGAGTAATGAAGTACAGTATATAAGTAAATGTATAAATTCTATGCAAACGTAAATGTATTAAAAATTAATGATAATAAAAGACTAAAACTTCATTTTCAAAAATCATACACAGGGCGTGGGGATGGTGAAATTATTTTGGTAAAATTCTCCTGAAACAGAAGGGAGAGGATACAAGAAAAGATGCTCTTCGTACGTCGCACCAATTGTTGACATGATATATATATATATATATATATCTTCTCTGCATTTCATAACAAGCTTGATACATCTGAAGATCCCGGAAATGATTCAAAACGGAGAAGAAATAGAGAAGATCCGATATGATGACCTGCCATTAAACATATACAGAGCTAATAATAATCTGAGGCACTAAAGAAAACAATACATGGAAAAGAATTAGAGATTAGAAAAATTAGAAAAATGTTGTGTAGACTATATATCCTCATCTAAAACTAACTATATATAAATATAGATTGCAAAAATATAAATCAAGAAAGTATTTTTTTTCTTATCAAACCAGCTAAGACACCATCTTAAGAAAAGGATATTCTTGAAAAGAAAACCTCATAATATTAACTATGAGGCCTTTGAAATTAGAGCAAATAAATGCGAGACAGCCACTGAAACAAATTAGCAAAACATAATAAGATGAGTAATGGAGGAAACAAAAAGTGAGGCAAAGATTAAACAAATAAGATGATAGTACCTCGTGAGAATCAACTACGAATCAGAATGCTACACGTCTAAGTGAAGTCCGTGTTAACCAAAAGATAATTTTGATTTAGAGGAAGTGGTTTTAGTTAGGGCTTGTATCAATATAATTAAATATTTAAAATAGATATCTTGTGCAGTACAATGATTCAAAATGGAAGTACGTTGTTTTGTAAACTGGAAGTACATTTTTTTTTGTAGGGTGGCTCACTGGTTCTAATGCCACCCACCAAAATATCTTTCTACACCCATTTTTTTCCCATACCCTTATTAAAAAATTAAAATTATTAATTTTACTGTCTACACCCCTTAAAATACCAAAACTATCTTTTAGGTATTTTTTTATTTTATTTTTTTATAATTTTAAACATATATTTTTTCTCATTACACCTATAGTTTTAGAATTTGTAAAAACAAGTTTCAGATTGTGTAGTATGTTCTTATAGTTATTGTGATTCAACATTTTTTTAAACATTTTTTTTGAACGGCAAAATTTTATTCATAAAAAGCTAAGCAAGGCCAGAAAGCTACAAGACGGACCACAAGCCCATAGACCAACAAGGACGCACACCTGAAATAACCCCACATGCCCAAAAGACCAAAAACAAAACAACCAAAAGAAAACACAATCTCAGGCACTAGCCAAGCCACAAAAAATAAATAAATAATATAAAAAAATGCTAACTGTTTTTGAATGGCAACATCCCCTCTAAATTAGCAAAGGATCCAGCTTTGATCCTCCTAAGAGCATCTCCAATAAAACTCCCTATTTTTTCCTTAGATTTAGGAAGTCAATTGTACTTTTTAGGAATATAGAGCCATATAAGGAGTGAAGACTCCAACAAGTCTCCTTAAAAATGGCTCCCTATAATTATTTATTTATTTTTAAATTAAAAAATTATTATTTTTAAATAAATTTAAAATATTATTTAAAGAATTAAAATTGAATTTTAATTCTTTAAATAATAAAATAAAATTGAATAAAATTGAATTTTAAAAAATTTAAAAAGAATTAAAAAAATAAAATTGAATTTTGCACTGCCTAGCCGTTGGAAAAGAATTAAATGGAGGAAAATAAATGAATTATTTATGTTTAAATTAAAAGAATTTGAGTTACATAAAAAATAAGGAGAATGAATTTGGACCATTGAAAATGAGTGATGTGGACTCATCCTTACCATCCATTTCATTTGAGGAGAGAGAATCAAAAAATAGGGAGGATGTCTTGGCTCCCTAAATTTAGGGAGGCTTTGGCCGGAATTAAAAATAGGGAGCGAGATAGGGAGCCTATTGGAGCACTTTCCGATCATGGCTCCCTAAATATAGTCAAGGAGGTCTCCAATTCCGGCCTATTGGAGATGCTCTAACAATCTCCTCAACCATTTCCTTTTCTCTTCCTTTCATTACTACAAAAAACGCAAAAGAAATCTGTTATTTTACATGGAAGAAATCGTTTTTAAAATTTTTAAAACCGATGTCTATTTGAGTGATTTAGAAAAAAGCGAGCTAAAGACATCGGTTTTTAACCGATGTAAAAGCATGAGAAAACACATCGGTTATATATAAAACCGATTTAAAAACCGTGATGTAAAATTGATGAATTATAAAAATTAATCTCGCCGTCCGACCACTCCACCGTCTGGCCACCGTCGTCCGATCGTCACTGCTGGCTTGCCCCACCGTCCAGGCGCCGTCGCCGGCCACCATCCGGCCAGCCCCACCTCTAATAATAATTACAATTAATCGTCAGTATGAGGAATCGAACTTGCAACCTCAAAGTCAAAGTGGTAAGCCTTTACCGCCTGACTACAAGATTGAATGTGTTAACTATTGCACAACATTTATATATAACCTATATGAGTTGTTAGAAATTAAAAAAAATTAAAAAAAAATTAAAAAAATAATAAAAAACTTGTTTGATAAATTTAAATTTACTCAACTAATCAAAATTCTAATTTCTACTACAAACATCTATTAAAAAAATTTATTGGTGGGTTTATTTTTCATTTCATTTTTTGTGTGGTTTTGCTGGAAATATTTTTGTGCAAAATTTTTTCTTAAAACTGTATCTTTTAGTAATGAAATAAATTTTTTCGTCCATGCTGGGTTCTTCAATTTTTCGATACGAATCCAACGGTATAAAGAACATAAAATTTTGGGCGGTATTTTGAAAGTTATGAACAATTATTCAGTCAAAGGTCAGAAGTGATTGGAGATATTTTTGTGCAAAATATTTCCTTAAAACTGTATCTTTTGGCAAGGAAATAAATTTTTTCATCTATGTTGAGTTCTTCAATTTTTCAATACGAATCCAACGGTATAAAGAATGTAAAATTTTGGCTAGTATTTTGAAAGTTATGATTGATTATTCAGTCAAAGGTCAGAAGCGATTGGAGATGATCAATTTTTGTGCAAACTTTTACCTTGAAACTGTATCATTTGGTAAATAAATAAATTTTTTCGTCCATCTAATGTTCTTCAATTTTTCGATACGAATCTAACGGTATAAAGAACGTAAAATTTTGGCCATTACTTTGAAAGTTATGATCGATTATTCAGTCAAAGGTCAGAAGTGATTGGAGATGATCAATTTTTGTGCAAACGTTTACC
>OX940803.1:22431659-22671801 GCA_954870605.1 Acer campestre | reverse complement strand
CCATCCCAATATAGAAGACTTGTTGGGCCACTTATCTATCTTACAATAACAGGACCATATATTACCTGTTCGGTACATCTTCTTAGTCAATTTATGCACCAGCTTCACAAACCATATCTTGACGTGGCATTTCGAGTTGTGATATTTGAAGGGGACACTAGGACAAGGTTTATTTTTTTTTCCAGCAAGAATGATCTTAATTTAATTGGGTATTGTGATGCCGATTGGGGAGATTACTCTACTACAAGAAGGTCAGTTTCTGCATATTGTGTTTTTCTTAGGACTTCTTTGATTTCTTAGAAGACAAAGAAACAAACTATTGTTTCTCGTTCTGCGGCGAAAGCTGAATAATTGGCAATGGTAGCAATTACATGCGAATTTACTTGGTTGACATACCTCTTACAAGACTTACAAGTTACTGTTCCAAGTCCTGCCAAGTTATACTGTGACAATCAAACAACACTACATATCGCAGCATATCCTGTCTTTCATGAACGAACAAAACATATTGAAATGGATTGTCACGTGATCAGAGAAAAAATTCAATCATGTCAAATTACTACTGCCTTCACGCCATCATACACTCAACTAGTAGACATTTTTACTAAGCCGCTTGGCAAGGCACCCTTTCATTCACATCTTCGCAAGTTTGTCATTTTGAACATTTATGCTCCAACTTGAGGGATTTAGGGAGATGTTGATCCTCGTAACAACAGTCAACTTTCCTTTAATTTGTAGTAATATAATTGATTTGATTGACATGTAAATAGCTTAATCTTCTCCCCGGTTTTAGCAATAGAGATTGGTGCTAGTTGTCAAATATGTAATTTCTTGTTTTATTCTTTTCCTTTTGAGTTGTATATATACGAGAGTTTTTGTATAGCAACAAGAAGAAATATTTTCTTTTTCAGAAATCCCTTCCTTTATTTTTTACACTTCTAACCATTAATTTTCTTCATCTCTTTTTCAAGAACTTGTTTCATGTCATAAGACTTCTGAACATTCTCTACGAATCTCTCAAGCTTAGAATTTACAACAATGTTCATTAACGATATTAAATTTCTTTTGTAGAAATTTGCAATTGTTTTTATCAAAAGTTTAAATGGAAAATTGTCACATGTAACAATATGCTAAACAAAACACTAACCATCCAACTCTTAGAAGCAAATGAACAGAAATTCAATACAATGAGAAACATCAAGCAAATAAATTTATTAGAAATGCTATTATATATATATAACATAATTCTTAGATTTTATTCATTTCTATGTAAAAGAGCTTCGTGCTTAAGGCTTAATGCTTTGCAAACAAAATAACATCTAAAAACTAAAGAAAATGTGGAGAGAGAGAGAAAGGTAGTGAGAGAAGTGCTCTAGCCTATGGGAATGCAAGAAGCAAGTATGATGAAGGCTTTGGACGTGGTGAGAGGAGGTTCGCTCGAGGTCAGAAAGATTTCAGAGAGAACTTGTTCTCGATCTTTATTGAAAATTTGAACCTAAAGGTGGATGTGGCTTGATTGTGGGTAGTCTTCAAAATCTTTGGCAGAGTGAGAGACATCTTTCTCTCCACGAAGAACAACTTAAGGAGCAGGAGTTATGCCTTCATCCGTTTCAGTTCAAAGGAGGAGGCTACTAAGGTGGCTAATTTAGTGGCAGGTATGCATGTTTATGGAAGGCCAATTAGCGCAAAATTAGCAGATTATAACTGGAACAACCGAAGATCTATTGAGCTAGGAGTGGAGGGCTCTAAGATGCAAAGTTCTAGGATTCAGACAGAGGAAGTGCGGAAGGGTTTCATAAAGAGGAACCTCAGAACAATCGCTCTTTTGCGGAGGCAGTGAGAGACCTGCATCCAGGAGCTAAAGTCAGGAATGTAGGTAGTAAGGAGCAAAGTTTAGCCATTTCATGGAAAAAGTAGAGAATCACTTCGAAATGGCTTTCTAGATGTGTTATTGGATTCTTAAAGGCTTTCTCCTCTATTTCCAAAGTTAACAGCAGATTGATCTCTAGGGGTTTTTTGTTTTTAGCTTCATATGTGGGGGACAAAAGCATTACGTGGTGCTTTGAAATTGAATTGGATAAAGAAGGCTTTATTAGAAATAGGTTTTTTTTTGGGAAGATAGCTTTACCTCCATGACAAGCTGGTCAAATTCAGAGCTTCCCAAAGGCAAGCTTGCGTGGTTGAATGTCTTTGGTGTTCCAATGTTGTGCTGAGAGGAACCTTTCTTTCTCAAGCTGGGAAGACAGGTGGGAGAGCCTGTGTGGATTGATAAGGAAACTTCTTCCAAAAAAACGTTGGACAGAAGCAAGATGCTGGCTATGGTGCCCTTAGATGGTTAGATTTCTCACAACATTAGTGTTTTCATGGATGAAGAATGTTTCAAGGTGAGAGTGGAGGTTGATCCAAACCCAGTTTCGCTAGCTTGGATAGTCAAATTTTTGGAATTGAAAGATTACCGGAGAAGAGATACCTCACAGAAAATTAGTTCAATATGTAGGGCTTCCTATTTAGTCTTCCAAGATGATAGGGATGGGATAGTATTTGGCAGAAGATAGCTTATAGTTGTTCATGCGAAAAGTCCTCATATAGTGCCTTTTCACAAGACTAGGTATGGGAATACTGATATAGGTGGTTCTAAGTCAGTTCGCTTTCTAGAAGAGGTTGTTGGTGGGAAGGTCGGAGAGTTTGAAAAGGGAAATCGCCATGGGTTCGTAAATCGAAGACTAGGGTGCTACCTCTGTACTATCAAAATGCCAAGTTGACAATTGGCAAAAAGAAGGATAAACTTGTTGAGGTTGTAGTTGAGGAAATGAGCTCATCAGATTCTAACACAAGTAGGGGTTTTTTCAAATTATAGCATGCTAAAAGGGGAATGCTCAATTAACAATAGTGCAGAAGGGCAGTATAGGCTTGTGTGGGATGGGCCAAGTTAGAGGAGTCGAAGCCCAACTATGTCTCCATCTGGACCTGAGGTGATAGGCAGTAAAACTCACCAAAATATAGGTTTGGGCCAAATTAGTATTGGCAATAAGAAGATTTCAGGCATCACTATAGATTTGATTTTGGATCGGGTTATTGAGGAGAGGGAGGCCCAGTATTATATGATACAAGATGTTCAAGGAAGAGTCTCCGTGGAAGAACATTCTACCTCTACGCCCTTTGACAACATGGAAAGTAAGGGTGATATCCCATCTAATGAGGTGCTGAACTGTAAGAAGAATCAAACCTCTAATGTTAATTCTCAGAAAAATTTAGAGAACACATGATTTTTGCTAAAAACTCTCAACAAAAGGAAAGGAGGCAAGAGATATCCAACTTCATAATGCCATAGTATGAAGACAAGAAACTCCAAATTTGGTGATACCATAATGGACATGGAGCCTCAAAAAGAGGAAGGAAGCCTTCCGAAATGGAATTTAGAGGTCAAAATCACCAAAGTCATCGATAAAGGGGTGGCTCTTGGAGTAAAATTCAACCAAATTAATGAAGAGGTGGAAGCTAAACAGGTTGATAGGAAGATGTGGAACATCGACGAAGAGGTATCCAAATTATAGAAATAGGGGTGGCTCTTAGCTTCAACTTTAATGGAAGAGAGGAGGAAGTTTATGGGTTATTAGCAAGGAGAGAGGCTAAGGATGAAGAGAGATGTAGAGTCCAAAAGAAACGGTAAGAGTGTTTGTGTGTGCTAGTTTTGGGTCTCCAAATTTCTTTATGTTTGCAATTTCTTGGAATGTTAGAGGGTTAGGCAAACTTGAAAAGAGGAAGGTGGTCAGGAATTTGGTTGGTTTGTATGGACCGATCATTCTGTTTCTCTAGGAAACCAAATTGGGTCACTTTGACAGCAAAGTGATCAGTTCCTTAGAGGGTTGTTAGCTTGACCATGATTTAGGTGTGGACTCCATTAGTTCGGTGAGGGGTATTATAACATTATGGAATAAAGATCTTTTTTCTATGAAAGCGTGTATCAAGAACGACAATTGTATAATTCTGGCAGGGGAATTGGTTAAGTAGGGGAAAGAAAGTAGGGGAAAGAAATGGCTTTTTGTAATGTGTACTTGCCAAATGTTGAAAGTGCTAGAGTTGAGTTGTGGGAGTTCATTTTGTGAGTTCAAGACTTGTTTTCAATGTTGTGGTGCATATAAGAAGGGGGGGGGGGGGGGGGGGGGGGTGGGGATTGTGTGTTGGAATTTCAACACCATTCTAAATGCTACGGAAAAAAAAAAAAAACGTGGTGAGAGTAATAGTGGCTCTATAAGGTCCTTCAATTTTTTTATGCTTTAAGCAAAGGTGATAGACATTCCTATCCATGGGATTTCTTTCACTTAGTCTAACAATAATGAGCAAACGGTGTGGGCTCAGCTGGACAAGCTTCTCATTTCTCTCTGGATTCTATCTTGG
Organism: Acer campestre; assembly: GCA_954870605.1. Lineage (NCBI taxonomy): Eukaryota > Viridiplantae > Streptophyta > Magnoliopsida > Sapindales > Sapindaceae > Acer > Acer campestre. The sequence goes on along the minus strand of OX940803.1, from coordinate 22,667,403 downwards.
TTCCCAAATTTGCATTAGAAAGGGTTGTCAAGAAGTGTTTCGGACCATAGCTTTATGCTGTTAGGTGATTCTATAGTGGATTATGACCCATGCCCATTTCGGTTTTATAACGATCGGTTGGAGGATGATGAAGCAATAAATCAAGCTAAAGAGGGTTGGGCTGGTTGTAAGGCAACAGGGTCTACGAGCTTCATTTTATCTTGTAAAATTAAATCTTCAAAAAAATTAGCTGATGAACTTTATGCAAACTTATAGGAAATCTTATTTGTGTTTAAAAGAGTGTGAGGAAAGGCTGGACACAGTGGAGAAGAAGGTTGTGAGCAAGGGGTGGATATCATAAAGGAATTATAGGAAAGGATTTGGAAAGATGAACAAAAATGACACCAAAAGTTCAGAATAAAATGGTTGAAAGAGAGGGATAAGAACTCAAAATACTTTCATTGTCTTACTAATAGTAGAAGAAGACAAAATTAGATTGGGGAGATGGTCATTGGTGGGGCGATTGTATCGGATCCTAGTTCGATTAAGGAAGAGATTAAAGATTTTTTTGAAAAGCATTTTAAGAAAGTTCTTTGGAATGCTCCAATGGTGCAGAGTTTGGGTTTAAGGCAACTTTTGTTGGAGGACAGAAAGTCTATTGAGAGGCCATTCTTAGACATTGAAGTGTGGAAAGCTGTTTGTGAGTGTGATGGCAACAAGGATCCTGGCCCGGATGGAATGAATCTTAATTTTGTTAAAGCTAACTGGGCTGCCATAAAACGAGATTTCATGAGTTTTATACATGGTTTTCATGAGGACGGCTCTATTGTCAAAGACCTTAATAAAACTTTTATTGACTTAATCCCTAAAGGTGGGAATTCAGAGATGCTAAACGATTACAAGCCAATTAGCTTGGTAGGGTCCATGTATAAGGTTCTAGTGTAGGTGTTGGTGTGTAGGCTTAAGCTCATCATGAATTCAGTTATTAGAGAGACGCATATGGCTTTTGTCAAGAATAGACAAATTTTTGATAGCTTTATGGTTGCTAAAGAAATAATTCACATGTGGAGAAGGGATAAGGAATGAGGCTTACTCATCAAATTGGATTTTGAGAAGGCTTATGATAGTGTGGACCATAATTTTTTGGATGCTATGTTGAAAGATATGGGGTTTGAGGAGAAGTGGATATAGTGGATGAGATGTTGTATTGTCATCCTAATGCTTTCGATGCTTATTAATGGCAGCCCCACCTCTCAGTTTGGGGTTGAGAGGAGCCTCCGTCAAGGCGACCCCTTCCTATTTGACATAGCTACTGAAAGGTTGAGTTGCCTTTTTAGAAAAGCCACGGCTCAGGGTATGTTGAAAAGCGTTATTTTTGGCCAAGATAACGTGCACGTCACTTATCTCCAATTTGCAGATGACACTATTCTCTAACTTCAGCCTAACACGGAGTACCTTTACAATGTGAGGAGGATTTTAAGATGTTTTGAGTTAGTGGCAGGTTTGAGAATAAATTTTCATAAATCGTGCTTGGTTAGAATTGGTAAGAATTTTGTGGCGGATAAAGGATGGGTAGATTTGTTCCATTGCAAAAAAGTAGCCCTACCCATTTACCTTTTGATGCAAGATCTGTAGGGAAAAAATACGTGCACGCAGCGGAAGCGAGACTAAAAGAGAGTTTAGTATATTTTAAAAATTTTCCATATTTGAACCTTAACCCTTTAATTAATTAAACATATATACCAAAAGATATCATACCTTTGTCGCGTGATCCGATTGACTATGCATCGATGGTAATCCGCAAGATCTTCCAATCCAATCACGAACGTGAATCACCTAGGAGCGTGGTTTCCCTTCTTTTGAATTGTGAACCTGAGAATGGACAACAAAAATTTTCTGATTTTGTTAGTCACTACGATCTCCAAAAGGTTACTAAGAATGTTCCGGTCACTTTTGAATTCACAATCTTAAGATTGAAATTCGCGTGAACCTAATTCGAAAGTATGTACAAGATCTCTTGATGTTAAGATCACTAGTACACTATCGAAACAAGAACAATTCTTTTCTCACAAACCCTCTTGGCCGAATTCTTACTAGTCTAAGAGTTAGATTTTATTTTTCTCTAGTAAAAGAAAAATCTCTCAAAAGCAAAAACTAGGGTTCTTAAAAATATATGATGAATATATATATATATTGGCCGCCAATCAATTGCCAATATTTTCCTCTTTCTTTTCTTCTGCACGCCTAATATATAGGTATATATAACTTGCACGCAACTCAAATTTGTTTTGGTTCAAAATACTGCATGCAACTTAAGTATATTAGTTTTGTTAAAACACTGCATGCAATATTTATAATATATTTGTTTAGTTCAAAAATTGCATGCATATATATCTATAACCATATATATCTCGGTTAAGTGCCATATCAAAATAATAATATATATCTAAGTTAAATATATAATATATAATATATATCTATGGCCAAATATCATATCAAAATAATAATATATATCTCGGCCAAATATATAATATATGTCTATGACCGAATATATTATATATATTTATAGCAATCCGAATTCAACTAGGAGTGTATATAATATTCAAACTCTAATCCAACTCTTTAGTGTATTTGTGACTATATAAAAGACTTCATAATTTGACTAAACAAATAAAGTCTTTTATATTTAGTATAATACTAATAGTAGTATAATACTAATAGTAGTATACTACTAGGAAATATATTTCCTAATCAGAGAAAGATTTGATTTTTAATTAACATATTAATTAATTTTCATTTAATTAAATAATAAAATAAAACAATATAATAGGCTAAAAATTAGCCATTGCCACCCATGACTAGAACTTGGGCCTACATATTGTTTTCTTATTTTATTTAATCCATTTGGACTTTAATAAAAGGCCCACATGTGAACTAGACTCATTCTTACTAAAAGAAACAAGCCCACATGTCTTTCATTAATATATTAATATAATTAAACAGCCCATTAAATAAATAATGTGCAAATTATATTCTTAATATATTAAATACAATTCTAAATGGACCCATAAATAGTCCGGTAGAATATATCAAGTGATTCATGCAAGTCCGTGTAGATTGGGGATCTTGGCGGGCCTATCTAAATTTAAGCTCCAATAGACATAACCCAATCACAATTAACAAATGATTCACTTAGGTTCAATCTATTAATTTTAGTTCATTCCACTAAAGAACTAAAATTGCACTCTTAAATAAAGATGGAATAAGTTAACGATACTCATTCATACCCTAGACAATTATATGGGAGATAGTTAATCCTCGTGAAGAATATCAGTAATCGCCAAGAGCTCATAGACCACCTATAGCTCTCCAAGTTACCATATTTACTCATATGACCACACTTTGAACTTGGATATATATTATGACTTGTCCAGAAGTCATCTTTCAATAGACACTATTGAAAACTCAACGTTAAGATTTCATATCCAAAACCACAAAGCATCCATATGATGATATTCTACTCACATTTAATAAATGGAGCCACGATGTCCATATCTATAAATGAAGTCCTCTATCGATTAACAAATGAATACTACCAAACTATCGAGGATAGACTATGCTATATAATTGTACTCATTGATAGCTCAAATGATAACACTTGCAACCATAAGTCCATCATTTATCTCAGGATTAGGATAGACTCTCCGATTGTCCAGATAATGAAAAGACTTTTATCTATTGACGGTTCTAGAAAAAGTATTTCATTGTGATCCGGTTCAATGCACCCAGTGCACTAGATTCTTTTACTCGAAGACCCTTCGATGATTTTAGACTCATCACAACACATTTGATCCCACTCAAATGCTAGTAAAAGAATTCTACAACTTTAACAAGATAAAGGTGCACAACCTTTAACTTAAGTTGTGAACGTTATTCAAGACTAACTAAAGAATTGTGTCTACCTCATACATATCCAAATGTACGAACAATTCTTCTTTTCTCATAGTCTTTTGACCTTATGATTATTTACTTTAACAATTATAATAATAAATGCTATATAATATTTTGTTAACTAACAGAAATCACTTTATTAATATGAAAAGATTGTCAAGTACAACATTACACTCTTGCTATTGAGCATAATCCTAACAAGATCCACAGCCAATGCTTTTAAACCCCTATTCTGAAACGTATCAAAAATAGAATGGCACCATGGAAGAGAAAATTCCTGAGCAAGGGTGAGAGACTAGTTCTCATCAAATCTATGTTTTCTAGCATTCCAGCATATTATTTGTCTATCTTTAAGCTATCAGTTGGGGTGGCGAATGCTATCGAAAAGCTACAACGCCAATTTTTTTGGGGTGATGGTGGGGAAAAGAAGAAATTACACGCTCTGAACTGGGTCAATTTATGTAAAAGGAAGTGTGCAGAAGGGTTAGGGATAGGACGTATGGAAGACAAGAATAGAAGTTTGCTTACGAAGTGGATTTGGCGTTTCGGTTCAAAGGAAGACTCATTGTAGCAAAGAGTCATTTGTGCAAAGTATAGCATCCCTACCACTGCCTTAACTTGGGAATGTACCAACCATGGAAATTTCTCTCCTTTTGTGAAGGTCGTTGCTAGCCTTCTTAGAGAAGACACTGTTTCTCAATCTATTTTGAGAGGAAGCCTGAGAATGGTTGGGACATTCTGGTTGGTGACGATGGGAAGCTGAAGGTGGTATGTCCTAGAATATTCGCGTTGGTAGAAAAGAAACAGGATGTGATTGTTGAGTTTGGAAATTGGATTGGTTCCAGGTGGGTTTGGGAGGTTACCTTGCGGAGACTGTTGTTTGACTGGGATAAGGACCATTGGACAGTTTTTCTGAGTGTGCTGAAGGGCATTAACATTCGAATCAGTTACAGTGATGTTTTGGCTTGGTCTTTTCAGTTGGATGGAAAATTCTCGGTGGGCTCTTTTCGTAGAAAGATGGAAGACTTGTCTACGGTTACTTTGGTAGAGTATAATCAGGTTTTGTGTGGAATCTATCCGCCTAAAATTGAAATATTTGGGTGGCAATTGTTAAGAGGAAGGATTATAGTGAGAAAAATTCTGCATCATTTTGGTTTCGATCCTAACCCTTCCTTGATGTGCTCGCTTTGTAACAAAGAAGAGGAAACTGTTGATCACCTCTTCCTCCACTGCCAATGGTCGTGCAATACATGGACTCGGTGTATGGTTTGGTGGGACGTTGTGTGTTGTGCTAGCAGTTCTGTTTTGGAATGGTTCCTCAACTGGTCGACCTTGTGTGAGGCTGCCAAATATCAAAGGGCACGAAACACTTTGTTTTTTTGCCATTTCTTGGACCATTTGGGAGGCTCGAAATCAGATTGTTTTCAGAGATAGCATGATGGACGTTAATCTGGCGTCGGATATGGTGAAATTTCTAGTTGCTTGGTGGTTCAAGCATATTGGGAAAGGCACTAAGATCCCTATATCCACAATGCTCTTGAATGTTAAGGAAAGTTGTACCATTCTAAGACTTGAGAGAAGCATTGTGCAAAATTTCTAGAAACTGCCAGAGGGTTTAGCTCTGAAGTTCAATGTGGACGGTTTGGTGAGAGGTTCTCCGGGTAATGCATGAATTGGAGGGGTTCTTAGGGATAATTCAGGGACGGTTTTGGGTCATTTTTCTAACTTTGTCGGGATTCAAGACTCGAACTCGGCTGAAATCCTTGCAATCCATAAAGTTGTCACCTTGTGTGCTCGTTCTACTTCTCTTGTTGGGCAAGAGATCGACATTATTAGTGATTCCAAAGTGGTTGTTTCGTGGGTGAACTCGGATGGCCTGGGTTGTTTGAAGCATGTTAACTTAATTTACGAAATTCGCAATGGTTTGTCTCTCTTAGGAACACTCGGGTCTTGTTCAACCATAGGGCTAGCAATTTCTTTGGTTGATTCTCTTGCAAAAAGTGCTTCTACTATGGTGGGGGATAGAGATGTGTGGGAGGTGCATTGATCTGTTTCTTGCTTTTCTGGTTTTGGTTTGGTTTTCGATTCCCTTTTGCGGTTTTTGTGTTTTTCTTTTCCTTTCTGGGTTGCGGCTGGGGCTTGGCTATGCCTGCTCTGTTTTCTGGGGTCCTTCCTGTGTTGTTCGTTGTGTGGCTTCGGCCTTTAATTGACTTTGTTGTTAAAAAAAATAAAATAAATAAATAAATAACATCTAGTGTTTTGTGACTGACTTTGTTTTTGCATAAGCCTAATAGAGAAAATGTTGTCCTATCTTTGTTCACTACTATGTGATATACGAGCCTTACTTATAAGACTATGTTTTTGGTTGAAGTAGATTATAATATATTAATATTCGAATCCTTGAGTCTATATCTAACATAAAATAAGAAATAACAGAGTTGAAGTGAAAATACATGTTCATTTAGCTTATAACCAATTGGGATACAAAAGAACGAACAATAAAATCACACAATATAAGATATTTGTACGAAAATTAGCTGGTTACAAAGCAAAAAGCATACATTAGAAGAATCTTAAGAAGTTGAAGAAACTATAAAAATATCATTAATTCAAGAGGATAATAATAATAAACAACCAAGGTATGATTGGTTTCCAAACTAGAAAAAGCTTAGAAAATATCTTATCTCTAATTAGAAAAAAGAAAAAAAAAATAGAGTGAAAAATATATAGAGAGAGAGACGGACCATTAAAATGTAATAGCCTTCCATTGCTCTTCTATTGGAACCAATATTCTGGCACCTTTTCTGTTCAAAATACAAGAAATTTAAAGTAATAATAAATAAATAAAAACTCACTAACAAACATCTAAACCAATATATATATATATAAACATCTAAAACAATATATATATATATGAAATAAAATGAAATGAAAATTTGAGTTACCTTTAGTGGTGAAGTCATTTTTGCCAGGTACACTTCCACGTCCCCTTATTTCCAATGTCCAGTACCTCATATGTCATACCATCTAACCTATTTCGAATACAGTGAATCTCTATATTCTTACATTTCGCATCTTTTGTATTGCAAAGAACCAATTCATGCGTATATATGATAAAATTGATAAGGTAGTGAATTCTAGCTGTCCAATGAGCGCTCTACAGAGTTAGCTTTTTACTGTTATTAGTTTAACTTCTGTTAACTCTCTGTTAGCTGTTAGAGGTTGTTAGGATTCTGTTAAGTCCTCCTCACAAGTATTGTGTGTGGCTTCAGAATATAAACGAGAGGCTTGTATCTTAACAAATATCAATTGAAAAATACAGAGCTCAAGTCTCTGTTGCTCTCTCTCTATCAATGGAGCTCAAGCAAAAATTTCATACTCTGTTTTTCTTTTGTTCTTAAAACCTTTTGTTAATTTTTCATGGTATCAGAGCCAATGACTAACGTCATGGCTTCTTCTCCTTCGAATCAAGTTCCGATCCAAAATCAAAGCCACGATGATCCGAGATCTTCTTCGTCAATGCCAGAACAGAGTCAGAACTCTCAAGCTTCAGCTTCAACAATGGAGTTCACCGCTCTTTCCAAGAGTCTGAACTTCAATCTACACATCAAGCTAAGCAAGTCGAACTATCTGTACTGGAAAACTCAGGTATTGCCTATAATCCAAGCTCTTGAACTTGAAGATTATCTTCTTGGATTAAATCAACCTGTGAATAAATTCGTGAATATTGAAACAACAAATGAATCTGGTGAAAAAATTGTGGAACAACGCTTAAGCAAAGATTTCTCAGGATGGAAAAAGATAGATAAGTTGCTTATGAGTTGGCTGTATTCCACTGTGAATGAAAGTATAATAGGCCAAGTTGTAGGATGTCAGACTTCATTTGAAGTATGGAGTCGTTTGGAGAGAATCTACTCTCAGCAATCTATGGCAAAAATAGTGCAGCTAAGAAATCAACTTGGATCTGTCAAAAAAGGATCAGATTCTGTCAGTGATTTTGTACTCAAGATCAAGAACATAGGGGATTCTTTAATGGCTGCTGGAGAGGATGTTAGGGATCGTGATTTGGTCATGTGTCTCATAAACGGTGTAGGTCATGATTTCGATTCCATTGTTTCAGTGATTACTGCACAGCAAAGGTTTATCAGTTTTGAGGATGCTCATTTTCTATTGTTAACACATGAACAAAGGCTTGAACATTTAGACTCACCAACTCAGCTCAATATAGGTCAAGTTTCAGCAAATTTCGTGTCAAATAACATGACTGATAAGAGAAGAGATGGCAACTATAATCAATCAAACAGAGGAGGACAACGCAGTAGAGGAAGGAGCAATTACAGATTTGGAGGAAGAGGCAGAATTCATTGTCAGGTTTGCAACAAACCTGGACATAGTGCTTTAAAATGTTACCATCGGTTTGATCAAGGATTTCAAGGCCCTCCTCCACAACAAAATCAAGCATTCTTCCAAGGTCCTTCTCAACAACAAAATCAAGCCTTCTTCAGTCAATCACAACAGAACCAAGCATTTCCCGATCAGAATCAAGGATTCGGTCAAGCTCCAGAGTACAACAGTCAGCTGCTGTTAGGATCACCACTTAACAACTTCAGCAATATGAACACTAGCATGTCAGAATCTCCAACCAGTTTCAATCAGACCTCAGCATATCTTGCTACACCAGAGTCAGTTCGTGATCCGGCCTGGTATGTGGATAGTGGAGCCACTAACCACATCACTTCAGACCTCAATAATCTCTCACTGAGATCAAATTACAGAGGTAATAACAAACTTGTGGTAGGTAATGGTCATCAACTAGCAATTTCTCATGTTGGTGATACATTTGTTCAAACACACACTCAACCATATCAAAGATTGCATCTGAATAACATATTACATGTCCCTCAAATCACCAAGAATCTGCTGAGCATATCTAAATTCACTTCTGATAATAGAGCAGTTGCTGAGTTTTATGCTGATCAATGTGTTATTAAGGATATCCAAACGAAGAGGGTTTTGCTTCGAGGAGCTCTTAGGAATGGCCTATATAGTCTGAAGTTAGTTGAGGCACCAACATTAAACACTGCAGGCATCAACCACACTGCAGGTCTCAACGTTGGGAAGCTTGAAGATGCACAAGCTGCTGCTGCAGATTTTTCTTATAGTAGAGTAGGCCTTGGACCCATGTTTTGTTCCAAGTCACAGCAAGCCAACTTGGCTACTGTGAGTGCTGATGTTTGGCATGCCAAATTGGGGCATCCAGCTCCCTTAATCTTGCAAAAAATGTTACAAAACATCCATTTTAATAAGAGATTTCATGCACCAAACTTCTGTGATTCATGCAAGCTTGGTAAGCTTCATAGGCTACCATTTTCTAAACATGAAATTACGGTGAAATCACCTTTAGAGCTGATATATTCTGACATTTGGGGACCTTCTCCAATTCTGTCAACAGAGGGATATAGGTATTATATCTCATTCATTGATGCTTTTACTAGATTCACTTGGATATTTCCTCTAAAGCTTAAATCGGAGGCTCTTGGTGTGTTTATCAAATTTCAAAAGAAAGTTGAATTACAATTTGAGAGAAGAATCAAAAGTCTGCACTCTGACATGGGAGGTGAGTATATAGCCTTTGCTTCTCATCTGGCTCAGCAGGGCATTCAGACTCGTTTTTCGTGTGCTCACACTCATCAACAGAACGGCACAGCTGAGAGGAAGCACCGCCATATTGTAGAGACTGGATTAACTCTTCTTGCTCACTCCAACATGCCATTGCAGTTCTGGTATGATGCCTTTGCTACTGCAGCCTTCCTTATTAACAATATGCCTCTTGCCATGTTTCATTTTGTCTCTCCATTTGAGAAGTTATATGCCAAGAAACCAAACTACAATTTCTTTAAGACATTTGGTTGTAGTAGTTTTCCATTTCTACGAGATTATTCCAAAACGAAATTCAACTTTCATTCTACCAAATGCGTATTTATTGGATATAGTGATGTTCACAAAGGGTACAAATGTCTCCATCCAACCGGAAGGATCTATGTCTCTAGACATGTTGAATTCAATGAAATGGAGTTCCCATATACCTCCCTATTTCCTTCTGGTAATGCCATTCCATCAGCTGCAGCAGCTCCAAGTCTGCCTATTTCTGTCATGCGCAACATTTTGTCCACTAGACATCACCCTAGTTGTATTGGCAGCAATGGAAATGGGGATCAGCTGTCCACTTCTAGATCTTCTTCACGTGAGGATGTTAGTCCCATCTTGGCAAATTCTATTCCCTCTTCTACATACAATGGTTCTCCTCAGATTTCACATGGTTCTACTGATCCCAATTATATTGAGCATGATCACGTGGACACTCAACCTCAAGACTCATCACTACATCCAATAGTCACACAATCCACTCAACATACATCTCACCATCCAATGGTCACCCGATCAAGAAATGGGATTTTTAAGCCCAAAACTTTTCTCTCCAGCTGCTACTTGTTAGAATCAGACCCTACATTGGCTAGAGTTGCTCTTGAGGACCCGAAATGGGTCAAAGCAATGCAAGAGGAATTCAATGCCTTGCAAGCCAACAAAACTTGGTCATTGGTTCCATTCACTTCTGATATGAACCTAGTTGGTTGCAAGTGGGTCTTTCGAACCAAATACAAGCAAGATGGGAGTATTTTGAAGCACAAGGCTAGACTTGTGGCAAAAGGGTTTCATCAAACTCCTGGCTTGGACTTTATAGACACCTTCAGTCCGGTTGTTAAAGCCTCTACTATAAGGGTTATGTTCTCCATTGCTGTCTCCTTTGGCTGGCAAATAGAGCAGGTTGACATAAATAATGCATTTCTCAATGGTGATTTGTCTGAAGTTGTGTTCATGTCACAGCCGGAGGGTTTCGTTGATTCCTCAAAACCTCACCATGTATGCAGATTGCACAAGTCCCTTTATGGCTTGAAACAAGCCCCTAGGAGCTGGTTTCACAAGCTCAAATCAGCCTTGATGTCGTGGGATTTCAAGAATTCCACATCTGATTCCTCTCTTTTTATAAAGGTTGCTGGTTCAGATTCTTTGTTTCTATTGGTTTATGTGGATGACATTTTGGTCACCGGAAGTAGCTCAGTTATGATTCAGCAGCTCATCTCTACTCTTCACCAAACTTTTGCCTTGAAAACTCTTGGACCAGTTAACTACTTCCTTGGCTTCGAAGCTTACAGAGATTCTTCAGGTTTATATCTATCTCAGACTAAATATATCTCTGATCTTCTTCGTAAAACGAAAATGGATGAATCTCATCCTTGTGAAACGCCTATTGCGGCTGGGACAAAGCTTTCCTTGGCTGATGGTGTTCCTTTTGCTGACCCAACCTTATATAGAAGCACAATCGGTGCACTTCAGTACCTCACCAACACAAGGCCTGATATCTCCTTCATTGTCAATAAGCTGAGCCAATTTCTGGTGGCACCTACAATGGTGCATTGGCAGTCCTGCAAAAGAGTCCTGCGTTATCTAAAGGGTACCTCTTCTCTTGGCCTTCACTTCAGGCCAGCTGCATCTCTATCACTTAAAGCCTTCTCTGATGCTGATTGGGCCAGCTGTGTTGATGATAGAAGGTCTACAAGTGGCTGCTGTGTGTTGCTCGGTGGAAACCTGGTGTCTTGGTCATCTCGCAAGCAGCGTGTTGTTGCTCGTTCGAGTACGGAGGCAGAGTATCGATCGATGGCACAGGTGACAGCTGATTTGCTTTGGTTTCGTTCCCTGTTATCTGAGTTGCATATCCCTGTTTTGTCTAGTTCGGTTCTTTGGTGTGACAATATTGGAGCTAATTCGTTGGCTCAAAATCCGGTCTTTCATCAACGGACTAAACATATAGACATTGATACTCATTTTATCCGGGAAAAGGTGGCTTCCGGTGAGATAGATCCTCGCTACATTCCCACCGAACATCAAATTGCTGACATTTTTACTAAGAGTTTTACAAAGGACAGATTTCGGTTCTTATGTTCCAAACTGAACCTCGTTGATTCACCTCAGTTCCGTTTGCGGGGGGATGATAAGGTGGTGAATTCTAGCTGTCCAATGAGCACTCTACAGAGTTAGCTTTTTACTGTTATTAGTTTAACTTCTGTTAACTCTCTGTTAGCTGTTAGAGGTTGTTAGGATTCTGTTAAGTCCTCCTCACAAGTATTGTGTGTGGCTTCAGAATATAAACGAGAGGCTTGTATCTTAACAAATATCAATTGAAAAATACAGAGCTCAAGTCTCTGTTGCTCTCTCTCTATCAATGGAGCTCAAGCAAAAATTTCATACTCTGTTTTTCTTTTGTTCTTAAAACCTTTTGTTAATTTTTCAAAAATAACATTGTTTCAGAATTATTCGAATACGATAATGACTTCAAGCAATAGAAAGATTCGTATATCAAAATTCTAGTCCAAGATCCTTTCTTGCCATATCCAAAATTAAACAATACATGCAAACATTTTTTGGTATGATGTCGGGTGGAGGTAAGGTTTTGAACTTCTCTTGCACCAAATCAAACGGAACAATCAATAATGTACCCTCAATATCTTCTGAAAACTAATGGATAACTTCATCCAGAGCGACTTCACTCAGAAAACAATTCTCAATGAAAGACTTATATATAATCTTTAGAAAGAAAATTAACTTGATTACTTGTCCAAGAATCATTTCTGAGAGAATACACATCAAAACATTTTCTCCGATGATCAACTTGAAGAAACTTGTAGTAATCAATTAACATTTCTGAGAAACATTAACCAAATTAAGCCACACGGTAATAAATGTTGCATCTGAAATTATGGAATTTGCTTGCTTTCTTGAGTGGAAGGATTATACAGAAAACAATCATTATAATATCCAATTACAAGGCACAACAAGCCATCACAATAACTCAAGAACCATAAAACCCCAATTTTAGGTACAGGCTTAGTAAAACCAACCTCCACTCCAAAAATCTTGTCATCATTTTTAGATACCGTTTCAAGGTCTACAGACTAAAGAGATCTAACATTGATTACATGAGTTTTTCACAGCATAATTTTCTCCTGAAATTTTCGGTTTCTAGAACGAGTCTTTTTCTTTGTGTTTAATCTGACAAATCGAGTATATTTAATTAAAGCTTACCATAACTTGGATACGCACCTGAATCGACATAGAGACTTAACTGGCAATCGTTAAAGTATTTCAATGGTGAGCTCCAGTGGAAGAAGAAACACATGGCGCTTCTGCTAATAAGCTGCTAAGTTATCTTCGATATCTAGAAAATAGGTTTGAAACTGCTAATTAATCCCTATATTTTGAAGGAGGTTTTGGAAAAAGTGCGAGAGATTGTAAGGACGTAAATACTACATCAATTCAGAATTATTACAATTTAGGAATGAAAGTTTGATAGGGATGGGCATCAGGTTGTAGATTTTAAATTCCTTTATTGATCGTGTTTTCTCGATAAACTCCTGTGATAAACTTACAAGATAATGATATGCGAATAATTTCCCAAAACTTTGCTAGAATCTCTCTATCACTCGAGTCTCTACTCCTTGTATGTTTACCGTTTTTTCTTATATAAAAAAAATTAACTCTCATTGGCCCTATTTATATATAGCTATAGGACTTGGTTACATTCCTTGCTAGAATAGGACTCCTAAATCCTTTTATTTTCTTGTCCTAATTGATTTTGGATTCTTAAGAAAATTTAATTTCCTAAATCAATAAGAAATTATGTGCACATACACTTTATTTTCTTCTTACCCAAATATGATTCCTTTTTGGGTTCTGATGAGCCAAAAAACACAACACAGATAAATGTTGATGGATATTGGTCCCGCCATCCCCATCAAACCATAATTTTTCTAGCAAAGTTTTGAAAGAGAGAATACGGAGATGATGGATTTTGTACGGTAGACGATACCTTCTTTCAAAGTACAAAACGAAAATAGTGCCCGACAAGACCAGTAAACACTATTATGATACCAATTCGTTGGAGAAATATTTGATTAAACAAAAAAAAAAATAGTGAAATATATTTTAAGTTGCTGGAGAAATGGAGAAATATTTGATTAAACAAAAAAATAGTGAAATTTATTTTGAGTTGTTGGAGAAATGGAGAAATATTTGATTAAACAAAAAAAATAGTGAAATATATTTTGAGTTGCTGCTACAGAGCTCCGATGTTCTGCTATATAATTAAAACTGAGATACAGCTCAATATAAAGACTTAAGATACACTAGGATTTTTTTTTTCTTTTGAAACAGCAGTTTCATTAAAGGCCGCCAAAAGGGGCAGCAGCGAGCGAACCAAACAACACCAAAGAAGAAACAGGAACCACCCAGAGGCGGGAAAGACCCCAAGAAACAAGCACCACAAAACCCTCACCACAGAAAACAAAAACCCAGAACAATCACAGCACAGAAACCAGCCCAAACACAGGCAAAAAATGAAAAAAACAGAGAACAGAGACTCTTAGGATTTATACCTAGGAAATATCAATTACATACTAACTCTAACTTTGAATGCAGTAAATAATTACTGATGACAATTATTTTTGGAAACCGATGAACTCTCAGACTTCTCAACTGCATTAATTCCAACTCTCCCCTTGAATGCATTTTCTTCATTATTATCCTCTTCGTCGTCCTTGCCTTTGCTTCCCCTACAAATGCCAATAAAACATACCAAAACCAATGAACAGATCAAAACAACACCACCACCACCACCAAGCCCCAACCCCAATCCTAGTTTCGTGTTCTTAGAGCGCCTTCTTCTTCTCCTTCTTCGATTACTAGGTGGTGGTGCTTGATCAGTAGAATTACCCTCAACTTCCAAGCTTGAACTAAACTCCCAGGAGTAAAGAGTGTGTATTGCAGTTAAATTTCCAGTAGCAGCTGAGAAGCCAATTGTTACGAACTCAGGTAAATAAAGCCTCAAATCGACATTATAATGAAGGCCTTGTTGCATCACTGTGGAATTATCACTAATTCCAGTGAAAACAACACTCAAATTCTGTGTACTAGAATTATAACTTATCCAAGCTTCACTTCTTTGTCCATCTCTGATATCACTCAACCATGTCAAATTACTCACAGACCTCATAGAATTGATATCAATACCCACATGTTCTCTTGGAGGATCCCAAGAGTTCTGATAGATATCAAACTCCACTGCTACAAACGGATTCGTAGTCGAATTCAGAGGCTGATCATCATCGATGAGACCAAAAGAGCCTCCATTCGTGATGTCTGGAATCTGGGAACCTTGCGGCACAAGAAAGAAGGCAAGGCCATCACCATAGGCTGTTCTGTTTTGAGAATCAATTTCAAAGATGAAATGGGTGGAGAAGTCAGTGAGATTCCGTGTGGCACGGTCCCAGAGTCGTACGGGCTTGCTATAACTGGCTCGACCCACCATGCCGTTTCTTGAAGCCAGTTGGATGACACGGTTGCCGTCCGGGAAAGCTCTTTCATATGAAATGTTGTCATCCAAGCTAGGACTGAAACTGGTGTAGTTGAAGGTTAATGAGGTTCCAAATGGGATTATCAGAGAAATGAAAAAAATGGTGAATAGAGAGACATTTGCAGACATTTTTGGTTATGGAGAAGAGGAGGATGATTGCTTGAACAAATTTCCAGATTTTCCATCTCAAATAAGAACACTAGTATTCAAGAGAGGTTAGCTAGGTAGTAGTCTGTTCATTGTTTACTTCGTCAACTAAGCAAAAATATCATAAGCAGCTGATTGTGTGTGAATCAGCTATCAGCCCACGTGTGGCCGTCAATGAGTGTGATAATAAATAACATTACATGCAACCAATTGAATGGTTCTTCAAAATAGATATATATATTTTTTTCTTTGATTTTTTTTTTAACATCAAACTTTATTAATAAGAGCATCCACATTGGTGCATCTAAAAAACAAGACCCACTTTGTGCCACATCATCAAAAATGGATCTTCTTTTCAAAGAATGGGTCTTCCCATTTGGGTCTCTTTTATTTGGATCCATTTTCCCCACAATGGGGCAAAATTAAAAAAAAAAAATGGATCCACTTTTTTTACTTTTTTCCAAACAATCATTACTCTTCTTTAAAATATTATATATATATATTAATAAAGAAATTATATAATATATTTTAAATATCAACACTATCAACAATTATTTAACAAATTATAATTCATTTTAAAAAAAAATTATTAATTTAAAATTATTACAACCGAATTACATCAATAATAAAAATAAATATTTAAAACAAAATATTGTATACGATTAGACATGGCGTCGGTTTCGGTTTGAATCCGGCTTCGGTTTTGAACCTTCAAAATTGGCTCCGATTCCGGTTTTAAAGGTTCGATTCCGGTTTTAAAGGTCCGATTCCGGTTTCGGTTTCGGTTTCAGGTCCGATTCCGGTTTTGGTTTCCGTCGGTTCGGGTCTGGTGTTCCAACGGTTTAGGTTTGGCGGTTCCGACGGTTCGGTTTCAGTTCTGATCCGGTTTTCGACGGTTCAGTTCCGCTTCCGATTTCGGTTTCGTCGGTTCCAACGGTTCGGTTTCATTACTTTTTTAAATAAAATGTTATTTTATTATGTGACAAGTCTAGTATTCATAAATCAAGTCTAGTAAAATTAATTAAAAAAGTAATGTTTTCATTCAAATTATTTAAATTTCATTGAAATAAAATTTTATAATTGATATTAAAATTATTTATATTTTTTTCAATATATATTATTATTGAAATAAATAATAATATATTTAAATTATAATAATTTAAATATATATTTATTAAATTTAGGGGTGGGCAAAAAACCAGTGAACCAAACCGAACCGGTCCAATTGGTTTTTCTTCGGTTTTTCACTATTTACCGGTTCAATTCGGTTCATTTAAAAAAAAAATGGATATTCCGGTTCGGTTTCCAGTTCATGGGTTCAAACCGGTGAACCGAACCGAGAACCGGTCTATATATATATCAAAATTCCGAAATTGTTCCGTTGTTGATTTAATTAAATTTATTTATATTTTGTCATTATGTATATAATTATTGAAATTAATAATAATATATTTAAATTTAAATAATTGAAATATAAATATTAAATATATATATATTTTTTCATTATATATATTTTTTGAAATTAATAATTATATATTTTAATTTAAATTTAAATTATATATATAAATTTTTTTTTTTTTAAAAAAAAGGCCCAACCCAATGATTGGAGAGGGTTGGGAACCCAACCCCAATCATTGGGCAAGACCCAAATTGGGTTCCAAATGTGGAACTCCATTTGGGTCTACTCTTGTGGACCCCACTTTTGGGTCTTATTTTTTGGGTCTCTTTTGCAACCAATGTGGCCAATTTGATTGGGTTCCAAAATGGGTCTTACAAAATGGGTCTTATTTTTGCACCAATGTGGATGCTCTAAGGAGCCAAAAGGCAATGGGAACCAACAACCACCACCAAAGAAAAACAGTCAAGGAAAACGGTCCCAAAACCAGAACACAACAGCCCCAAACAGCCCTAAAAACCAGAAAAACAGAGCACAACAGCCCCAACAAAATTATATCACATGCATCTTTAAACTGAGATATTGATGGGCTGAATAAAAATATAAAAATTGAAAATTGAACGGTGTCGGGGTGGTCTTCAAAATTGATCTTCGTTTGTGTTAAAAAAGAATTTCTAATGATTTCTAAAGTTTTTTTTTTTTTTTTAATTTTCTTCCATTTTTTATATGAAATATAAAAATACTGTTTTATTAAAAAAAATCACTTTTTTATGTTGTTTATATATTACATTTTTTACTTATTAATTTATTTTTTTCACTTTAGAGCAGTTGAATATTTCGGTCGTCCTCGTCTATACCCTATGGGCTATGACTATGTTTTTTAAGGAAAGAACTCGACTTTCAAACTATGAAAAAATCAAGACTAATTCAGAAACTTCTTTTCACAATAAATTAATTATAAATATAATGAAATTTATGATAACGAAACAATCAACTCAACGTGTGTTGAATAACAATATATATATATTTGTTTTTATTCCCTCTTGCAATCATTTCACATTTGAACTGGTATTGTATCCACAATTCCACATTAGCGAGTAGCAAACCGTATCCATTATGATGGCTTAAATTAATTCATTGTGGATACGGTTTAAATAGGAAAGAATTGGCCCTTTCACCTATTTTAAGCCATCATAACGGACACGGCTTGTAAGAGAGAATAAAAAGTGTATGGATATTGACACCCATAAATATGATAAGCACACTCATATTTATAAGTATATTCATGTCTTAAATTTAAAATTAAAACATTACTATAAACATTCATCTTAATGCCAATAGTACACTTATTTAAGTGAATGTTTTCATTTTAATACAATTTATTTATAAACTCTTTTAAGTTATTAACACGTCTAATTTCATAAATGATAAATTCTTAAGTTTTATGGGCTCGAAAACACAGTCCGGAGAATTCTTAAATTCTTAAATTTCGAGAAGCTCTACTTCAGGAAAATAAAAAGAGAGAGAACTCAACACTGTCAAATTGCTGATATCTATTACAACTAATTTCACATCCTCATACCACCGTTGATCTCATAGATATACAACGATGCTTAAAGTTTCCGATGCAAGAGAGAATAAAAACCAATATATATATTGTTAATCAACACACGTTAAGTTGATTGTTTCGTTATCATAAATTTCATTATATTTGTTATTATATTTATAATTAATTTATTGTGAAAGAAATTTCTGAATTAGTCTTGATTTTTTGAATAGTTTGAAAGTCAAGTTCTTTCCTTAAAATACAGTCATAGGGTATAGACGAATGATACGAAGACGACCGAAATATTCAACTGCTCTAAAGTGAAAAATAAATTAATATTGTAATTACAAATTAGTGTGGATTTTCCACAGCCTAAAAACAACTCTCATTTGATCCAATCCAGTTCAAATGTGAAATGATTGCAGGAGGGAATAAAAAACAATATATATATTACGGTCTTTCTATTGTCAATTCGAATAAGATATATCGGTTCCTTACATGTGAGCCATTGAATTTAAAAGATGCTTTGATAAGTGCATGCAGCCAAGTCAAAGTATTTAAATCCAATGATCCACATGCAATGAACTGATATATTTTATATCAGTTCAAACTGACAATAGAATAACTGTATAT
This sequence comes from Acer campestre, assembly GCA_954870605.1. NCBI lineage: Eukaryota > Viridiplantae > Streptophyta > Magnoliopsida > Sapindales > Sapindaceae > Acer > Acer campestre. The sequence continues at coordinate 22,648,284 of OX940803.1, read as the reverse complement.
ATATATAGTCTTTCTACTATCAGTTCTTCATGATATAAAATATATGAGAGCAAAGAATGTGAACCATAAATTATGGAGAAGTTTTGACAAGTGTATACTTTGAGTCAAAGTATGTAAATCTGATGGTCTACATTTTTCGTCTTGATATATTTTATATCAGGACGAACTGACAATAGAAAAATTATATATATATATATATATATGTATATATATATGGGGCAAGATCCATGGTCACATTTTTTTACACAGGATTTGACACATTTTTGTGTCCATTAGATTCTAGGCTTTTGAATGGTCTAGATTTAATACACCCTAATCTTATTTCTCTTTCTTCCATTAATGTTTTTATTTATTTCCTATTTTCTCCATCATCTCTCCTAAATTTTAATATTATCTTTCCTCATTTATTTTTTATCTTTCCTTTCTTTTCCTCCCTCATTTCACTCTACTGACTTCTTTCATCGCTATCTTAAATCTTTTTTTTGTATCCCTCTCTTCTTTCTTTATATTTCTTTAATATTTCACCCTTATCAAAATGTCCCAAAAAAATAAATAAATAAATAAATGGAATTGAAAGTGCTATATGCTATGATTTTGTTAATTAGTTTTTTTTTTTTTTGTCCTGGATTTTTTGAATACCGAACAAGTTTTAATTTCTATTATAAAAGAAATTTAATTGGAATATTGATTTTAGTTTATGTAAGCTTTTTTATCAATTAAATTTATCATTTAAAAATCTGGATTTATTTTCATTATAATTAAATTTTAATATAATATTACTGAAATTTTTTATTAGAAATTTAGATAACATTATCAATTGATAAACAGGTAAAGTGAGAAATAGAAATACTTGTACATAAATAAAAATTAAAAATTAAAAAAAAAAAATCAAAGTGAAAAGAGAAAAAAAAAATTGAAATAAAAAACATATATTGTCTGTTGTTTGCTTAAAAAAAAAAATAATAAATAAATAAATAAATAAATAAACTGTTATCTATTAAGACTTGAGATGTAAAAGAAAAAAGGAAATCACTACAAGAAAATAACACCTTCCTTGACAGTTAAAAACTGTCAAGAAAGGTTTCCTTGACAGTTTTATAACTGTCAAGGTTAAAAACTGTCAAGGATTAGAAAACCGTCAATGATTCTTGACAGTTTCATAAGCATTTACCACTTGACTACAACATCATAAGCCTTTACCACTTGACTACAACATTTTATATGTTACTAATTGAACAATATATATATATAACTTATATGAGTTGTTAGAAAGAAAGAAAAAAAAAAAAAAAAAAAAACTTATTAGATAGATTTAAATTTATTCAACTAATCAAAATTCTAATTTCTATGATAGACATATATTAAAAAATATTTATTGAAACTTTGAATAAAATTATATTTTTTAAAATATGTATAGTCGAGTTATTGATCTATACTCTATGGCCACATTTAGTTATATGGTGGAATGATAATCAAAATGGTAATGAGAATGAGAATGAGAATAGAAAGGAAAGGAAAACTAAGTTTTTTGTTTGGTTGGAACTTTAGAACCTAGTCTCTGAATCAGTATTATTTTGTTTGGTTAACAACGGAATAGAATGAAGTTAACTGTATTTTGACCAAAATACCCCTAATTATAAAAAATTCATAATAACATGATATATTATGGATAATAATAATAAAATATAAAATTATATTATATATATAATTATATATTATTTAATATAATAATATATTATATATAGACTATATAATATATAATACATATAATATATATATATTATATAATATAATATATAAATATAAATATAAATAAATATAATTTATGATATATATATTATACAATATATATAATAATATATTTATATAATATAAATATATAATATATATTATATTAACATATAATATATATAATAATATAATAATAATATATTTATATAATATAAACATATAATATATATTATTAATATATAGATTCCTTCTGCCGACACCTTTTTTTTTTTTTTTCATTGGCTGCCGACACAATGTCATGATTATTGATCATGATGAATGCTGAGTCATAGCTGTTGATGGAATATGCTGAGTCACGAGCCATGATTATGAGTCATGATGAATGCTGGTTAATGATGGATGCTGAGTCATGGTCACGATAAGTGATAATAGATGCTAATAGTGAATCAAATGCTCTTTGAGAATAAGTCTGGTGAATTCTATGGGGCTAAAGCCCCTGAAATTGTGATAGGTCATGACCGAAGGTGTTCTGATAGCTGTTACCTTCAGTATTGTCATATTCGCTAAGAAAATCGTCACAATCATCTGAGTCTGAGTCCTTTTGAGACATAGCTGACATAGTCTTCCTCATTTCATCGGCAATAGCTAGGAGTTCCTCCGGAGTCCTAGCTGCTGCAATTTTGGCCTGATTCTGGGATTTGGCCATTAGAAACTGAGATTGGTCTGTGTTGGCGTTGTAGAGATTGGGGTTTTCATTAAACCATTTTACAACTCTACTTTTACCATGGTCAGCCATATTCATACCGCTCCACCATTTGATTTTTATCTGTCTTCCAAAATATGGAACATTGACGTTGCCAATAAGTCGTTCTTGAATTTTGTAATCAAGCATCAAGATCCAAGTAAGACTAAAGATCCTAAAGAAAATCAATAAGTCAGGAATAAAGTCCCAATCCTTGGGTTTATCAATATGCGTGACCCAATATTGATAACCTTCTTTGATGATAGTAGGAAGGAAATCAATATTTGGTCCATACTTGTCCCACCACTCTAAAAACCAAAATGGTATGTTAAGAAGAAAATCTTTGTCAAAATAGATAAACCAGGACAAAGAGTTTCCTGGGTTTTGGTCATAAAACACATAAGTCCATGCATCAATATAATCCCAATAAGAAAATTCAGAGATATGAAATGGTCTTGAAAATCTTCTTTTCTTATTTGGGTCGTTTCCCCATTGTTCTAAGATAATAATTTTGCAAAACTTTATTTTTCTGAAAATCAATTTTTTCGTGTCAATTTTATCAAAAATATCCGAAATGTATATTGAATCTGTATCCACAAGGATGAATTCATAAAAAATATGTCTTTTTAAAATGTCTTCTGGAATCCTACAAAACAACGGATCAATGATTGCATCCGCAAGTTTCTTAGGTTCCTTGAAATAAGTCTCGAGTAGTATGAGGTTTCTACTACAAAAAATTTGTCAAAATAGGGTTTCTCATGGTAATGATAAGTCGTGTTATTGATTTTTGGAAAAGATGATGATGATGTGGAGGGAGCATAAGTCTTTTGTTTTTCAATAAGCTTGTCTTGTTTTGTTGAATGTGGGCTGATAAGGGAAGATGCTACTATTTTAAAGGATGATGAGTCTGATCTTAATGGGGAGAAGCTATTTGCAATTTGTAATGGAGTTGATAAAGTGGGTCTCGGTGGAGATTAGGTTGCGATAGCTAAGTGACTGGTTGCAATAGAATATTTGTCCTTATGACTAGGCTTTCTATCTGGGCTAGACTTTTGGTCATCATAAGTCACAATAGTGGCAGTGTTGTTGCCATGATAAGTCACTAAAGCACTGCTCTCATTTGATAAGTCAGGCTTGATAGTGGGTTTGGAGCCCTGCCCTTTCTTCTTCCTGCTACTCATGGGCTACCCTACAAAAATTCTCTGGTCAGGAAATCTGGTAAGCTATTATCTGAGCCTTTAATATGTTCAATAATGCAGATAATAGAGCTTGCCATCTAGCAAATATTTGTTTAGAAGCAAGATTCTTAACATCATTTTTCAAAATGAATTTTGCTGACTGACAGTCAACTTTCAAAACAAATTTCTAGTTGATTAGGTCATCTTGTAATTTCTGGATGGTCAAAACAATAGCTACTATTTCTTTTTTGACAGTGGAGTATTTTTGTTGGGTATCATTCCAGACCCCTGAAACATATCTAACAAGATATTCTTGGTTATTGATGGCTTGTTTTAGAACACCACCATAACCAAGCTCAGAAGCATCAGTCTCAACTATTTTTGGAGCAGTGGGATGACAAATAACAAGACACTGAAGACTTTTGACTTGGGCTTTTATTTTTTTGACAGCTAAGGTGTGCTCATCAGTCCAAGGTGTAGGATTTTTCTTAAGTCTTTGGAAAAGAGGTTTGCAGATGATTCGAAGTTGTTGACAAAAGTTAGCTATATAATTAAGACATCCTAGGAACCTTTGTAGCTGGGTTTTGTCTTTGATAACATCTGGGAATTTATCGGCAAACTCAAGACTTCTTTGGATTGGTAGGATAGTTCCTCTTTCAATGTTATGACCTAAGAATCGGATTTTTGTTTGGTATAAAACAATCTTAGGTGAGGAAACTACTAAACCTTGTTGCTTGGCTACCTGTAAGAAAATATTCAGGTGTTTCCAATGTTGGTCAATGTTGTCAGAATAGATCAAAACATCATCTATGTAGACAATAGAGAATTCAGTATAAGGGTTGAAAATCTCATTCATGATAGACTGGAATTCACTAGGGGCATTTTTAAGACCAAAAGGCATGACGTTCCACTCAAACTGACCAAATGGCACAGTAAAAACAGTCTTATAGCGATCTTTCTCTTCTATCTGTATCTACCAAAATCCTGATTTCATATCAAACTTAGAAAAAATGTTAGAATTATAAAGTCTCTTTAATAAGTCAGATTTGTTAGGGATAGGATACTGAATCCACCAGAGAGCATCATTCAGATATTTGTAATTTATGACCAGTCTGGAGACTCCTCTTTCGATCTCTGCATTTTTCTGCACATAGAAAGCTGGACAACTCCATGGAGATTTGGAGGGCCTAATCAAGCCTTTTTGTAATAAGTCTGCGATTTCTTTTTTGCAATGCTCAAGAAGAGATGAGGACATTTGGATAGGTCTGGCTTTGGTGGGAATTCCTCTCTCAGAAAATTCTTTGTTATAAGGAAGAGAGACTATATGTTTTTTTCTATTCCAAAAGGCATTTGGAAAAGAGGAGCAAATTTCACTTTCAAGTTTCTATCTGAAGGTTTGGATTTTTTGTTGAAGTTTGGGATCTTCTAAGTGCTTCTTTTGTCTTTCAAAATGCAGGTCATCTTTTAAAAAAGATAAGTAATCCTGCTTTGTGTTGATATTGGCGATTTGCTGGTCTAGAAAAACTGATTGGTTTTTGAGAGTGTTTAGGTCTCGAATAAGGACAGGGAAAGTGAAAGGGAAAAGTATCTCTTTTTCTAGATATTCAGAAATAAGTCCTTCTGTGGTAACTTTGAAAGGAGATATAAGGTGGATGAAAGGTAATCCAAGGATTACGTTTTGGGAAAGGTTTTTGACCATGAGGAAACTAGTGTTATAACAGACTCCACTGTTGCAGACTTTGGCATTGGTTAACTTGTATTGTATGCTAAGCTGTTGTTTGTTGGCACCGTAAAGGGTTTCTGTGGTTTTTTCAAAATATTTAGTGGGGACAAGGGCTTCCCTCATACAGTTGAGATCAGCTCCTGTATCAATCAATACGTTGACCCTAAGATGGAAATTGGAAGAGACGCGTATGTCTACTTCTGTGTACCACTTCTGAATCCTGATTTCTCGGATAATAGAAGTTTCTTGTGGTTGGATTAAATTAGACTGGCTAATTCATGATTGGATTTCTTCTTCTGAATCATCAGAACTCTTGAAACTGTCTTGCTTGGGAGCTTTTCCTTTTGCCTTTAAGGAACATTCTTGCAATTGTGATTGGAGTTTTTGGGTGGCTATTTTCAGATCTTTTATTTCTTCTTTGACCTGTTTAATTTCTTTCTGCAGGTCAGGGATGGTCACTTTTCTTTGTTTGGGGAAAAATAGTTTCATAACATTTTCTTCGAAATCTGGGATAACTGGGTCTTTTTGGTTGGTGGATGGGTTATTGGTATTTTGGGTGGATATTTTCTCTTGGATTTGTTTTATGTAGTTTGCCTTGAGGATAGGGTCTCTGATACTATCAACCATACCGATGAGCATGGAATAGTCAGATTGATCTAGGACATTGACTTGGTTGCACAGACAAGCTTGAATGTGATTCGATTCTAGTTGTGTTGAAGATTCTGTGCTGGATTGGCCAATGACTAGGAGCTCCTCCTCAGAACTTGATGATTCTTCATAGGAGTCTGAGGTATATTATTGTTCGAAGATAATCTGGATAAGTCTGTCTTTGAATTCCTCGTCAATACTCAAGGATTTGATTTGATTTTTTAGATCAGGACATTTGTTGGTAAAATGTCCCTTTTTCCCACAACCAAAACAAGTTTTTGGTTTAGGGTTTTTTGTAAAAGACCTTCGGAGAGGCTTTTTCCCTTTCTTTTCTGCTTTCTCCTTTTTGATTGATTTGTCTCCATTGGCGTACTTCTTCTTCCTGGAGGGTTGGTACCTGGATTTTTGAGGCTTTCAATGTTTCTGACTTGGGAGTTTATCAAACCCAAATTGTTCACACCACGAGCCAAGCTCCCTTCTGATAGTCAACTTTTGCTGTTTCAATTGACTCTTGAGTCTGATATCATTGCATAGTTGTAGGGCAACAACATTAATGGTTGCGATGATTTCTCCATAAGTCCATGTCTCTAAGTCGATCTAGGACCAATCCGAGCTAGCCATCTGTTCTCTCATCTTGTCTCGTACTTTGTTGGCAAAAAGGGATGGTAGCCCTGAAATAAACTTCTCTTTCCAGTATGCTTTAGCATTGTCTTCTCTTTGTAATACCCTGGTCAAGAATATGTCTTTATACCACTTGAAATCGCCCAATTTTTTGCATTTCAAGTTCTAGAGTTTGGAATAATCTTTGTCTTGGAATCGGTTTGGATTTCCAATAAAATGTAAAACGATGGTATAACAAAGCACATCTATACCATCAAGCTGAGCAGTGGTGGTAGTGACAGGAGGAAGGAAAGAGTTTGGGTTGGATGTGGAGGGAACTGATACGTTTTTTGTGTGATTGATAATATTATTTCTGGCTGTAGGAGATAGGGTATGTGTCCACCATCCAAGTAATTGGCCCTCAAAGCCATCTGTTAAAGCTGTGACGGCATCAGCATGGGCCTTGCTTTGTTTCTTGATGTAGATGTCGATGTAGCCAACTGTGTGGATTTGTCTGACGATGGTCATGATCTGATACTCAGATAAACCATCAATGTTAAATTGATAACAAGCATTGCCACTGTATGCTCTATAAGGGATAGTTTCTTCATATTGGAGGTCTGGCGGTGTAGGCTTTGGATAATAAGGTTTGGTACCATGATAAAATCGAGTGTAGCTATTATTGTCAGCAGTACTCTGGTTGGTTAATTTGTATATCATTTGGTCAAAGCTTTCTGTTGGCTCATTATTGCTGGGTTCTGAGGAAGTGTCAATATTTGTGTCTAAGGTTTGGACCTCTGGCTGGGTAAGGACTTCTGGTTGGGTTTGGCTTTCTGGTTTAGGAATTTGTGTTTGTGATAGTCTTTCTTCTAAGAGTTTTAAAAGTTCTTTTGTATCAAGAAGATTATGACTATCAAAACATTTTTCAATTCCTGTGGTGTCAGGAAATAAAAGGATATTAGGTTGGTAAGAAGGTTGAGGCTCTTGGGTTCTGGTTTCATTTCTGGATAAGTTTTCATATGTTGCAATAGCTTCAGGGACAGTTCTGGTCAGATCTTGGTATTGATTGGCTTCAATTCTATCAAGCTGGTCTCCAACAGTTCTTAGATAAGCATTTGTATAGTTGTTCTGCTTCATGATTACTCCTATTTGTTGTGCTGACGCAGGAACATTGCTGGATAGAGGTGTGCCAATAAGGATGTAAGGGGAGCAATTCATGGTTTCAGTGGCTCTTGCATTGTCTTCATTCTCCATTTCTATCTCGCATGTCCTTGGAGGAGGATGGGAGAGTATCTCTTTTCCTCTTCCGGTTTTATATTATCTGAAACTTGATTGGTCTATGACTAGGCATTGACATTCACTTTCTATATTTTTTCTGTCATCATACCATTCAAAGAAGGGTATGCTTTTGTTAAGAGTTCTGACACTCTGTAACCATCTTCTTCTGAACTGGCTTCGCTTTTTGTGGCTATAACTGAACTCATATTTGGTTCTGGATCTATGGCTAAGGTAATCTGCTATAAGAATATCATAATTGATAGGGCTATTGTCAAGGACATTTATAGATCTAATCTGTGGTTCCGCGTCGGGTATTTCTGTGAGGACCTGTGAAGGAGTGGGAGAGCTTGGTCCTTCTTGGTCATAAGTATGGATAGGAAGGGCAACTTGTTCTGGAGTCTTGATAATTATGAGTCTGAATATCAATAACAAGACATTTCTCTTTATGTTCATCAAAATTTAAAGCAATAGTAAATTTTGGGTAACATTGAAAATAAATTGGTCCATAAGTCAGACTGGTTTCAGCAATTCCCAAAATTGATTCTTTATAGTTGGTAATTCTTATGTCACGAAGAACTATCAAAAGAGAATTGTTGAGACCAATTTTTGCCAAAGGTTTTAAACCAATTTGAACACTACCTATATGCAAATCATTATAACCAACTTTATGATAATGATTCAAACTATTTTTGTTCAACAAATTAGTACTAAAAGTATTATTATGGAATTTGACATTGATTTCTTTTGTTTTTTGTCCTAAAAGGGTTCTAAAATCTAATGTTCTACTTTTCCTATAAATACTATACTGTTGAATATTTGGCAACTGCCAGTTTACTAAGTCTTTATCATCCCAATTTGTCTCATAGTTTGCTATAGATTGGCATGCAATACTGTTATTATCGTCAAGCTCTATCCCGGACCTAAAGCTACTTACAGACATGGTAAAGAAAAGATCAGAATAGACAAATACCAGGTTTTAACTCACAGCCTGTCTAAAAGGTATGCCTAACACCTCCTTGGTTTACGGCTCTCCTAGTGACTACTGACTTTTGCACCTAAAAATAAGTCTAATATAATAATATATATTATATATATAAAAATAAATTATATTATATATTTATATTATATATTTATATATATTATAATTATTACACATAATATATATATAATAGTATAATATATATAATATAATAATATAATATATAAAAATTGTCTTTCTTGACATTTTAAAAACTGTCAAGAAAAACTATCTTTCTTGACAGTTTTTAATTGTCGAGAACAAAAAACTGTCAAGAAAAACCATATTTCTTGACAGTTTTTGAAAACCGTCAAGAAAAAACTGTCAACAAAGGTGGTTTTTCTTGTAGTGAATAGATGAAATTTAAATGAAGAGAGAGAATGAAATGAAATATTAAAATTTAGGTGAGAGAAAAATACAATATAACTACTACAAAAATGTAAAAAGACATCGGTTGTTTACATCGGTTTTTTGATAACCGATTTAAAAAAAATTTTAGAAATCGGTTTTTATAAAAACCGATTTCTTAAATATTGTGATTTAAAAAGACAACGGTTTTTGGGAAAACCGATATGGATTTATTTTCCAATAAGAAATCGGTTTTCCTTAAAACCGATGTCTTAAATATTACCATTTGAAAAGACAACGGTTTTTAGAAAAACCGATATGTTTTTTTTTTCCAATAAGAAATCGGTTTCCATTAAAACTGATGTCTTAAATATTACGGTTTGAAAAGACAACGGTTTTTGGGAAAACCGATATGGATTCAAAAGCAAAATTCTGCTGAAATTCAAATCTGATCTATGTCCACATTCAAGTGCGCATCGCTAAAAATACTCAACGTTATTTTCTCAAATTTTGATAAAATAAATTAGACATGCAAACAAACATTTTTCATTCAGAAAATATTCCAAAAATCGATTTGGAAAAGTGTGAAAATGAGCGATGAAAACATCTCACTCGCGGATTCACGTCGCTTCTGACCTTTGACTGAATAATTGATCATAACTTTCAAAATAATGGCCAAAATTTTACGTTCTTTATACCGTTGGATTCATATCAAAAAATTGAAGAACATCAAGTGGACAAAAAAATTTATTTATTTACCAAAAGATACAGTTTTAAGGTAAAAGTTTGCACAAAAATTGATCATCTCCAATCGCTTCTGACCTTTGACTGAATAATTGATCATAACTTTCAAAATACTGGCCAAAATTTTACGTTCTTTATACCGTTAGATTTGTATCGAAAAATTGAAGAACATTACGTGGATGAAAAAATTTATTTATTTACCAAAAGATACAGTTTTAAGGTAAACGTTTGCACAAAAAGTGATCATCTCCAATCGCTTCTGACCTTTGACTGAATAATCGATCATAACTTTCAAAATACTGGCCAAAAGTTTACGTTCTTTATACCGTTGGATTTGTATTGAAAAATTGAAGAACATTACATGGACGAAAAAATTTATTTATTTACCAAAAGATACAGCTTTAAGGTAAAAGTTTGCACAAAAATTGATCATCTCCAATCGCTTCTGACCTTTGACTGAATAATCGATCATAACTTTCAAAATACTAGCCAAAATTTTACGTTCTATATACCATTGGATTCGTATCAAAAAATTGAAGAACATTACGTGGACGAAAAAATTTATTTATTTACCAAAAGATACAGTTTTAAGGTAAAAGTTTGCACAAAAATCGATCATCTCCAATCGCTTCTGACCTTTGACTGAATAATCGATCATAACTTTCAAAATACTGGCCAAAATTTTACGTTCTTTATACCGTTGGATTTGTATTGAAAAATTGAAGAACATTACATAGACAAAAAAATTTATTTATTTACCAAAAGATACATTTTTAAGGTAAAAGTTTGCACAAAAATTGATCATCTCCAATCGCTTCTGACCTTTGACTGAATAATCGATCATAACTTTCAAAATTCTAGCCAAAATTTTACGTTCTATATACCATTGGATTCGTATCAAAAAATTGAAGAACATTATGTGGACAAAAAAATTTATTTATTTACCAAAAGATACAGTTTTAAGGTAAAAGTTTGCACAAAAATTGATCATCTCCAATCGCTTCTGACCTTTGACTGAATAATCGATCATAACTTTCAAAATACTGGCCAAAATTTTACGTTCTTTATACCGTTGGATTCGTATCGAAAAATTAAAGAACAAAACATAGACAAAAAATTTTATTTCCTTGCAAAAAGATACAGTTTTAAGGAAATATTTTGCACAAAAATATCTCCAATCTCTTCTGACTTTTGACTGAATAATTGTTCATAACTTTCAAAATACCGACCAAAATTTTATGTTCTTTATACCGTTGGATTCGTATCGAAAAATTGAAGAACCCAGCATGGACGAAAAAATTTATTTCATTACCAAAAGATACTGTTTTAAGAAAAAAGTTTGCACAAAAATATCTCCAGCAAAACACATGCAAAACCACACAAAAAATGAAATGAAAATTAAACCCACCAATAATTTTTTTTAATAGATGTTTGTAGTAGAAATTAGAATTTTGATTAGTTGAGTAAATTTAAATTTATCAAACAAGTTTTTATTTATTTTTTATTTCTAACAACTCATATAAGTTATATATAAATATTGTGCTAACACATTCAATCTTGTAGTCAGGCGGTAAAGGCTTACCATTTCGACTTTGAGGTTGCAAGTTCGATTCCTCATATTGACGATTAATTGTGATTATTATTAGAGGTGGGGCTGGCCGGACGGTGGAGCGGTCGGACAGTGAGATTAATTTTTATAATATATCAATTTTACGTCACGGTTTTTAAATCGGTTTTATATACAACCGATGTGTTTTCTCATGCTTTTACATCGGTTAAAAACCAATGTCTTTAGCTCGCTTTTTTCTAAATTACTCAAATAGACATCGGTTTTAAAAATTTTAAAAACTAATTTCTTCCATGTAAAATAACCGATTTCTTTTGCGTTTTTTGTAGTAGTATATATGTGTGCGTCTAAATCAACCTAGAGGGAGGTATTGGGTTCTTCAATTTTTCGATACAAATGCAACGGTATAAAGAACGTAAAATTCTGGGAGGTATTTTGAAAGTTATGATCAATTATTCAGTCAAAGGTCAGAAGCGACGCGAATCTGCGAGTGAGATGTTTTCATCACTCGTTTTCACACTTTTTCAAATCGATTTTTGTTAATATTTTCTGAACAAAAAGTGTTTGTTTGCATGTCTAATTTCTTGTGTCAAAATTTGAGAAAATAACGTTGAGTATTTTAGAGATGCGCACTTGAATGTGGACATAGGTCAGATTTAAATTTCAGCAGAATTTTGCTTTTAAATCCATATCGGTTTTCCCAAAAACCGTTGTCTTTTCAAACCGTAATATTTAAGACATCAGTTTTAATGGAAACCAATTTCTTATCGGAAAAAAAAATCCATATCGGTTTTTTCAAAAGCCGTTGTCTTTTCAAACGGCGATATTTAAGAAATCGGTTTTAAGGAAAACTAATTTCTTAATTATTGGATAATAAATCCATATCGATTTTCCCAAAAACCGTTGTCTTTTTAAACCACAATATTTAAGAAATCTGTTTTTATAAAAACCGATTTCTAAAAGTTTTTTTTAAATCGGTTATCTAAAAACCGATGTAAACAACTGATGTCTTTTAACATTTTTGTAGTAGTGTTATTTACCTGAGTTCGTAACAATTGGCTTCTCAGCTGCTACTGGAGGTTTAAATGCCATATTCACTATTTACTCCTGGGAGTTTAGTTCAAACTTGGAAGTCAAGGGTAATTGATGGGGAATTAGATAAACAATAATATTTATCTAAATAGTGGTAGTTATCATATTATGTTTAAAATAATTATCTCCTTGAGAAATAAATTTAGGTTTTATTTATCATTATCATGATTTAGTTGTTATCTTTTGTTAGTTATAAATAAGCCCCTTCAGAGCCTATTGTAATCAGACTTGATTATTGAATGAAATGAATTGATTGATTAGTTTTCCAATCTCCTTTTCTATTTCCAATCCCTAATTTTGTTTGTTTCCAACCCCTATTTTTCTTTGTTTCTCCCTATTTCTCTATCTATTTCTTATTTTTAATGTTGGTCCTACATCAGTTTGGTATCAATGACAAATCTCTTTCTATACACACATCCGCAACCCTACTCAAAATCATATGTCACCAAATACAACAAAAAAAAAAAAAAAAAAAAAAAAAAAATTGAAATCAGCCACAGTTCCAAACAGTTTCTGCATGCTTCATACTATTTGCAGCTATGTTAGAATATCCAGATTATTACTATGGCTTTGATTATTTTGATCATGAATCTGGATATATTCACTCCTACTATTACTGAGATTTCGATCCTTGTCTCATTGACGATCCAAACCGAGTTCTCCAAGTTAAGGTCTGTCATATACTTTATCCTATTACTAAGGAAGTGCTACATCAAGTATTTTCTCCTTATGGATGTGTGGAGAGGATTGTTGAATGTCAAAAATCAAAATCTTATTTTCAAGCCTTAATCTGTTGGATATGGCTCGAATTACCAATGATTACCAAACACGATTTACCAATGCGGAGACTTCCTGGAAACGTGAGAGCGTTTGGAAGTATGAGATTATTGCATGAAGACCTTTCAAATAAGACAAAACATAATTAAGCTTAAAAGCTATTTTTTGTCTTATATGAATTTAATATGCAAAGAATTTGTTTTATATTAGTTTGGTGGAGTGTGCAGCAAAGTCAAACAAGAACAAATTGAAATGAAATAGAATTGTTGCACCGCTGTTGAATTGGCAGCGTAGGTGCAGCGTTTCTAATTTTGTGAAGAGCGCTGCGCATTGCGCTGCGCATTTGACAGCGGCAAGGCAGCGGTTTTATCACAGAGGAGCACGCTGTGCAAAGCGCTGCGAGAGCGCTGTGACATCGGCAGCGGTCAACATGGTTTGGCGCGTGGATCACGGTTTTCTGAGTGGTCAAGTTCAACACGGTTTAGGAAGCAGGTGGCCAACTGCAACTTGAATCGTAGTTAATCACAAGCACGCGTTGAATCAGGAAATATGCATGGAAGAGGAAATATGTTGCTTCTAGAGTTCGAATGGGAAAAGGATTTCTCCTTGAAGTAAAGACTTGTCATAAATAGGAAATAGTATTTATGTGGAACAAGTAAATCTTGTATGACTAGGAGATAGATTTCCTTGTTAGTTTAAACTCCCTGTAATACATATAAATAGACCATAATAACTAGGTTATTAGTGGTGGAGCAAAATAGAAAGTACTAGAGAGATCTCAAAGTGAGCATTGGGTGTAATTGGGTTTGGGGTATTATTTAGAGAGAGATCCTGAGTGTGTGGTTGTAACAATTTACTACATATTGGAACTTTCTCTTGTCGTCCTGACAGCCGTGGTTTTTTCCCTGATTTGGGTTTCCACGTAAATTCTTGTGTTGTGTGCTTGGATTTTTGATTTACTTCTCTTCATCTATTTTATTCTTTGTTATTGTGTTTGTTTGTGTTCTATCCGGCAACGCTTCCGCGCATATAGTGAAAGGTTTGTTTGCTAACAATTGGTATCAGAGCCCCGGTTGCTTGATAGTGGTCTTAACAAACTTTATGGCAAGGATGATGAGATTCGATATTGAGAAGTTCGACGGAAAGATAAACTTTGGCTTGTGGCAAGTTCAAGTCAAAGATATATTAATCCAAAACGGTTTACACAAGGCGTTGAAGGGCAAGTCAACCCCTGCGAACCCTGAAGGCTCTGAAGATCCTAGTAAAGAAACGGCTAGTACTAGTTCTGGTAAACAAAAGATGAGCGATGATGATTGGGAGGATTTGGATGAGAGAGCTGCGAGTGCGATACGATTGTGCCTAGCCAAGAACGTTCTTGCAAATATTCATGGAACATATTCAGCGAAAGAACTTTGGGAGAGGCTTGAAGAATTGTATCAAGCGAATAGCGTCTGCAACCGGTTCTACCTGAAGGAGCAGTTTCACATGCTGCATATGACTGAAGGTACGAAAATTTCTGATCATCTAGGAGTGCTCAATGGAATTGTTTCAGAATTAGAGTCGATTGGAGTGAAGATTGATGAAGAAGACAAAGGTCTTAGACTCATCTGGTCCCTTCCACCGTCCTATGCGCACATGAAGCCAATCTTGATGCATGGGAGTTCAACCATATGTTTTGGAGATGTAGCGAACAAACTTATCTCTGAGGAACGAAGGCTAAAAAGTGAAGGTAAATCTTCTGATAACTTGGCTCTTTTGGTTGACAGGAAAAAGGGGAACTTCAAAGGGAAAGTCACTTGTTGGGGATGTGGACAGTCTGGACACATCAGGAAGGATTGCAAAAATAAGAAGACAAGTGTGGCTAAGGGCTCCAAAGAGGGTGATCCGGCAATCGCCTCTCTTGAGTATGACGACTACAGCGATGCCCTCTAAAGGGGCATAAACATCCTCATGGCATGACCGCTAGTTGCCGTGAAAAGGATGTAGCTGATAGCGGGTCCACAATTGCGCACGGGCATTGGTTAGGAAGTGATGCAAGGTGTGTGGTGGACAAGGATGTCGATGGCTGAGCGAACTCCCTGGGAACCTAACGTGAGGAGTTGCACCACAATTTTCAGCAAGGTAAATTTCGACATGTGCCGGTGAAATCTTGGGATGGTTGTTTCCTAAGTGTTTATACCTAGTGGTGGGTATGTTTGATTCTTGGTGATGAGAATCGTAGCTGAGGACAAGTTTTGGGAATTCTCGCCATAAGGGAGGATTGTTGGATATGGCTCGAATTACCAATGATTACCAAACACGATTTACCAATGCGGAGACTTCCTGGAAACGTGAGAGCGTTTGGAAGTATGAGATTATTGCATGAAGACCTTTCAAATAAGACAAAACATAATTAAGCTTAAAAGCTATTTTTTGTCTTATATGAATTTAATATGCAAAGAATTTGTTTTATATTAGTTTGGTGGAGTGTGCAGCAAAGTCAAACAAGAACAAATTGAAATGAAATAGAATTGTTGCACCGCTGTTGAATTGGCAGCGTAGGTGCAGCGTTTCTAATTTTGTGAAGAGCGCTGCGCATTGCGCTGCGCATTTGACAGCGGCAAGGCAGCGGTTTTATCACAGAGGAGCACGCTGTGCAAAGCGCTGCGAGAGCGCTGTGACATCGGCAGCGGTCAACATGGTTTGGCGCGTGGATCACGGTTTTCTGAGTGGTCAAGTTCAACACGGTTTAGGAAGCAGGTGGCCAACTGCAACTTGAATCGTAGTTAATCACAAGCACGCGTTGAATCAGGAAATATGCATGGAAGAGGAAATATGTTGCTTCTAGAGTTCGAATGGGAAAAGGATTTCTCCTTGAAGTAAAGACTTGTCATAAATAGGAAATAGTATTTATGTGGAACAAGTAAATCTTGTATGACTAGGAGATAGATTTCCTTGTTAGTTTAAACTCCCTGTAATACATATAAATAGACCATAATAACTAGGTTATTAGTGGTGGAGCAAAATAGAAAATACTAGAGAGATCTCAAAGTGAGCATTGGGTGTAATTGGGTTTGGGGTATTATTTAGAGAGAGATCCTGAGTGTGTGGTTGTAACAATTTACTACATATTGGAACTTTCTCTTGTCGTCCTGACAGCCGTGGTTTTTTCCCTGATTTGGGTTTCCACGTAAATTCTTGTGTTGTGTGCTTGGATTTTTGATTTACTTCTCTTCATCTATTTTATTCTTTGTTATTGTGTTTGTTTGTGTTCTATCCGGCAACGCTTCCGCGCATATAGTGAAAGGTTTGTTCGCTAACATAATCCAGTTTCATTCACACCGGAGTGCCTTTTTAGCAAAAAGTTCTCTTCAAGGTCGGAATATTTATGATGATTGCTACCAACTGGACATCCAATACTGGAAAGATGAGCATTATGCTCCCCAGCATAAACAACACGAACTCACAGCTGCTTGTCAAAATATTATATCCAGATATTTTGAGCAAGGAAACAACCTAGTTGAGGAAAGAAATAACGACAAAGTGCATGATGCTTCTGAGATGGTTGATCCATTGCCACCGATTTCAAAAGTATGTGAACCAAGTGGTCATGTTTGTGAAGTTCAAACGGCCAATCACCTATCCTCAATTGTGGTTCACGCTTATGAAATGTTGAACATGGTTGTCAATAAACTAATTCAGCTTGATTAAACATTTTACAAAGGATTCATAGATATACCAATGGGTTCTATGATTACTTCTTTTCCTATATATATGATGAATGGTCATTAGGTTGATGAAACGGCTGCCTCAACAAGGAACAAATTGTGGTATTTTCTAGTTCGGTGGCTGCAACCTACTTGTCGAGTTCTTCTTAGTGGGGAGAATGATGGGGAATTAGATAAATAATAATATTTATCTAAATAGTGGTAGTTATCATATTATGTTTAAAATAATTATCTCATTGAGAGATAAGTTTAGGTTTTATTTATCATTATTATGATTTAGTTGTTATATTTTATTAGCTATAAATAAGCCCCTTCAGAGCCTATTGTAATCAGACTTGATTATTGAATGAAATGAATTGATTGATTAGTTTTCTAATCTCCTTTTCTTCTGAGTTTCGCCGCTTTTTTGTTTCCAATCCCTAATTTTGTTTGTTTCCAATCTCTATTTCTCTATCTATTTCTTATCTCTAATTTTGGTCCTACAACAGTAATTCTACTAATCAAGCACCACCACCTAGTGATCGAAGAAGGCGCTCTAAGAACACGAAACTAGGATTGGGGTTGGGGCTTGGTGGTGGTGGTGTTGTTTTGATCTGTTCATTGGTTTTGGTATGGTTTATTGGCATTTGTAGGGGAAGCAAAGGCGGGGACAAAGAAGATAATAACGTGCTTGATGAGGAGGATATGAACAGGGCCTAAGAAGTTTTCATGCAAGGAATTGACTCGAGCAACTAACAATTTCAATGATGAACACAAGCTTGGACAAGGAGGATTTGGTGGGGTTTATAAAGGGTTTTTGAAGGACTTAAATAGCTTTGTTGCAGTGAAGAGGGTGTCAAAAAGGTCTAAACAGGGGATCAAAGAATATGCTACATAAGTGAAAATCCAAAAATATGGATATTTATTCTTGGAACAACCCTCCAAGCATGGGAAACACAAGAGAAATACAACCTAGCCCTGGAACAACCCTCCAAGGATGGGAAACAAAAGAAAATAATAACTTCCAATAAAAGCAAATACAACTTCCAAAGAGCCATAATTAGACTAGATTCCTTGTGTCTAATGAACTAAATGGCTAGTTGAGTAATTAAACCACATAGTGGCCTGATCATGTGTGAAATCTTGGGCTTTAATAACCTCTTGGACCATAAAACCGAAATTAGGGGCTGTTATCCACCAAAAATAAAACAGAGATAACTCCTTCTTGGAAACTTCAAATGATACAATTCAAAAGGGCAATTTAGAAGTTAAGAGGCCGATCTTTCAATGACATAAGGCACGTCCACTAACTCTTTCAAAATAAAAAGTTATGAAGTCCCCAAATTATCCCTTAAACATGACCTGCTGCTCAACAAATAAATTGATAACTTGTAACCTTTTCACATGAATGTGAGTCATGTAAATAGAGCTGATCATGAGTCATGTAAGTAGGCACACCGGTGTCAGCCAGGGTTTCTTATCTGTCATATTTCACAATCCAACATACAGGCCATGGCGAGTCACGCGGTTGAGGGGGACAGGTTGATGGGTGCCTGGATAAAGTCCGGGATTCTCGATACAAAAAAAAAAAAAAAAAAAAACGTCAATCGAATGGTTTCTTCAAAATAGAATTTGTCAAGTTGAATAGTTTGAATCGAGAATTTGTCAAAATAGAAAATTTTATTTTCTTGATATATCACATGCCGCTTTAAATTGAGACTTCAAAAATCCTTTCTGAATTAGTCTTGATTTTTGAATAGTTTGAAAGTCAAATTTTTTTCCTTAAAAAACATAGTCACAGACAGTGTTGCAAAAGTCGCTAGGCGCTAGTCGGACGGTGACGCACCACCTGACTAGCACCTAGGGGGACTAATCGGGGATTAGTTGGGGACTAGGTGGTTGGCTGGAAGTCGGCTGTCGGTCCGCTGCCGGCTTGCCTTCGACATGCCAGAATTTTTTCTTGCATCTTTTTTTTAATTATTTTTTTATTGTAATTGAGTAAATGTCATACTATTTCATATATTTTTATATATTTAACCTCAAATTGAAAATCAAATTCCTAAAAACTCAGTCAATATTATTAAGAATTAAAATCCATAAACAACTAAACAAAATCCAACAAACCAAATTAAATTCCAACCAAAGTCAATCAAAGTTCCAACCAAAGTAAATAACTAAACAAAATTTTAAACTATTATAAATTAAATAATTAATTCAATTTCAATCCATTTTAAATTTTCAAACTATTAAATAATTAATTCAATTTCAACCTATTCAGTATTCACCACTTAATATTTAATAAACTAAAACTATTAATTATTAAATAAACCTAAACAGCTAAACTCCACTCACCTTAAAACTATAAGTCACTAGTAAATAAACCTAAACAATAAGTCAAAACTCAGTTGATGAAGAAACCGAAGAATTGAAGACAGCGACGGTGAAGACTAGAAGACAGCGACAGTGACGAGCGGCGAGAACTCGAGAAGAGAACAGATCTTTGTGATTTGGGTTTTCATTTGTCGAGAGCAGATGAGAGCTTCGATTTCAGCTTTCTACCTTTTTTTTTAATTGGAACCCCAGAATGTCGACGTTTTGGGGGTTTCGATTTTTTTTTCTTTTTTTAAACAGTCAGTCAACATCGGGGTCAACGACTTACCGGATTAGTCGCCGACTTGGGCATTTAGTTGGGGACTTTCTCCGACTTGGTGGATCTCCGCCTGGGCAAGCCGATTTTAGGGAAATCGAGGTGTTGGGCCGCCGACCACCGCCTAGTCAGCTCTAGTCTGCGACTTTTGCAACACTGGTCATAGACTGACTCATAGGGTATCGACACAGATGACCGAAATATTCAACTGATCTAAAGTGACAAAATAAATTAATAAGAGCATCCGCATTGGTAGCTCTAAAAAACAAGACCCACTTATTGCCACATCATCAAAAGTGGGTCTTGTTTTTAAAAAATGGGTCTTGCCATTTGGGTCCTATTTATTTGGATCCCTTTTCCCCATAATGGGGCAAAATAAAAAAGAGAGAAATGGATCCACTTTTTTTACTTTTTTCTAAACAATCATTACTCTTCTTTAAAATATTATATATATATATTAATAAAAAAATTATATAATATATTTTAAATATCAACACTATCAACAATTATTTAACAAATTATAATTAATTTTTTTAAAAAATTATTAATTTAAAATTATCACAACCGAATTACATCAACAATAAAAATAAATATTTAAAACAAAATATTGTATACGATTAGACATGGCGTCGGTTTCGGTTCGAATCCGGCTTCGGTTATTGTTGACGGTGATTTTTGGTAGTCACCGAGTCAATGATTTACTTTTGAATTTGTTGTAATTTATGAATTTGGATGATTAAAAACAAAAGAAATAACTAGAAATAACAAGCAATTACGTGGTAAAACTCCAAGGATTGGAGAAACATCCACAGTTTGTTGCCTAAACAACGAAGCCAAATTCACTATGAAGAAGGATTACAAGAATGCTGCGCTACGATCTCTCAAGCTATTTTTTTAGTGTCCCCCTTTTTTTACGTAAAGAAGGGGTATTTATACATGTTTAATTAGGGTTTGGTATGTGATGCCCTAGTTGTGTGTTCTAAACCTAAATGGGTTCGGATTCTCTTTCTTTCGTATATTTCCTGATTTGGTTGAATCCAAGTCTGATTCTGATTCTTCCTCCTTTATTTACGAAAAATCTATCTGCTTCCTTATTTGAATTCTGCAGTCACTGTTGCTTATCATGGAGTTGCTTGTTGCTGATTGCGCCCAGAGTTTTGAATATAGACGCTGATGACTATCTGTTTTCATTGATTCCCGACTACACCGAGCATTTGCCCAAGTAAGATTTATTGCCCGAGCAACTCGTCTTTGCTGGTGGTCGGGAAGCTTCCTCTTTTCCCGAGCAGGTTTTCATGGGGGAATTTTTGCTCCGTTAGTTGACTTTCCTTTGACCTTGCTTACGTGGCTTTATATAGTGATGACGTGTCTACCACGACTATTTTTACCTATAACAATACCCCCTTAAATATTTGTGCCAATCATGCTGAGTTAGTTCCCTTCGGGTCAAATATTTAACTTCATACTATAACTAGTCCTTACAACAAGTCCTTGTTTGTCTTCTTCTGTATTAATGTATCCTCGTTTGCTTCAAAGCTCTTAAATGACGTGTCTTAATTAAGACCGCACGCATTCGATTTATCAGTCATTTCAGAAATCTTTTGATGGTGACGTTTCTGCTCACTGGCGGCTCAATGTGCTCTTCGGTTGCCACTTGTCCTTTTTTGTTTGGCTGTGGCATGATGGCGGTGTGATGCGTTTATGAGATATGACCTTTCTGTTCGCTCGCGTGCAGATTACGTCATCACCCACGCTCCTCTGTTTTCCCGCTTCTTTGTGTTTCTCCTAGGGTTTCGTGTTTTTTTTTTAATCAATGCGCTGCCTATATAACTGGCTGTGGTGGGGCTTCTTTCTCTTTTTTATTTCGTTTCTTGCAACGTCACGTATTCTCTGAAGAACTTGCTTGCATTTCTTGTTTTATTGGGTTCATCTGCTGCAACCTCATCTTCATCTGCTTCAACTGCACCTCCTGCCTCATTGTGTTCTTCTGCTTCAACCCCCAGGCCTCCTCTTGGGGATTTTCTGCAGTTTCCATCGTCTCCAGTTTTCACTATATCGAGGTTAGTTCTCATGGATTCTGCAACTAGGTACCGCCTTTATACTGTTGGTATGATTGCTATTGAGCAACATGATGCACACACTACATCTGTAGTCCACAATTTATTGAAACCACCTCTCTTTAATCAGCCGCATTTCATTGACGCTGACGTTTCTGCAGTTTACCGTGAAAGCTCTATTCCTCCCGAGGCTCCACTTTCCCTCGAAGTTCATTCTGTTTCCTCGGACTCATCGCCTCCCGACTATCAGCCTGCAGATTGGTCGGATTCTTCTTCCTCTACAGCTGACACTCGGTCTTGGAGACGACCGGGAAAAAAGATGAGCACTCGCAAGGTTTACAAAGACTCCTACTCGCTGAAGAGCCGAGTTGGGACCCAGAGGGTCGTCGAGAATGACGTCGAAGAAGAGCATAGGGCTGCTCGCATTCCTTTCTCTCCCGAGCGCATATGCGCTTATGATGTCGAGCCAAATGTGGTCGGCCCTGAGGAAATAAAGAAGTATATGCGTCGGTTCGATCTGGACAGCAATGTGATTTCGCTGTCGCCTGCTGATGGTCGAGCCGCATGGAATCCCCCTCCTGGCCACGTGGCGATCTACGGGGCAATGCTCACCTGCGGCGTTACTCTACCTCTACAGCCTTTTATTACCTGGTTTTTGGCTGAGGCCCGAATTGCCCCGGCTCAGCTAACTCCAAATAGCTACCGGACGTTGATGTGCATGTGGCACATGTGGCATAGAATGAAGCGGCCACCTCCCACTCCTCGTGAAATCCGACATTTCTTCTCGCTGAGGCCGGTGGGGAAGACGGATTTCCTTCAATCTAACCAACCCGAGCTTTGGGTTCCCAAGGACGTAGTGGTCAAGGGTGAAATCGAGCCGACCACGGATGAGAAGATGAAGGGGTTTGTTTGGGGCTTCCCCTCTTCAAACAAATTTTGGAAGAATAGTTGGTTCTTTGTGGGCAAGCGATGGGGCCAATCGATCAGCTTCGATCTGGATGGCACTCGGCTGACCTGCAAGGTTCCTCGCTTCTTTTGCTCACCCCAATGGAACCATATGACTTCAGCCTTTACCGACGAGGAGCTTAAAACCTTGGCTCGGGCTGCTGTCCGTCCTTTGGAGAAGAGGGGTAAACCCTATTTATACAATGAGGGGAAGATGATCAAAGCCCGCCTCTTTCCCTAGATTTTCGCGTGTCGCAGACGTCGTAAGTCGACTGTTTCATTTTTTTTTTTTTTTGTATTCCTGCTTCGAAATCAATCTACTGACTCGGGCTCTTTTGTTGTTAGTGTTTGATGTAGACATAGTCTGCGACGCTCAAGCCCGCCGGATGAAGGGTATCGTGGAGGCCAGCCGGAAGGAGGCCCTTCGGCAGCTAGACTCTGGAGTAGCCCCTCCCGAGGAAAATTCTGATGGAAACCCTCACGAGGTTTTTCATGATGAAGACGAGGAAGAGAGGGTGCCTGAATATGTGCCCGAGGAAGCCCATGGTCATGACATGACCGCGCGTTCGACTGAAACCGTGGGCGACTCGGGACTCTTTGGAGTAAGTAGGACCGACGCTGATCAGGGCAACCAAAGGGGTCTTTCTACTTCAAAGGGGAAAGAAAAGGTGGGGTACCCCTCCGAGTCTGAGCGGGCATGCTTCCACGGTGGATCTCATTCTCCCCGCTCTGCTGCACATACACCAAGTGATATTTCTCGAGCTGTTGAAGCAGCCGAGGGGCATTCGGGTGCAGCCGTTCCAAAGATCTCGACTTCTACCGAGCCGGCCGCCACTGTTCCGGAGACCCCAGCTCCTGTCGATCCCACTCCTACCCCCGGAGGTAGCAATATCGAGGGGGGGCAGCCTGGCAAGACTTCTGAAAATCAGGCGGTTGACTCGAGTTATCGTGGGAGACAGCCTGGGAAAAGGAAGGCTTCATTTTCCCCTGGCCGCCCAACGCCCAAGATCCCCCGAGTGGTCGCTTACGTAGATTCATCCTCGGATGACGAAGGGGAGGGTGCAGTTCGAAAGGATGCAGGCGCGGCCCCTCCACTGGATCAGGTCCAGGATGATATTGAAGGCTTAATCGACTCTCCTCTGGTAGCCTCGACCGCTAAGCTTCCTGAGACCAGTGTTGGCGGTTCGGAGTCCTTCCCCCAGACCGATGATCCTACCCCCGAGACCATGCTGAGGGCCATGGCTTCAGGTCAAGCCTATATCGGGGAGGATCATTGGAGTCAGTTCAGGGTAGGGACGGTGTCTGACCGGCTCTGTAACTTTTTCAACAGCGCCTCTTATGTAAGTAATGCCTTGGTTATATTTACGATTTTGCATTTCTTCTTTTCGTACGTAAGTAATTTCTTCTTTTTTATTTACTTGCTGCAGATGGTGGCCGAGATGTCCGGGGCTTGTCGGGCCGATGAAGCCCAGGCGGACAGAATAAGGCGGCTAGAAGCCCAGCTAAAGGAGAGCGAGAACCGCTGTTCTCGGGCTGAGCTGGCTAGTCGGGAGGGTGCTAAGTCGAGTCAGGTGTTTTTGGATCAATGCCTGGCTCGGCAGCTGAAGGCGGAGCAGCAAGCTTCTTCCGCCGCTGATGAGGTCAAGGTTCTCCGGGATCAGTTGTCATCCACTCAGGATGCTTTGTTCCAGGCTGAGCAGTCCGCTGAGGACGCCAAGTTTGCTTACGAGCGCCGAATCGAAAACTTGGAGCGTCAGGCCTTGACAGTTTGGTCCCTATCGAAGGAAGCTAGGCTGGAGCTGGAACTACAAAGTGTTGATCGGTTCAAGAGGTCTCCAGCCTATGATGCTTTGCTTCTGCGCGAGTTCCAGCGGGGAATGGTCTCGGCTGGTGAATTTTTCAAGCAGAAGAATATGGCGACTGATCGGGCTAGGGCCAACTGGAGCCTGTCAATCAAAAAGCATGTGGATACCTCTCTGGAGTCTCTTCGGGCCCAGATGAGGGAGTGGCGAGCGTATTGCAGAAGTAAGGGTAAAGCGCCACATCCCATGCACCTCGAGGTTCCTTCCGCTGACTCCTTCTCCACGTTTTATGCCTATGAAAAGGCAGGGATCGACAATGAGACGCCCGATTTGGGACCCGTTCCCGGGGTTGACTATGCCGACTGGATGGTCGATGAGGAGGAGGATGTCATTGTTTGGCCTTCGGACGACAGCTTGCTGAGTGAGTATGTGATGGAGCCTGATCCCGATGTTGGCGGAAGCAGCTCCCGACCCTCGGCGCCACCCTCCTGAGCCTCTTGACTTCAAGCCCCTTTTCTTTTTTGTAGCGGTGTAACAAGTTGTAACTACATTTGTATAGCACGACTATACTTGTATATTTGTATTCTTTTCTCATGTATAGACGGATTTCTTTCATATATATAAGCGGATTTTTCCTCGGGAGTTTTCGGCGACCGCGTGAGTGTCTGAGTGGGATAATCTAAATTCATTTACTTGGAATTCTTCGAATCTTTTAGGGATTTTTAGTCCTTCGGGAGTCCCTACCTTCATCTTGACTGGGTGCCTTATTTTTTGGCACTTTAGTCGGGTAAACCGAGTATCTTATTTAACCGGTGACTAGTTTTGGCCGAGTATCTCATGTAACTGGCATTTTAATCAATTTAAACCGCATATCTTATTTAACTGGTAGTTAGCTTTGACCGAGTATCTCATGTAACTGGCCCTTTCAATAATTTTTAAGCCGCGTATCTTATTTAACTGCAGTTTTGGCCAAGTATCTCATGTAACTGGCCTTTATTGTTGATTTTATTTTACCTCAACGTTACGCCGAGGCTTGCCACGACCATACGTCAAGGTCCTTGCACAAGTCACCTAGGACGTCTCCCGGTTTTATCTATACAAGGTTTCGCCGAATCGTTGGGGTACATTGCACCGGCCAACACGACTGCGCATCTCACTAGCCTTTC
Source organism: Acer campestre (assembly GCA_954870605.1). Classification (NCBI taxonomy): domain Eukaryota; kingdom Viridiplantae; phylum Streptophyta; class Magnoliopsida; order Sapindales; family Sapindaceae; genus Acer; species Acer campestre. Next base: position 22,622,535 of record OX940803.1, on the reverse strand, counting down.
TAGCGGCGCTCCGAGCAGTTTTCCAGTTTATTCTGGTGCCTCGGTTTTGCCTTTTGCTAAGGGACATATTCTTATCGCTTTAGCTAGGCGGGAATGCTATTACAGCTTTTTCGCCCTTCGGGCACTACTCGTCCGCTCTTTCGCGGGTTTATGGCGCCCGAATTTTCTGGTGTTTATTCGACCACCTTTTGGTGGGCCGCTGCAGAAATTTTGCTCATGAATAATCAATTCTGCTGAATTACTCCGTACTAGCAACTGGACTTTATTGAATGATCAACATGAATTTCATCAGATAAGACATGATTATGAAACCAAAAAATAAACTTGAAATAAATAAAGGCGGAAATTGAAAGCCGAGTTAAAGCAAAATAAATTAAATTATAAAAATACGGTCGGATCCCTCAAGGATAGAAGATCTTTAAATATTGTGCGTTGCATGGTCGGGGTACTAGACTACCCTCTGGTCGGGCTATCATGTATGCCCCGTGTCCTACAACTCCTTTGATAATGTACGACCCTTCCCATTTGTCGGCAAGAGATCCCGAAGATTTCTCTTTGGTGTTTGGGGATACTCTTCTTAGCACTAAGTCTCCGAGTTGGAATCTTCGTTCCCGAACATGGGAATTGTAGTACCTTGCAGCCCTTTGCTGGTACGCGGAATTTCTGACCTGTGCTGTATCTCTGATTTCCTCAAGTTCGTCTAAGTTCTGCTGCAACATATTCATATTGTGTTCGGGACTGTATAACTGTGTCCTGGGGGATGTAAAAGTTGTCTCTGCTGGGATGACAGCTTCTGTTCCAAATGCCAGCGCAAAAGGAGTCTCCCCCGTGGATGACCTCATCGTTGTTCGATATGCCCACAATACCTCAGGCAATTTGTCCGCCCAACCACCTTTCTTTGCCTCTAGTTTTGCTTTCAGTGTGTGCTTGATCACTTTATTCACAGCTTCTGTCTGTCCATTGGTTTGAGGATGAGCAGGTGATGCGTAATAGTTCATGATTTTGAATTCTTCACACATTTCTCTGAACTTCCTGTTGTCGAACTGGGTTTCGTTGTCAGTTATAATGATACTCAGGATCCCGAACCTATATATGATATTCTTCTTGACAAAGCTGGTGGTGTTTGCCTCCGTTATGTGTACCAGTGCCTCTGCTTCTGCCCATTTGGTGAAGTAGTCCACCGCCACAATGGCGTGCTTTGCCCCTCCCTTTGTTCCTGTGGGCATTGGTCCTATTAGGTCGAGTCCCCACATGGCGAAGGGCCACGGTGAGGTTAGGCTTCTTAGTAGCTCTGGGGGTTGCCGAATATCGTTTGCTATTCTTTGGCATGTCTCACAGCTCTCGGCGAATCGCTGCGCTTCTGCGAACAGGGTCGGCCAGTAGAAGCCTTGCCTAAGTACCTTGTGTGCTAGGCTTTTACCCCCAGTATGGTTCCCACACACTCCACTGTGGACACTTTCTAGGATTTTTTTGGTTTCTTCGCCGGCCACACATCTTTGCAGTACTTTCGAGAATCCTCTCCTGTATAATTCTCCCCTTAAAATTGTATATCGGGTTGACCTGTATCTGATGCGTTTTGCTTCCACTGCATCCTCTGGTAGTATGTTTTCCTCCAAGTACTTCCTGAGTTTGTGTGTCCAGTCGCTTGGGCTTGGCCGGATTTCTGCTACCATGATTTCCTCTGATTCTGCTGTACTTGGCTTAGTCAGATGTGCCACTGGTATTGCTTTGGATCTGATGTTCGTGGTGGCTGAAGCTAACTTGGACAAAGCATCCGCTTTCTCATTTTCTTCCCGAGGGATCTGAGAGATTTTGTACACTTTGAACTTTCTAAGTAGCCTTTTTGCAATGTCCAAATAAACTATCATGTGCTCTTCCCTTGCCTGGTATTCGTCCAGCACTTGATTTACCACGACTTGTGAATCGCTGTAAATTTCCAGCTCATCTGCCCCTAATGCTATGCAAACCCTTAGGCCGGCCAACAAGGCTTCATACTCTGCTTGATTGTTGGTTGCTTTGAAATCGAACCTCATGGCACACTCCACGGTATCCCCCTCGGGGGTTGTTATGACTATTCCTGCCCCGCTGCCGTGTGTGTTCGATGACCCGTCTACATGCAATTTCCACTGAAGCTTTTCAATCCGTTCACCCTCCATTGTCTTCCTTACCTCGGCATCGGGCTCGGTGAATTCTGCTATAAAGTCTGATACTACCTGCCCTTTAACTGCCGCTTTAGGTGTGTATTTGATGTCGTATTCTCTCAGTTCCACGGCCCATTTGGTCAATCTTCCCGATACCTCCGGCTTTTGAAGAATTAGTTTTAATGGACAGTCTGTGTATACCTCTATTGTATACGCTTGGAAATATGGCCTCAGTTTCCTGGCCGATGTGATCAGTGCTAGCGCTATTTTTTCTGCTAGAGAATACCTGGTTTCTGCTGGTAACAATGCCTTGCTTGTGTAGTACACTGGCTTTTGTACCCCCTCCTCCAACCGGATTAATACCGAACTTGTCACCACCTCCGTGACCGACAAATACAAGTATAATGTTTCTCCTACCACCGGTTTTGAGAGGATGGGTGCTCTCCCCAAATATTCTTTCAGCTTCTGAAAATCTTCTTCACATTCTGCACTCCATTCGAGCCCTTTTCCCTTTTTTATTGCCTTGAAGAATGGGGCGCACTTGTCTGTTGACTTGGCAATGAACCGATTGAGCGACGCGAGACATCCCGTCAGCCTTTGTACATCTTTCAACGTCTTTGGTGAAGCCATTCCTTCTAGTGCTCTGATCTTCTCGGGATTCACCTCAATTCCTCTTTGGTGAACCTGAAAGCCCAGAAACCTCCCTGAGGGTACCCCGAACACGCACTTACTGGGATTGAGCTTCATCTTATATTTCCTTAAAGCATCGAAGGTTTCCCTCAGGTCCTCCGAATGTTTTTCTGCCGTAGTGCTCTTGGTCAGCATGTCATCCACATAGACTTCCATGTTTCTCCCAATCTGCCGAGCAAACATCCGGTTCACCAACCTTTGGTATGTTGCTCCAGCGTTTTTTAATCCAAAAGGCATCACTTTGTAGCAATACAACCCTTGATCCGTGGTGAAAGATGTTTTTTCTTCGTCTGCTTTGTTCATCCGAATCTGATTGTATCCCGAGTAAGCATCCATGAAGCTTAACAGTTCGTATCCTGCCGTTGCATCTACCAACTGGTCAATTCTTGGTAGTGGAAAACTGTCTTTCGGGCAGGCCTTGTTCAAGTCAGTGAAATCTACACACATCCTCCATTGGTTGTTCTTTTTCTTGACCAATACTACGTTGGCTACCCACTCCGGGTACTTGACCTCCCTTATCGATCCTGTGGAAAGTAACTTCTCCACCTCTTTCTTAATTGCAACGCTTCTCTCTGGATTGAACAACCTTCTTTTTTGCACCACTGGTCGGGACTCTGGGTTGATAGAAAGACAATGTGATATCACATTTGGGTCTACTCCCAGCATATCCTCGTGACCCCAAGCAAAAACATCCTTGTAACTCCTTAGCAGTGTGACCAGTTGGGTTTTGACATGCCCACTTAAGTTTGCCCCTATCTTCACTGTCTTACTCGGGTCCACCGGATTCAGGACTATTTCTTCGGTCGACTCATCCTTTCTGACTTCAGGTTCTTCTCTAGGATCCAATTCAAACTCTTTTGGCACTTTTGCCTGCTCTTCTGGTTCTTCTACCTTTTGTTGGGCTGTTACTTCGTACACTTGGTGTACTTCCCTATCTTTGTATACTGACAAGTTTGCTCTTCGGGCCATCTCTTGTGACCGTTTAACTACTCCTACTCCATATTCTGTCGGGAACTTCATCATGAGAGCATAAGTTGCCGTCACTGCTTTAGTTTTATTCAAAAATGGCCGGCCTAATAAAGAGTTGTACGGCCAGTTTTCCGTATCCACCACCACAAAGTCGAGCAGCACAGTCTTTTGGCATGGGTCGTCCTAATCTTCACGGGTAATTTCACAGTTCCCAGCGACCTTACCTCGACTCCTCCAAATCCTCTAAGGGGTGTGGGAAACGGCTGTAGGTCTTTCCTGTCCAACCTCAGCTGGTCATATACTTCTGCACTTAGAATGTCCGCTAAACTCCCATTGTCAATCAAAATTCGGTGAACCTCTCGATGACCGATCCGCGCTCCAATTACTAATGCATCATTTGGCTTAACATCTACTCCATGTGAGTCAGCTTCTGTGAATATGATCGGGTCCCATCCTTCTTTGATTCTTTTCGGGTCGGGTTCAACAGAATTAACATCTAGGTCTCTCCGCGCCTCCATGGCCTCCCGGATTTCCTGGGTCCTTTCCCTGTTACTCTTGCCGGTTGCCGGTTGCCGGTTGCCGGTCCGCCAAAGATGGTATTAATTACTCCTTCATCCTCAGCTTTCTTCGGACTAAACTTTCTTGCCCGTCCATCCTGCCGGCTATCCTTCTGTCCATTCGTCATGTCTACCTGTTTGAGGACAATGTCTTTCAGGTGTCCTTCCCTGATGAGGGTTTCGATGTGATCTCTTAATTGGAAACACTTGGATGTCTCATGCCCATTCTCCTTATGGAAACGGCAGTATTTGGTGATGTCCCTCCGAGCATATATTGACTGCCTAGGCGGTTCTTTTGACATGTTCTTCTCCTCTAGGATTGCCAAGATTTCACCTTGATCTTTCTTCAGTGGGGTGTAACTTGTATATCTGCCCTGGAACTTCTGTCGCGGTTGGTCGGTTTTCGGGTCGTATGCTCGCCACCCATCCCGACCATCCCGTGCTTTGTTCTTCTGTTTGTCCGTTTTGGCTTCTGGCGCCTTGGTTTGGTCTTTGGTTTTGGACCCTTCCGGACGACCTCCATGCACAAAGTAACCTCCTGTGGCAATTTCTTCTTCTTCAGCTAGGGCGTACCCCCCTGCCATGTCCATCATATCAGCATAACTGGTTAGTCGGGCTCTTCTGAGGTCAAATGACAATTGGCCATTCTGAAGGTTGTTGATGAACGCAGCAATTATTGCTTCGTCATTTGCACTACCAATCTCGGACACTTCCTGACCAAATCTCCCTAGATATTTCTTTAGCGACTCATCATTTCCTTGTCTGAGTTGGGATAAGTGAGCTACCGATTTTTTCCTATGCACATTCCCGAGGAACTGCCTTGAGAAAACTTTGCTCAGCTCGCCAAAGCTGCTTATGCTTGCTGCTGGTAATCTACCAAACCACCGGGAGCCTAGATCTCCAAGGGTTTGAGGAAAATTCAAACATAGCAGTGCGTCATTGTTGACATATTGTGCCATGGCGCTCCTATATCTCCAGACGTGTTCTTTTGGATCGGTATCTTTCTTAAACAGTTCCACGTGTGGCATCCTGAATCTCTCTAGGAAACGTGTTCTTAGGATCCCACTAGTGAAAGGGCTTCCGGATTCGTCATCCGACAGCTCATTACGCCCATATCGCCTGACTAAAGCATCCATTTGTCGACGATTGTTCTGAACCTCCCGGGTTAGACTCTGTATGAGTATATCTCTGTCTCCTTCCGGCTCCCCTATCGCGTTGAAATTTTGATTTACGGTCAACTTTTGACCCCTTTCCTCCGGATTAAACTCTCTGCGATCTCGGTTTAGGCCGTGCAGCCGTACTGTGCCCCTTTGGCACTTGCGATGATGATCCTGCTTACTTCCTTCCGAGGATGAAGACCGGTCTCTCCGGTGACTGGGCCTCCTGGGTGATCCCGATTTGCGACTATCCGATCTTGATCGTAACCCTTATCAGAATTGTCCCCCTCTCTATGTTCCCTGCTCCTCCTATCCACCCTTTCGGATAATATCTCCGGCCTGCCTATAGGATCTCGTCTCGCTTTTAGGGGTGCATCAGGCGTTGGTATCACCACTGCGGAACGCAGTCTCACAGCCTGTTGGTTTGGGGCGGACAGACTGTGAGGCGACATCAAACCCCCCGTGGTGGAAAGGTCAATTCCTTGCTTTGCTGCGTCTGATATAAGTTGCTGCAGGGAAGCATGAAATCGTTGCGCGATTTCTTCATTAGTGTTGGGGAAACGTTGAATACCAGCTAAGGCGGCTGACTGGTCTGCCGTCGCTATGGTGGCATCCGCTGTATTGAGCGTGGTGTCATCCTCCAACTCGTTATTTGGCACACCTTGACTGTACCTGGAATTGCTACCATCTCCTTCACCAGCCATTGTTGTCACAAATTTCTGGGGTCCCCCTCCTTCTAGCGCCAATTGTTGACGGTGATTTTTGGTAGTCACCGAGTCAATGATTTACTTTTGAATTTGTTGTAATTTATGAACTTGGATGATTAAAAACAAAAGAAATAACTAGAAATAACAAGCAATTACGTGGTAAAACTCCAAGGGTTTGAGAAACATCCACGGTTTGTTGCCTAAACAACGAAGCCAAATTCACTATGAAGAAGGATTACAAGAATGCTGCGCTACGATCTCTCAAGCTATTTTTTTAGTGTCCCCCTTTTTTTACGTAAAGAAGGGGTATTTATACATGTTTAATTAGGGTTTGGTATGTGATGCCCTAGTTGTGTGTTCTAAACCTAAATGGGTTCGGATTCTCTTTCTTTCGTATATTTCCTGATTTGGTTGAATCCAAGTCTGATTCTGATTCTTCCTCCTTTATTTACGGAAAATCTATCTGCTTCCTTATTTGAATTCTGCAGTCACTGTTGCTTATCATGGAGTTGCTTGTTGCTGATTGCGCCCAGAGTTTTGAATATAGATGCTGATGACTATCTGTTTTCATTGATTCCCGACTACACCGAGCATTTGCCCGAGTAAGATTTATTGCCCGAGCAACTCGTCTTTGCTGGTGGTCAGGAAGCTTCCTCTTTTCCCGAGCAGGTTTTCATGGGGGAATTCTTGCTCCGTTAGTTGACTTTCCTTTGACCTTGCTTACGTGGCTTTATATAGTGATGACGTGTCTTCCACGACTATTTTTACCTATAACAGTTATGAACCTTCAAAATCGGCTCCGATTCTGGTTCCGGTTCCGGTTTTGAAGTATCGGTTCCGGTTCCGGTTTCGGTTCCTCGGTTCCGGTTTCTCGGTTCCGATCCTGTCCGGTCCGATTTTAGCGATTCTGACGGTTCGGGTCTGGTGTTCCGACGGTTCGAGTCTAGCGGTTCCAACGGTTCGGGTTTGGCGGTTCCGACTGTTCGGTTTCAGTTCTGGTCTGGTTTTCGACGGTTCCGACGGTTCAGTTCCGTTTTCGATTTCGGTTTCGTCGGTTCCAACGGTTCGGTTTAATTAATAATAATATATTTAAATTTAAATAATTGAAATATAAATATTAAATATATATATTTTTTTTCATTATATATATATTTTTTGAAATTAATAATTATATATTTTAATTTAAATTATATATAAATAAATAAATAAAATAAAAAAAAATAAAAAAATCCCAACCCAAAGATTGGAGAGGGTTGGGAACCCAACCCCAATCATTGGGCAAGACCCAAATTGGGTTTCAAATGTGGAACTCCATTTTGGTCTAGTCTTGTGGAGCCCACTTTTGGGTCTTGTTTTTTGGATCCTATTTACAACCAATGTGGCTCAATTTTATGAAACCCAAAATGAGTCTTGCAAAGTGGGTCTTATTTTTGCACCAATGTGGATGCTCTAAGTAAAAAATGAAATATATCAACAACTAAAAAAAAAAAGTCATTTATTTTTTATTTTTTATAAAACAGTATTTTTATATTTCATATAAAAAAAAGGAAGAAAATAAAAATAACTTTTGAAATCATTATAAATTTATTTTTAACACAAACGGAGATGATCTATTTTGAAGACCGCTGTGACACCGTCCAATGTTGTCTCGATTTAAAGCTGCACGTAATATATCAAGGAAAAAAAAATCTATTTTGAAGAACCATTCAATTGACTATTGGTTGCATGTAATGGTATTTATTATCTCCCACATTGACGACCACACGTATTTCATTGGGCTGATTCAAACATCATCAGCTGCTAAAGATATTTTAGCTTAGTTGACGAAGTGAACAATGAATAGACTACCTACCTACTACCTAGCTAACCTCTCTTGAATACTTATGTTTTTATTTGAGATGGAAAATCTGGAAATTTGTTCAAGCAATCCTCCTCCTCTTCTCCATAACCAAAAATGTCTGCAAATGTCTCTCTGCTCACCATTTTTCTCATTTCTCTGATAATCCCATTTGGAACCTCATTAACCTTCTTCAACTACACCAGTTTCAGTCCTAGCTATGATGACAACATTTCATATGAAAGAGCTTACCCGGACAGCAACCGTGTCATCCGACTGACTTCAGCCAATTTAAGAGACCGCATGGTGGGTCGAGCCAGTTATTGTTGGAAAATTGTGTGAATTTTGTGATAAACTCACATTTTGAGAGCTTTATATGGGTATGATTAATTCCATGAAAATGGGAGATAAACGCATATTCGAATTCTCCTCCGTGAGAGCTTCGAAATGGTATACTCAAAATCACAAAATGATTAATGGGTGAATGAGAAATTGAGTCTCAAAGTGAACCCATTGTGTAGGGAATAAAGTGAATCTCACATTGCTTAGGGAAATCATTTATATGTAGTATATAAGTGAATGGATGATATGAGCTTTCAACATGTGTGGCATAGAGGCTCTCTCTCACGCGCGCAGGGGGGGGGGGGGTGCAAATCATGGACCCCGAACCTTCGAATGCACGACTCGTGTGTGGGCACGAATGCCGCTCCGGTTTGGCCCGTGAGAGTCAAGTTGACTTTTTGCCATTTCCCTAAGTCAACGTTTTTTCATTTTGAATACAGAATTGGTTTTTAATTAGGAATGAATCTCTTTAAACGGAAGATTATTCCCTAATTAATTTACTTTCCTTATCAGACTAAAAACGTGCTAATCACGAAATTTCCAACTAAACCCTAGTTTCGGTTGCCTATAAAACCTAAGCTTCTTTTCACAGAAAATCACTCCGAAATTAATAGCAGCCGCAGCAGCTTCTTTTCTTCTCTGTTTTTTGATTTTTCTTGGTAAGTTTGAGCTCGGTTTGAGTTCGCTGAGGGTGGTTTGTTCTACGCACTTCCACTGGTTAATCCGTTGTATCCTGGGAGACGATCGCTACACACATACGGTGTGGTATACGGCGAAATCGTCTTAAGGATACCGTGTGAAACACGGGCCTCGGATTTCTAACGTGAGATTTCTGTGTTGTTCATCTTCTGTTTACTGCAGGTTCATTACCAGATTGTGTTTTCGGAATACAAAACTACAGTTATAGCAAGCCCGTACGACTCTGGGACCGTGCCACAGGGAATCTCACTGACTTCTCCACCCATTTCATCTTCGAAATTGATTCTGAAAACGGAACAGACTATGGTGATGGCCTTGCCTTCTTTCTTGTGCCGCAAGGTTCCCGGATTCCAAACGTCACGGAAGGCGGCGCTTTTGGTCTCACCAATGATGATCAGCCTCTGAATTCGACTATGAATCCTTTTGTAGCAGTGGAGTTTGATATCTTTCCGAACCTTTGGGATCCTCCAACAGAACATGTGGGTATTGATATCAATTCTGTGAGGTCTGTGAGCAATTTGACATGGTTGACTGATATCAGAGATGGACAAAAAAGTGAAGCTTGGATAAGTTATAATTCCAGTACACGGAATTTGAGTGTGGATTTCACTGGAATTAGTGATAATTCCACAGTGATGCAACAAGGCCTTCATTATAATGTCGATTTGAGGCTTTATTTACCTGAGTTCGTAACAATTGGCTTCTCAGCTGCTACTGGAGATTCATATGCCATATTCACAATTTACTCCTGGGAGTTTAGTTCAAACTTGGAAGTCAAGGATAATTCTACTGATCAACCACCACCACCTAGCGATCGAAGAAGGCGCTCTAAGAACACGAAACTAAGATTGGGGTTGGGGCTTGGTGGTGGTGGTGTTGTTTTGATCTGTTCATTGGTTTTGGTATGGTTTATTGGCATTTGTAGGGCAAGCAAAGGTGGGGATGAAGAAGATAATAACGCGCTCAATGAGGAGGATATGGATGATGAATTTGAAAGAGGAATGGGGCCTAAGAAGTTTTCATACAAGGAATTGGCTCGAGCAACTGACAATTTCAATGATGAACACAAGCTTGGACAAGGAGGATTTGGTGGGGTTTATAAAGGATTTTTGAAGGACTTAAACTGCTTTGTTGCAGTGAAGAGGGTGTCAAAAGGGTCTAAACAGGGGATCAAAGAATATGCGACAGAAGTGAAAATCATCAGTAAACTGAGGCATAGGAATTTGGTGCAACTTAATGGTTGGTGCCACGAAAACAAGGAACTCCTGCTTGTTTACGAATTCATGCCGAATGGCAGCTTAGATTCTCATCTCTTCGAGGAAAATAACTTGTTGACATGGGAATTGAGATACTCGATCGCTCAAGATTTGGCCTCGGGATTACTATATCTACACGAAGAATGGGAGCAATGTGTGGTTCACAGGGATATAAAATCAAGCAATATTATGTTGGATGAAAATTTCAAAGCTAAGCTTGGGGATTTTGGATTGGCAAGGCTTGTGGACCATTCCAAAGGATCACAAACCACAGTTTTGGCCGGAACAATGGGCTACATGGCTCCTGAATGCGCCATGACAGGCAAGGCTAGCAAAGAATCAGATGTGTATAGCTTCGGAATTGTGGCATTGGAATTAGCTTGTGGGAGAAAACCCATCAACCCAAAGGCTGAACAAGGTCAGGTGTACATGGTTCAGTGGGTTTGGGAGCTCTACGGAAGCGGAAAGCTGCTCGAAGCAGCTGATCCGAGACTGTCTAAAGCTTTCGACAAGCAACAAATGGAATACTTGATGATTATAGGGCTATGGTGTGCTCACCCAGATGAAAATCTCAGACCATCAATAAAGCAAGCAATTCAAGTGCTAAACTTTGAAGCTCTATTGCCTGTTTTACCGCCTAAAATGCCGGTGCCAACCTATCTAATCCCTTCGGCAAATCCCCCAATATCTGTACAATCATTGACCTTTGGCAGCGGCGCCTACTCCGATGAAAGCCATAACCAATCTTCAAGTTACAGTTACAACACCAATTCCTCACAGATAACATCCTCCGGTACTTCTTCTCCATCAGCTGCCCTTCTGAACACACGCTAAGTTTTGTTTCGGATTAATTTAATTTAAGATTGTTTTTAAGAAAGAAATGTATTGTTTTTTTTTTTTTACTGTAATACAAAATTATCGCTTTGTAATTAATGGAAGCAATAATGTGTATATGATTGTAACATATCATGTTACCAAACACCGGACGGTACTAATTGATCACCTTCCCATTCTCTCTGTTTTCTCCACTCCCACACCGAAATCTCGTACCACAGTATTCATTCAACAACACCTCTCTCAACAAATTCATAAAATACAGAAAGCACTTGCAACGATAACATGGAAAAAAGTGCTAGGTACAATTAGTTTCAAAACAATTTTGAAAATACCCAAAAACAAAATACAAAGATAGATGTTAAAAAAAATTACAGTACATAGATATTCCTACAAAGAAACAAAGAGAGCATAAAAAAAAATACTAAAACACACCGAAACACTTACTTGTTTGAAACATATCTCAACTGGTTGCTTGTGTTACACCTGAAGTAGTATTTGAAAATGTAGAAGATGCAGTAGACTTTGAAGAAGTGGTGTTGGGACTAGCACTTGCAGCCTTGAATGAAGATCCTGCATTCGAATGCACACTGGCAAGAAGAGTTGCGATATGTTTGGGGATTGGCATTTCTCGTGGGAGTACAGGCAATGGCGCTTTGAAATTAAGCGTATCAAGAGCTTGCCTTATCGAAGGGCGATCTTCTTGATTTGGTTGTGCACAAGCCAGCCCAACCACAATCAAATGTTCCATTTGTTCTTTATCATAATCGTGGCCTAGCCGCGGATCAGCTGCAGCACAAATGTCTTCTAAACCATAATGCTCCCAAACCCAATCAACCAATTTCATTCTACATTTCTTTCCATTTCTTTCCATTTCTCCGGTGGCCTTCTTCCCACAAGCGATTTCTAAAGCAACAATACCAAAACTGTACATGTCTGATTCCTTGGTAGCCTTGCTGGTTTCGCAATACTCTGGAGCTACATAGCCCTCTGTCCCAAGCAGAACTGTCGTTTTTGAGTGCTGCCCATGATCGACAAGCCTAGCCAGCCCGAAATCCCCTAGCTTAGCATTGAAATTTGAATCTAACAAAACATTACTCGATTTGATGTCGCGATGTAGCACACACTGCTCGCATTCTTCTTGGAGGTAGAACAATGCCGAGGCTAATCCCAGAGCGATTTTGTACCTCTTCTCCCATGTCAACGAGACTGGCTCTTCGAAAAGATGGAAATCCAAGCTTTTGTTGTGCATAAACTCATAGACAATGATAAATTCATGCCTTTCATGGCACCAACCGATGAATTTCACCAAGTTCCTGTGGCTTAACTGGCTGATGGTCTTCAGTTCTGATGCGTACTCTTTTATCCCCTGCTCGGATTGTGGAGTTATTCTCTTCACAGCAACATTGGAATTGATATCCCTCAAGAAGCCTAAATAAACCCTTCCAAAACCTCCCTCTCCAAGCAACCCTTCATCAGAAAATTTATTTGTAGCAACAACCAACTCCTCAAATGAAAACTTCCGGGGTCCTATCGCCCCTCGAATTTCCGCATCAACATATGTAGTATGACCTCCTTTTTCAGTTTTATTTCTCTTCATCCAGCAGCAAAACCAAACCAAACCAATAATGGAACCAACCAAAACTAATGCACCACCACCAACAGCCAACACAACAACGCGCCACTTCTTACTGCTTCTTCCAGTGCTGGGGCTCGGCATGGATGCCACTGGAGCAATAGTCTGGTTGATCATATTTTCCTGTAAGCTAGAACTAAAATCCCAACTATAAATACTATGTGTCTCAAATAGACTCCCCGTGGCTCCGGAGAAGCCGAAAGTAACCCATTCTGGTAAATAATCTCTCAAATCCAGTATGCTATAAAGGCTTGTAGAATTTCTAGGATAAGAATTGTCATCAGCATCAACCAAAAGAAGACTTAAATTTTTGGAACTTGAATTATAGTTGATCCAAGCTTCAGCTTTTCTTCCATTGAAAATATCACTCCACGACCAGTTAGCGATGTTGAGAGAGTTTACGCTGTTAAGATCGATGCCTACATGATCAAGGTAGGATGTATCCCAACCATTTTGAAAGGTGTCGAATTCTACTGCAACAAAAGAATAGTTGTAAAAGTGCAAAGTCTGATTCCAACTTAGAAGACCGAGATTGCCGCCGCCTGAATTAAATTGGAGTGTGGAGCCGTTGGAAGCCAGGAAAAATGCAAACCCATCTGCGTAACTGTTGTTCTTCTGAGAATCTATAGCGAAAGAAAAATGGGTGGTGAAGTCTGCAAGATTTCCAGAGACTTTGTCCCAAAGGTGCATTGGCTCTTTGTAGGTGGCTCGACCGAGGCTACCGTCGAGACTCCTGTCTCGCTGGTTGGTGGTGAGTTGGATGGCTTGGTCTGTTTGGTATGCAGCGCCATCAAACACTATGTCATGCATATTTGGGCCAAAACTTGAGAAATTGAAATTGAAATTGATTTTCTCAGAGGATGTTGAAGTTGTGAAAGGGGGAAATAGGAAGAAGATCAAGCTGATCATGAGCAACATTATCAAAGATCGTTTTTTTTGAAGATTTCAGACTTTTTAAGTTGTTGTAATGGTGGACTTCCATTGCTGGTAGACTGTATTTTTCTGATATTTTTCGAATTAACAAAGTTTTGATTGGGGTATGGCAACCCCTGAATCAAAAGCTTGTGCAACGACTTGTGAGGAGACTTTGTGGGCTCCAACAAGCCAAGAAAAAAACTTTATTTGTTAAGTCTACTTCAGCCTTTACGTTGGTCTTTCTCTTATTCATTTATCTAGATTTTAAAAAGTTATTCCAGATTATTAATTTTGATTTCTTGTTAATTTGCAGTTTGATGTGTTGGGGATAATTTCTATCAACCGATGAACGCGGAAACGCCGTGCCCTATGTAGCACGGATACAGATACGGATACGGATATAGATACGGGATATGGATACGGATACGGATATAGATACGGGATATGGATACGGATACGGATACATCACGATACGGGGATACGGTAAATCTTCAAAAATTAGGATACGGATACGACAAGATACGTCAATTAAAATAATATATATTTATATTTAAATAATAATAATAATATATAAAAACATATTTGATAATTCATTCAAAATCAAAACATATTCATAATTCAAATAAAACATGTTACATAACTACATAAGTCATAACAATGTAACATATTAGGGCATATCCAACCCTGCTGCATCCCCTGCACCATCGCCAAATTCCAACAAAAATCGTCTCCAACCCAGTGGCAAATCTTGTGCAATTTTTGCTCCAATGAACAGTGTCGTGCAATATATTGCGCGACACTGTTCACTTGGCGCAACTTTTGCAAAAAATTTCTTTTATTCTTTCATTTTTTTTAATTGTAAATTGGGTTTTGATTGGTTGGAGATGAGTATTTGCTGACAAATAATAATAATAATAATAATAATAATAATAAGGAATAGTGTAAGATTTGATGCAATGGGTTGGAGATGAAATAGTGAAATAGTGTCAAAGTTGCACTATTTTAATGTAAAAGTTGCACCAAAAATAATATTTAGGTTGTAGATTGTCTTGCAGGATCCAAATAAAACATGCCACATAAGTCGAACATATTACAAAATCCAAATAAAACATACGTCACATAAGCCATAACATATTACAAAATCCAAATAATACATAAAAAAATAAAAAATAAAATAAAATAAAATAAAAAATTATAAAACATATTTTAAATTCCTAATTAACTTTATTATCATCATTCACAATGTTAACATATCTAAATAATTAGGCATCTAACTCTGGTTTATCAAGAGAAAAGGTTTGCAATCTCAAGTATCCAGGTATTCTCCATGTCAATAGAATCAAAGCCAAAATTTCCTTACAATTTCATTTTGACCCCTAGTATTTTGAAATTATAATTTGACCCCGTTTTATACTAAAATAATTATAATATTGCCCCAAACGTATCCTCCAAGTATCCTCCAGTAAAACTTAAGAAAAAGTCAACGGATACGTCATTTGGCGTATCGGATATGTATCCGGGAGTATCCGGTGAGTATCTGAACTGGATACGAGTTTGATTCGAGCTATCTCCACCAAATGGAGTATCCGTGCCTAATATACGCTCATAACTCAATCAAATAATAATGTTAATAACCAAAAAAATAGATGAGAGAGAATAAAACAATCACAACACAAGATATACGTGGAAAACCCAAAACGGGTAAAAAACCACGGGCCGCCAGGACGACAGAAAAAGTTCCACTATATGATAAACTGTTACAACCATATACTCCAGGATTAACTCTCTCACCTCAACCCCAAACCTCACTCACAAGATCCTCACCGAGTACCCCACAATATCTCTTAGGTCTCCCCTAATTATTACCCACAGATCTCTAACTTGATCCACCGATATTCCCTTAGATCTCTCCTCGGATATTCCCTTAGGTCTCCCCGGATCTCACTCACACTCTCTGATATTACATGGTGTTTAACTCCACACGAATAAACCTAATTACAAAGTTCTATTTATATTAGTTATAGGAAGTTTAAGATAAAAGGAAATCCTACTCCTAAACGTACAATACTATTTCCTTTTATGACAAGTCTTCTTATAAGGAGTAAATCATTTTCCTTCAAGTACAAAAACTTTCAGAAAATACTTTTTCCTATTCTGCACAATATTCCCGATCTCAGCAATACATCGTCTCCGCCATATAGGTCACGGTGTGCACCCCGCTTCCAACACCACGAAACATTTATGTTCCTTTACCGCTCTATATGCCGCGGCCCAGGCACTTGTCTACGTCACGGTCCTATGCTGCACCTAATCCTCTGGACTTTACCGCTCCATGTGCCACGGCCCAAACACTTGTCTACACCGCAGTCCTGCGCTGCGGTACCGGCCAGATTACACTTCTTCAGTTCTTTTTCAATCTTCAATCTCCTTTAAATGCCACCATTCAACTTCCAAACGTATCCCACGTCTTCAGGAAGCTTCACATCAGTTGAATCTTGTTTGGTTCACACTTGGTTCACATTTGGTTCGCTTAGGAATACAAGTCAAAACCTAACATGATGTGTTTGGTAAATTATGTGTGCCACTTCATGACTTCATGTGCTAACTCAATATTTTGACGAGAAAATCTTATGTGTAGAAGGATGCACTATACATATATATCCTGCCGTGATCCTACAACGTGGCCAAATTTGTCACATGCAAGATAGGATTGCACTGCATAGCTTGCTACTGTGGTAGTGGTGTCAATTGGGGCCAGGCTTGGAGTGCCCAGCCTGTCAAGGCACGCTAAAGAGGCAGGCCGGGCCAGCATGGCACGTGAGTTTAATGTGCTTGGGCTACCATGGCACGAGTGGGTCAATGCGAAACTGAGAGTTCTGGCCAGCTGTGCCGGCACGGCACGGCACGCTAGGCCCCTGCAACCAAGAGATAACAAAATCTTAGCCGACATATTAGTTTCACTAAAGAGAAGCATTGCCTCAGCCAAAGACGAATATAGTGTAGGACAAGAGGGGCCATTGCACCCCTGAAGTTTTGAAAATTTATAAATTTACCTCAATTTTAATTTTTATAATATCCTTAATTTTCATATTTTTTTATGTTTTTATCCTTAGTTTTTATGTTTTTGTGTTTTTATCCCTATTTCATTTTATTTTTTTCTAGTTTTTTATAAACGAGACATCTAATATTTTTCCTTCAAATCATATTTTAAAAATATCTTTGATTTTATATATATTTCTTTCGATGAAGTTTAAGTATAAATGAAAATCGAATCATAACATATATGTTCTATCTCAGCTAATATTATTTTCTTATTCAAATAATTTTATTTTCTTTTACGATCTTACTTATCTCATTCACCATAATAGCATATATTATACTTTTGATGTGTTATTTTTTTTTTTTTTAAATAATCATTGTATCAACCAAACATATACATATGTTAGGCAATATGAGGTTGACACAGTGATGATATATATGCCCCTCATACCACAAGGTTGTGGATTTGAGTCTCTCTCTCTCCCTAAACCTCCAAATTATTATAATATTTCAAAAACATATACATATATTTATGTTTAACTATTAAGATATTTTATCAAACAAACTTTTTGAATTTTTAAAAATTAAAATAGTTTTTGGATGTTAGAAAAATACTATGAGTACAATTTAATTTTTAATTAATTTTCTAACTCCTAAACATTATTCTAACTTTATAAATCAACTTGTATTCCAACTACTAATGTGTCAATCGATAAATGACTATGATATTTTTTTTATTAATTTTTTCTTTAACATACCCTCTAAAATACATTATATAACTCATTATTTTACGACGCCCTTGTTGGAAACAATTTATGTTGGCTCTGTCTCTGGCCCCGGCCCCAAAAAACCAAACTAAAAAATTACAAGCATACATGCACATATACATTCAAATTAGTAAAAAGACTTGAACAAGAAAAGATCGAATTACAAAACTAGATAGGAGGAAATTAACGATACATTGTTTGCGAAACCATGATAAAATTTACAGATCAACAAAGCACCATATCGACTTTGTTTATCATTGCTTTTCTACCTATAAGTCTTTGATTGTCATAGTCAACCGAGGAGAGTAGAAAAGTCATCACAGCAAGAAAAATCAAAGAGAGGCACCGTCCCACAGTAAATAATATGCCCCATTTGCTTTCCTTCCTGTCACCTTCCACATCCCTGTGTGGAGGAGCGAATTCAAAGCCCAAAATTTATATATATATATATATATAGTATGCGGCCCTCAAACAAATTATTTTTCTGGCTCCGCATGCATTAGTGAAGTGTCTTCCTTTTCTTTTCTCATGCTAATGCAAAAACAAAAAGTAATATGGAGAACCCTTTATGTGAATTCTTGCATCAATTCTTCCAATATCGTCGATCTCACATGGTCATATAACGAAAATTCCAATAGAAACTTGTGGGTTCAAGTGCAACAACAACCATCACTTACTCTGTTAATTTCCAATCTCATTCTTATATCAGTGGCATTACAAAATTTAAGAATTCCAAATTTAATCGTATATAGTTGACTTAAATTGACTTTAAATTCCCAAACTAAATTTATAAGTAAACTCAACTTTCGCAGAAATAAACAACACATTAGAAGCTATCATGAAATAATAAGAACTAAGATGAAAAAATTAAAAAGTAGGAAGGGTGGGTGCATGTACCATAGGTGAGTATAAATGCTAATTTTGAAAAGAGCTTGCTTTTAATTTGTCTTTATTATACATTTACAATAAAGATAAATTAAAAAAAAACTCTTTTAAAAATGGGTAGTGTTAACTTGTAAAGATACAAGTTAACAACCAATTTATTTCCATAAATAGAAATAAAAACAAATATAATTTATCTTATTACAATAAATGTAACTTTTTTCCATTTATAGTAATAAAGTGATTGTTAACCCGTACCCCTGCTACCCTTCAAAAATTCAGTATCAAGATTCAAGATTTTATTACAATTATAGCTATATATCAAGATTCAAGATTTTGTTACATATTTTGAAAATAAGTATTTTAGATGGCAAACCAAATAGTATCGATAAACTATACGCCTAGACAAACTTTTATTTATTATGGGGTATTATCATTAAAGTCCCTATTGTTTACTAATCGTTATATTTTTAATTATCTTTGTTATATTTATCACTTTAGTCCCTTATTTTATTAAAATATATTACTTTAGTCTTTCCGTTAGTCACCGGTTAGTCAAAGATATCCAAGAACATTTTCGTTCTTAATGTATTAAATTTCGAATTTCTGACACATGCACATTAATTAAAAAAAATTCTGACATGTGGGTCATAGGAAATATAATAAAAAATTTAAAGAGACAAAAAAGAGAGGTTGAAAAGAGTGCATTTTTGCTCACCCCCCTTTTAAGGGGGGTAACCATTACCCCCCTCCCATACACATGACATGTGTCTATAGAGGGGTAAAATTGTCTAAAAATTTACTCCTCTATGACACATGTCATCCATACAAGAGGGAGGTAATGGTTACCCCCCTTGAAAGGGGATGAGCAAAAATGTTCTCGGTTGAAAAAACAAAAAGAGGGATCTCCGGTCCACCCAATCATCATCGTCCCCACCCCCTCACCATCCACCCCTCTCCCTCTTTCTCTCTTAAAAAATTAAAAACAAATTAAATCAATCTTATCCTCTCTAACCTTCCATCGATCTCTTTTTTTTTTTCTTCTTTGATTTCAAAATCAATCTCTCTCTCTCTCTCTCTCTCTCTCTCTCTCTCTCTCTCTCTCTCTCTCGATCTCTCCCTCTCTCTCACTCATTCTCTCTCTCGTCCCCACCATCGTTTTCAACCATTTAGTCACCGTCGCGAATCACACCAACCCACAAATACCTTTTTTTTCTCCCTCTTCTCGTTCTCTCTCACCAACACACCAATGGTGTGGGTATGATGGTGTGTTGGTTCTAGTAGGGTGTGGGTGTAGGCGTCAGTGTGGGGCACCGATGGTGGTGATTTCAGGTGGGTGTGGGGTTAGGTGGTGGTGGTTTGGGTGGGTTCGATTCCAGATCTGGGCTGGGTCTGGAAAATGAAGATATAAATTTTATTTTTTTTTTCGATTCCAGATATTGACTGGATTTGATTTGTATTCAAGAAATTGAATTTTTTTTTCCGGGTTTTTTTTTTTTTCTCATATTCTAAATTTGTGTGTTGCTTTCTGGTGTTGGTGATGATGAATTTTTTTTCTTGGTGGCGGCGACCTAGGTTCTAGTGGTGAGATCTGGCGGTGAAGATGAGATTTGGGACAATTACTGCAGTAATAATGTGTTGTTTGATCATAGATTGGATGGTATTGGACTTGTGTAATTGAACAGCTGTTGTATGATCAGATTTTAGGTTATTAATTTTATTAATTAAATTAATTTTATAATCTCTAATACATTAATCTTTTCTTATGAGTTTATGGATAAATTAATTTTCCAATTTTACATAAAGTTGGAAATGGAAACCCAAAGATTATGTTGCGTTGATGGGAAAATAATGACATTTTATAATAAGGACATTTTGGACAATCCATTTGAACGTGAAGACTTAAAAACTGAAAAACTTCAAGGGTAAAAATGACATTTTATCTTAATTAAATAGCAACAAAGGGTTTTGTAAAAAAAAAAAAAAAAATATCAATAAAGGGTAAAATTATATTTTTATACAATCGGTTATAGTTGACCGTTAGTTGTTTGGTCAAATAGACTAAAGTGATTTTGAAAAAACAAAGAACTAAAATGACTAATATAACAAAGACATTTACAAAGGTGATAATTCTTGAAAAAATAGAGATTTTAGTGATAATACCTCATTTATTATTAGTATGACATAAAGGTGGCCACAGTTCGGTTTCGGTTTTGGTTTGTTTGGTGGCCAACTAAAACCGAAACCGAAACCGTAACCACCGGTTTGGTACTGGTTTCAAACCACTGGTTTGGCGGTTTCGATTTCGGTTTCAGTTTTGAAACCGACGGTTTGGATACGGTTTCGGTTTTGGTTTTGGGTGGTTTTTTTTAAAAAAAAATCAAAAAGTGCCACGTGGCAACTTCTGATTCGTCGATTATTTTTATTTTTTTATTTTTTTTTTATAAAACCGTCGGTTAAACTACCGGTTTTGGCCGGTTTGTAGGCCATCCAACCGGTGGTTTCGGTTTTGGTTTCGGTTCCGGTTTCCGATTTCGGTTTGGGTTTGGCACTTCCGGTTCCGGTCAAACCGCGGACAAAACCGACGGTTTACCGAAACCGTGGCCACCTCTAGTATGACATTTATATTACTTATTATTATTATTATTATAAAAGCAAATTCATAGAAAACAAAGCAAATACACAGAAACCTCATCAACATTGCTGCCAAACTTAGCTTAAGGCAAAGGCCACTTTATTAGCTAAAAGAAGTCTCTTGGTTGTCACCCACACAGGCACAAGGGCAAGAGTTAGCAATGATGATACCAAAATCAGAGAAGGGTGGGGTCTTACTAATAATATGCTCAACTACAAAATGGGATAGCACCGTTAAGCTTCCTCGCAGGCCCTGCCATCGCATTCCCTTTATCATCTTACACGGTCATATAAATATATATATATATATATTAAGTCTTTTTATTATCAGTTCGAATTGACAATAAATATATCAGGATAAAAAAAAATGGACCATAGATTATGGAGAAGTTTTGACAAGTGCATACACTTTGAGTCAAAGTATGTAAATCTAGTGGTCAACATTCTTCGTCCTGATATATTTATTGTCAGTTCGAACTAATAATAGAAAATATATATGTGTATATATATATAGGGAATGATGTGTGACCAGAAGGATCCACTACAACCGTAGAGAATCTCCCTTGATATACATTGATGTGATATGACTTTTTATTCCAAGTCCTCGTTCACGACTTCATTTTTGTAACAGAGAGGGTTAGAGACAGCAATTTAATGATGTGAAAATTGTAATAAAATACCCCTATATTTGTTGAAAGTTCGACTAGAGATGGCAAAATAACATGCGGGTACGGGGCTCTATGGGGACCTATACTTATGGGATGGGGATAGGTTTCAATTTTGTGGTAATGAGACGAGGATGTGAATAGATAATAGAACCTGCAATGGGTATGGGGCAGGGATGGGTTTTATAATCCCCGTCCTGTGCTACCCTACTTAAAATATAATTGTTAACGCTAAAATTTGATCATTTATCCAAGGGAGAATTCTCAAAGCATCTATCTAGGAGAACCACCCTTCAAACCTCTCCCACATGAGCTCCCTTACGAGATCCCCTCCGAATGTCCCCTATGGGATCTCTTTTACCATGTCCTCTGATCTTCCCTACCGGATCCTCCCCTCTTGGTGGTAAGTCTACACCAGTGCAGCTCATCTACATGAAATCCCTTATACATCAAACCTACATTATGGTACTATAGTACCAAGGTACCGGATCCATCCAAGAGAGCAGCTCATCCCATAGGAAGAAATTAGAGTTATGGCACACCTTATAGGGTGGAAAAGTCAGTCAAGGCATTGGTGGAACCAAAGGTGCACACCAAGGCAATCTGACAGTTCCAAATCAAAACGTTTTGACCAAGTATCGGATCAATGGTGGGAGGATGAACCAACTCAATTTATTAAAGGATAAATGAGCTATTCTACATGAGAAAAAATGGGTCAAAATCACCAAGACCCATTAGATTTTTTAGGGGACAACAAGGAAGACCACATGGGAATATTTTTTTGGGGGACAAGGGAGGCCCACTTCCCTGCAACTTTTCAGCCACTTCCCTGCAGCATTCATTGATCTCTAACAGCGTCCAAGAGCCACCTAGATACCTCCCTCCAATGAAAAGATGCCAAAATGGCACCAAAACGCCTCGTTATCGCCATATATACCCTATTTCCACATGGCATGTCCTACACCATTTGAAGAGTATGTTTGCATGTGGGAATTATGAGCCCACATGTTCTAAGCACATGCCCTCCACATCACCACCAAAACTCATTATATAAGTGAAATCATGGTCTCACTAAAGGGACTTTTGGCACCACCACTAAGGACGATTATTCTAGAACATTTTGGTGTGTTCTCTAGCAGTTCAACAACCATGAGAGACCATACACCTAGTAGGAGGTACCTTTCCCTCCTTGGAAAATTGGATATGCTATTTGGCTACTTGTCTCCTAAGAACCCCTTCATTGAATCATGTAAATTTAGTTACTTATCTACTAAGAACCCCTTTCATTGGTTAATGCTACTTGGCTACTATTGTAAGCTCTCCAAAGCACTTATGTTGTACTAATTTGCTACTTATGTATACTCCCCAGAGTATGTCTTATTCATATATATATAAAGAATGGTCACTCTCTCCTATGGATACTACCTAGGGGTTTTTCAATATATGATCACTTGTTATGCTTTTTCCCCCCTACGTCAATCCAATTCTACCAAAAAAATTGTCATTCTCCCTCATATCTCATTTATTATGCATGAATGGGAGCTAGGCTATGATTTTATTGGTCCTAACTCTCCTATCCACCTATTTGCATGTCAAACCACACATAAAAAGGGGGAAAGACCTTCTGGACCCGCTAGAAAGAAGTCGGGGAACCAGGGAGCCGAGGAGCTCCCCCGTACCTCTTTTTTGGGAGCGAACAAATTTCTTGAGGATTTGACACCAGAACTAGTGGGGCAAAGTCAAATCCATGCCATAAACCTAAAGAGCCTTACTAGACTCACCAGAGGACTAACCAAGCTCAACCATGCCCTCCATTGGAGCCCAATCCCCTTCTTGAGGATCTGACACCAGGACTAGAGAGACCTACTCTAGCACACCTTACAATCCTTAAAAACTCCTTTTAATCAGCTAGAAGAACCGGGACGGGCTTAGGCCTCAACTGGAAGGACTGGAGCATAAAGAATCACTACTGAGTGGTCTCACCCTTCATGACCACATCTATATCTTTGAAGAGCTCATATCCCTCTTCTTTGAATACCTACTTGTATTAGGGAACTACATAGGAGAACTAAAGAGAAGACCAGTGATTAGGTACTTAGTACAGGTACTGGAGACCGAGTAGTAGGACTAGGGACAGAGGACCAAGACCAAGACCAAGACCAAGACTAGAGACCAAAGATCAGTATGAACACCTCAACCACACCATCTCCTCTCCTCCCCCTTGAGAACCCACCGAGGGGCACTCGTATCTCCCAGCTAACTGTTGTCCAAAAAATCCCTATGGATTTTGCTAGATAACAGTCTAACGTCATATATAGAAAGCTCACTAGACCAACGTGGCTTCTTTGTCTCTACATGAGTGTATATTTCTTTATCCTTTACTTATTAACAGACCAACGGCTCCTCACATTTTGTATCGGGCTGGTCAACGCCCAAGTGGGCCACTGCAGTTTTGATTTGTTCGAGGAGGGTCTAGAGCCTTATTTCGGTTACTAGGGACTTCTAGAATCCCAAGCAAGCCTCTTGACCAGAATCATGTCGGTGACTCTTCTCTGTTTGTACTAAGCCCCTCAACGCCCCAGTAAGCCACCGAAGTCCCAATCTATTCGAGAAAATCCCAGAGACTTTCCACATTTGTTGATGCCTCCTACATGCTTAAGCAAGCCTCTTGAGCAGCAGCATTGCTACAAGACCAGTGGTTTCTCACTTTTTATATTAGGCTGGTCAACGCCCAAGTGAGCCACTGTGATTTCAATTCATTCAAGGAGGATCCAGATGAGCAGCAACATCGCTATAAGACTAATGGCTTCTCACTTTTTGTATCGGGCCGGTCAACGCCCAAGTGAGCAACTATGATTCTGATTTATTCAAGGAGGATCCAGAGCCTCATTTTAGTTGCTAAAGACTTATAGGATCCCAAGCATACCTCAGGGAACAACATCATGGCGATGGCTCCTCTCAGCTTGTAATGGGCCCTTTAACGCTTTAGTGAGCCACCGAAGTCCCGATCCGTTTGAGGAAAGCCTAAAGGCTTTCCACATTTGCTAAAGCCTTCTACATACCTAAGCAAGCTTCTAGAGCAGTAGCACCGCTGCAAGACTAGTGGCTTTTATACCGGGTCGGTCAATGCCCAATTAAGTCACTATGGTTCTTATTCGTTTGAGGATGGTCCAAAGCTTTATTTCAATGTCTAGGAACTACTAGGATCCTAAGCATACCTTTGGACCAGTACCATGGCAGTGGCTCCTCTCCATCTAAACCGAATGCCTCAACGCCCTTATGAGCCACCGAAGTCCTGATCAGTTCGAGGAAAGCCCAAAGGCTTTCTACATTTGTTAAGGCCTTTTGCATACCTAAGCAAGCCTCTGGAGCAGCAACATCACTGCAAGACCAGTGGCTCCTCACTTTTTGTATTAGGATGATCAACCCCCAAGTAAGCTACTATGGTTCTGATTCGTTCGAGGAGGGTCTAGAGTCTCATTTCAGTTACTAGGAACTTCTAAGATCCCAAGCATGCCTCTAGACCAGCATCATGCCGGTGGCTCCTTTCTGTTTGTACTGAGTCACTCAACGCCCTAGTGGGCCACCAAAGCCCCGATCCGATCGAGGAGAGCCCAGAGGCTTCCCACATTTGCTGGGGCCTTCTACATGCCTAAGCAAGCCTCTAGAGCAGCAACACCACTGCAAGACCAATGGCTCCTCACGTTTTGCACCAGGATGGTCAACGCCCAAGTGAGCCACTATAGTTTCGATTCATTCGAGGAGGGTCCAGAACTTCATTTCAATTGTTGGGGACTTTTTGACGTCCTAGCAAGCTTCTTGACCAACATCATGGAGGTGGCTCATCAGTTATTGTAACTGGCCCCTCAACGCTCATGTGAGCCACCTAGGTTTCGGTTCGTTCGAGTGGAGTCCAGAGCTTCATTTTAGTTGCTGGGGACTTTTTGATGCTCTGGTAAGCCTCTATACCAGCATCATAGAGGTGGCTCTTCACTTATTGTATCGTGCTCCTCAACGCCCATATGAGCCACCTCGGTTCCGGTTCATTTAAGTGGAGTCAAAGCTTTATTTTAGTTGTTAGGGACTTTTGGATGCCCTAGCAAGCCACTAGACCAGCATCATGGAGGTGGCTCCTCACTTATTATATCGAGCCCCTCAACGCTCATGTGAGTCACCAAGGTTCTGATTCTTTTAAGTGGAGTCCAGAGCTTCAAACATTAAGACTAGTGGTATCACTACCAAAAAAATATTAAAAAAATAAAAACAATTAGATTAATGGTTAAAATTAGACCTGATAGAACCCGACCCGACTACTCTCTTGAGTATGAGGGAATCTTGTGAAAATCTGATCTTTCTATCTGAAATATGAGAACCTTATAGAAAATCATATGAATCTCAAGGTGGTTTCTAATAAAATGTTTAATAATAACTTTGGGTTTTCAAACTTTTCCACCTTTAAAAGTACAATCACTACAAGAAAAATGATATATAGTAATAAAAAAATATTTGTCACGATAAGTGAAAAATTTGTCACAATATCAATACTGTAACAAAAAAAGTATCACTAAAAATTCGTCACTTATACCTCCGTCACTAAAAGTATTTATGAAACTTATAGTGTCATTGTCACTATGGTTAATGACAATTATTTGTGATTGTCACAAACCATGACTTTCAATGACAGATTGTTAATTGACCTTAATGAGTGACAAATATATATATATATATATGTCACTACATACAAGTTAGTGACAATTAACCATTTGAAGATTTTGTCATTGTACATATTTTTTCGTGACAATTTATTGTTTAAAAATTGTGTCATTATTCACAAACTCAGTGACAATTAATTATTTGAAAATTTTGTCAATGTACACAAATTTAGTGACAATAATCCATTTAAAGATTTTGCCACTATACACATTTTTAGTGATAATTTATTTTTTAAAATTTATGTCACTGTTTACAAACTCAGGGACAATTAACTATCTGAAAATTTTGTCACTATACGCATAGTTAGTGACAATTATGGGTTACTATTGTTTTAGTATCTAAGTAGTTATGTCAGTAATGTTAATATTCCAAACAATTGTCAATAATTCAAACTGTTACGATCAAATTAACATATTTATTGAAAACAAACATATAAGAAGACATATCATATCTATATGATATACTTGCATTATGAAATTAAAATAATTATAATATTCATAATTCAATATAATATATATTAAATTTAACATTAAAAAAATAAAATAAATAAAGAACATCTTTAATTAAATCTATAATGTTTGAATGTTAGGCATTCGAACACTTTCAAATGGCTTTCCATAATGCAACTTGCTTCGTATCCCATAAAAAGTTTTTTTTTTTTTTTTGGGCTCATCCAAGCTTTGCATCTCCATGTATACATAGAACCTCAACCGAATCAACAAGCTCTAGCAAGGTATATTGAGACAATCAAGAAGATAGTAGAAGATAGTAGAGAGAGAATCGTAATTGTTATATTTAGTCTTCGATAAATGTGTAAGTTTCATTTTTTTTACTCTAATCTTGATTAATTTTTAAGATTCCAATTGATTTAGTTGGCTCTACCAAAATGGAATACAAGATGAAACAAAATCATATATGTATTAGCTTGCAACCGCATAAAAAATTGTAAGGTACATTCATAATTATAAACAATTACCTTAATAATCCAAGCATTTCTATATTATAAAATGTAATAGTACCAAAAAAAAATAAAAATTAGGTGCATTATTTGCTTCTTCTTTTTTTCTCTTTAAATAGCTTGACATTTCATCAAACAGTTTATGTGCATTTAGCCTAGTGAATAAAATAATGTCAAGTTCATATAATACTCAAGTTAATCAATAAATCAATTGACAATAACATTTTTTTTTTTTTTCATATACATTAAAACACAACCAAAAACACATAAAAAGCAAACAATTAGAGAACAAACTGAGATAATTGGCTTATGGAAAAAGATCGTCAAATTGAAGTGATCGCTGAGCGCTCGTTGCATCCTTAGCTTGACGATGGTGACAACGACCTCTTCCTTACCCGGTGGCGATGACGATCACCTCAAGCTTGATGATGGGAGCAACTTGAGTGTCGTGTCTTTGTTGTTGTACTGGTCATCGTGCATGTGACGGTGAATTCAATAAAAACAAAATCATGGAGAAATTATGTCCAAGGAAAAAAAAATATAGATTATAGAGAAATATACCAGAGAAAAATCAATTAAAGGATCGCTTTAATTTTGATTAGGCGGAGAAAATTAGGAACTGTAGAAAGAGAAATTATGTGAAGTTTTTTTTTTTTTTTTTTTTAAAAAAAAAAAAAAAATTCCATTGTTGAAGTGCAGGGCAATATTAAGAAGGCAGAAGAAGATAAAAAAAGTTTCAGATACCCTTAAAAAAAAAATCAAAATTTAGAGATACCATACCTTGAGTAAATTGTCATTGGAATGAAATTAGGAAATATGATTAGGTGTTTGGAACAAAAAAATTAAAGGTTCATGATATGGTTTAGGAAATCTTAAATAAGTGAAAAGAAAATAAGTATTTACAAAATAAAATCTTTCCTTTTTTTTTTTTTTTTTTTTTTGGAAAAAAAAAAATCTTTCAATTTTTTATAAGGTAATTTTATGACTAATTATATTAACCATCACAAATTATCAAATGTTAATTAGTTGTGACAATTTTTGTAAAAAAATAAAAAATAAATAAAAAATAAAAAATAAATATTGAATTGAAAAAAACATAATGACAAATAATAAAATTTATCACAAAATAATACCTATAGTGATATATTCAAAATTTGCCACAAAGAAATGTGTCACTATATATCACTTTTCTTGTAGTGAATTTAAATCTTTGGGTCAGGTTATGCCCCATCATAAAATACAATTCTATTAAAATCAGAAATTTGCTTTCTTTGTATTGGATTCATTTGCTCAATATTTACATATATGAAAACAAATATAGGATAATGAGATTCATAAAATAAATTATGAGTTCGTCATATGAAACATTTCTAAAGCTCATTAGGGAACATCTTGATATCTAAAAATATGCACATATGCAAGACATGCTTTAATTAAAATTATGAACTACCATTTCTTTCTCACATGTGACTCATCTCATGATACTAAAGAATCTATACAAACCTGGTGATCACATGAGAAAAATAGTTTAAAATAAAATAATAAACGCTAATGACCATTGAGTGGAAACAAAACGAATCTCAAGATGGATCATTTTCCATGAATATTTAATTAAGACCGCTTTTTTATTGAGTTGTGCTTGTGATTGTTGAATGGGATTTTGTATGCTTAATGCTATTAGGTGATTGGCCATCATTTAATTTATTACTTGGTTGCTGTGTTAAGGGCCAAAATGTGACGCACGCAACGTGCTTGATAAAGTACCCAATGCATGTTTAGTAAGGTAGAAATATGCGAGGCTTGGATGTATGACCTATATTGTGTTCCATAAAACGTAATGAATCCATATGCATGTCTTTTAGTCATCGAGAGATAGATTATAGGTGTGTGTGGATATTGCATTTGTTGCTCGAGAGGGAATAGAGGTCATATATGGGTCAACACAGGTCTTTAACATTCACTTGCATTATTTGATGACTTGGTCATCTAATATGTTTAATAGGATTGGTTAGGTGAAATTGACGTCCTATCTAGCCATCTCATCTTATTGCTCACATCATATTTGCTTGCTTTAGTTGCTTTAATTAATTAGTAATATTAGTTTGTATTAATTAGTAAGAGTTAGAGTAGTGTGTAATCAAATCAACCATTTATTGTTTTTCCAAATAGTAATAAATTTAACATATTTTGATACTTAACAACTCAATCCTCGTGAAAACGAGCTTTACTTTCATTATATATTACATGCACCAATTATTAATTAATATATCAATTTAAAATAAAGTGATGACATATTTTTAATGGATAATACTTGGGTGCTAATTGGTCAGCACTCAAAATACTAACCCAGTAATATGGCTTAATTAAATTGTAACACATGGCACAATTTGTGGAGAATACAAGGAGATACTACCTTTTGCACAAAAGCAAAAGCAAAGGGGATTAATTGTTTAGAATGGGTAAAAGAAAAAAGGTCACATATTACAATTCAATTAGGTCACGTCACTAGGTCAGTGTTTTAGATGCTGACCGATCAGCACCCAAGCATTATCCTTTTTAATTTTAAATGATTGAGAATGAAATGATAGAGCAGCGTATCATGTGCAGTAATGTATTAAATGTATTTCAACACATTCTATGAGGCAAAGATCGAAAGAGAGTAAGTACCGCAACAATAATGAGAAAATCCTTATTTATGTAATATCCTGATTTCAGTATAATACTTTTTAATGAAAAAAAATCCAATACAACAACTTTTTGGATTATTTTATTAATACATAATTGATTTTTCGAAAGAGTTGAGGAGACTAAGAAAATTCCTCAGGTCAACGGTAAATTGATTATTATAAATCTATAATTCGATCTACTTTATTTTCTTGTCGTTCCTTTATCTTTGGTCTCTTTTATACATTTATCTTTAGGAAAGTCCCTTTATCTTTGGTATCCTTTATACATTTATCTTTAGGAAAGTTAAACGATAAAGTTGTGTGGAGGTTTTTTTTTAAAATTTTTTTTTTTTAAATAGATAAAGTTGTGGAGTTAATTGCATTGAAATTTATACCTGAATTTAATTTTAAAAATGTATTAATATATATGGGTCCTAAATCATAATTGAGCTGGTCTCATTTGTTAGCATAATTACTTTTGAAAAGCATTATTCTCAATAGAGATTAATTATATGTAACAATTATCATAGAATCATAGACAATCACATACAAGTAGGAATCAGAAATTTTTAGTTTTAGAGACCACAATATTAAAGTGCAAATTGCACATACATCATCGAATATTTAGGGGTCGTTTGTTTTTGATACTTAAAATTTAATGGGTTTGAATTGAAATTATTAAGTTGTTTTGTTTGTTTTGTTTGAGTGGTCAAACAACTTAAAAATAAATAAATAAATAAAACTTAAAATAAAAAGTAAGAAATCATTACTTTTAACTGAATTCCAAATCATTAGATTGCAATTAATATATTTTCTTCCAAGATTATCCTATCAAAGATAACATATTTCCAATTTTATCATAATTTTATATTATATAAATTTATTTCTCTTAACCTATTACTTATAATAAACATCTTAAAAAAAACATTAATCACATTGTATTTTTCAACACCGTCATTGAACCTTTAATTCTAGTTTTTTTTTTTAAATTAATTTTTTTTTTAAATCAAAACCTTTTCTAAATCATTATTTATCCTATTTCTTTTTTAAAAAAAAAAATATTTATCATATCTTAATATATTGCAATTATTACATAAAAATGGTATAAGATTTGTTTAATTATTTTTATTTAGTTATTTGTATCATATACAATGAAAATTCGGTTAATAATAACAAGGATATAAATGTTGAATTACTTGTTTTAAAACTATTTATATTTAAAATTAAAACAAACAAGTTGATATTCAATTCAAATGTGATAAAAAAAAATAATAAATAAATTTAAAAAAAAAAACATGTCATTTAGAATCAGATTTCAGTTACTATTTGGTTTACAGTAAAATTTAGGACTGTTTAGTCTTCAGATAAAAAAAAAAAAAAAAAACGACCCCAAATGTAATTGAACACATATACAACTTCGGTTTCGGTTATCTTGGGTGATAATTTGGATGATAATTTTAGTGCGAAATGATTAAAATATATGGTTATTGATTTTCTTATTTTATTATTTTAAATTTAATATTAAAGATACTATAAAAACATAAATAATAAAAAATTGAATTATGTATTTTTTTTTCCTTCCAAATTCTTTTTTTTTTTCTTTTTTCTTTTTTTCTCAATCCCCATAAACCAAATTTCCAGATTCCAATAACCATATTCATCAATCTACCCTGATCACTCAAAGTCTCAAACATTGCTTCCCAACTTCATCGCCCAAAATCCAACATTTTTATCACCCAAACATTTATTCCTAACTACATCTTTTTAATGGAATATATTCATCAAAGCCACAAACAAAATCTTTATCATTGTGGTAGCCAAAAATGGCCCACTGGCTCAAAATGCAAAGCCCAGACTAATCTCAATTTGGCCTAACATGAATAGCCCAAATGAGAGAGGCTACAGCATGACTTGGTTGTTTGAAGATCAAGCCAGCCAATAGTTGAAAAAATGAGATATGAGAGAGATACTCGGAGAGATATGAGAGAGATACTCGGAGAAGATATCTCCAGAAATCTCGCCCACAATCCCACCATGATCTGGTTTACCAGGTTCAAACGGTAACCTGGAAGTCTCCTATAAATAAAAGAGCATTTTTACATTGCAGAGATAGGTGAAACAAAGCTTAAGAGAGCGTATTGAAACTTTGCACCAAAGAATCCCGGCCACCGGAATCCAAGTTGCTCAGCCCAAGCATACCTAAGGCTAACGATCTAATCCCACTTTCATTTCTTTCATTTTTTATCTGCATTTGCTATGTTCTTGATCTCTATTTTGCAGGTTCAGTACATTATCAGGTCGATCGACCAAGTTATTTTGCAGGGATATTAACCAAGCGACAACATCGGACTGATGGCTCAACTTAAGTTGCATTGGGCCTAACGAAACACAACCCGATCCACATCGATTGTAGGTCGACCCCCTACAGTTTGGCGCCTACCGTGGGGCCCATCGCAACTTAACAAGTCTTAATCGAAACTTTCAAACGAACAACGATGTCTGGCGAAGGAACCATCCCAACCATTGAAGAGCAGATCGCTGCATTGGTCGCTCAAACAGCAGCAAATGCAGAAAAGTTACGAGCATTAGAAGCTGAAAACACTGCAATTCGAGCTACTAAGAAGAACTGTGAGCTATGGTCGATGGCGTTGTACCAGACAGCGAAGATGTGGAGCACCCAGTTCCTGTCCTAAATGTTGAACAAGAGGTCGACCGACGAGGTAGAGACGCTCCGACAGGTCCAAGGATCCCAGACGCGAATCCAAATGTCGGGCAAACCCAACAAACACCCTAGACTGCTCGAGTCGACATCGACCTCAACAACTTGCCTGTTCGAAACGACAACGAGCAAGATCCTATTATGGAAAGGCAACCTGAGAATGTCTTGGGGACACCCGTGTCACTCCAATCGACACCAGGTTTGGTAAAATCTGGACCCGACCAATCTACCCTTGTTAATTTAGAATTTTCTCGCAGGTTCGCAGAAATGGAATCCCTCATACAAAGGATCCCTGGTGTTCCAGCTCCAATTAAAAGGAGCAACATGAACAGCTTTGCAGACTCACCCTTCGTCGACGCAATAACACTTGTAGAGATGCCCAAAAAGTTCAGCTTCCCAAATATGAAGCAATATGAGGGAACGATTGATCCAGACGACCATATAGCGCAGTACAAGCAGAGAATGTTCACTGTAGCAATTCCACACGACCTACGAGAAGTGTGTATGTGCAAAGCCTTCGAGTCTAGCCTGAATGGTCCAGCTTTACAATGGTACACTAATTTGCCTAACAATTCTATTAATTCTTTTGCGCAGCTTACAGACACCTTCGTGGAGCAATTTGCAAGTAGCCGCAAGCTGGAAAAACAGTCGGATGACCTATACACTGTAACCCAGAAACATGGCGAAAATCTAAGAACTTATGTTGGTCGCTTCAACAGAGAGAAAGTCAAATCCCTCACTGTAATCAGGCGACAGCAATATACGCCTTTAGAAAGGGCCTCAGGTTTGATTCTGATCTTTATAAAGAACTGACCAAATATCCATGCAGGACAATGGAAGACGTATTAGCCAAAGCATGGGTCCAAATAAAATGGGAAGAAGATGAAGCTAATTACATTAGCAAAGTAAAAAACTGTTCAAGCAGTAGAAACGATAGAGTGGATAGACGGTCGAACGACAGAAGGGTAGAACCTTACCCGACTGGTGAAAAAAGATCCACTTGACAATACGGTGAAGGTTCAAGCGACAATCGACCCTACAAGCGAGATTACCCAAGAACCAGTCGACCACGAGCAGAAGTACCAGAATACAATCTAAACATCGAATCGGTCGACCTCGTTGCGGTTATGAGGGAAATGGGCAAGACAATCAAATGGCCAAAGAAAATGAATGCACTTCCAAAGCATTGAGATGCGAATTCTACGGAGATCACGGCCATCGAACTGAAGATTGCAACGCCCTCAAATTCGAAGTTGCAGAACTACTGAAACAAGGACATCTACAAGAGTTCTTAACGGAAAAGGGAAAACAAACCCTGACAAGACGAAACGACAGAATGACCAACGCAAACGACAATCCACCAGAACCACCTCGACACGACAAAATTATAAATTTCATTGCAGGAGGTTCTGAAGTGAGTGGCATTAGTTACTCGGCAGCAAAAAGACACAAGCGACAGGTTTTAAACACGGAAATTCAGCCAAGTAGGGAGCATCCGTCGACCTTCGACGAGACCATCATCTTCAAATCTACAGACAAATCAGATTTGTTTTCTCCTCATCACGATGCACTTGTTATTTCATTACATATTGCTAACTATTTAACAAAAAGAATTTTGATTGACAATGGCAGTTCATGTAATATTTTATTTAACAGTGCCCTGAGAGAAATGCAGGTCGACGAGTCAAAGCTAAGCCGTCGGACGACAATGTTGACAGGATTCAATGGGGAACAAAAAAACACCTTGGGAGAAATCGTGCCACCAATCTATGCTGAAGGCGTGAACCTTTACGTCAACTTCCTGGTGCTTGACTGTCAGTCACCCTATAACGCAATCCTAGGGAGACCGTGGATTTATGAGATGAAGGCAATCCCTTCGACTTACCACCAGATGATAAAATTCCCAACGAGGTGGGGAGTCCGTGAGATAAAAGGAGAACAGAGAGCAGCCAGAGAATGCTATCAAAATGCCATGAAGAAAAAGAAGAAGTCGTTATAGCAATTACAGGACTCTAAAGTCAAGTCGAGTCGACTCCAAGCGCACCAAAGATGGAGGATCTTGACGAGGTGTCGATCGACTCAAGTCGACCAGATCGTAAGGTGTTCATAGGCTCAAGACTATCAAAAGAAAATCGAGAACAACTGATCGACTTCCTAAGAGAACGGCAAGGCAGTTTTGCATGGTTGCATTCGGACATGGTCGGCATCAATCCAGAGGTAATTGTTCACCAATTACAGGTCGACCCCGATCATCAACTGGTCAAAAGCGGAGAAAATTCGCTCCAGAAAGAAACAAAGTAATCAACGAAGAGATTCAGAAGCTGATTGACATTGGCTCAGTGAAAGAAGTCAAGTATCCCGACTAGCTAGCAAATGTTGTGGTCGTTAAAAAGAAAAACAGCAAGTGGCGGGTATGCATCGACTTCACAGACCTCAACAAAGTATGCCCCAAAGATTCATTCCCTTTGCCCCATATCGACATGCTTGTCGACGCAACAGCCAGACAAGAACTACTCAGCTTCATGGACGCCTACTCCGGCTACAACCAGATCCTGATACATCCAGACGACCAAGAGAAAACAGCCTTTATAACAGAACGAGGTACCTTTTGTTATAAAGTAACGTCGTTTGGTTTGAAAAATGCAGGTGCTGTAGGAACCCAGGTTTACAGATTACGCAGCGGAAAGGTTTTTAAAAAATTTTATGCAGTCATAAACTAAACCTATTTGCACAGTAATAATCGAAAACGGTAAAGAAGGGGAAACGATTTCATACCTACGTAGGAGGCTCCTTCACTTTAATTCGATCTGCTCCCAGATTTGAACCACAAGATCTTCCTCGCTATGACCCGGGATTGATAACAGCGTGTGGGCGCGTCATGGTACTCAGGAACAAGGAGGATGAAAAGACACACAAAAGCAACACTTTGCTATGTGTATAAAATGCGGCCACCGAACTTTTAAAACAAAAAATATATATATATTTTAAGTTAGGCCGCACCTTCTTCTTTTAGTTTCATGCAACACTTTGCAAAAAACAAAACCTTTTCTTTTCACTTAAAAACAAAAGACCTGATGCCTTTTTAATTTTTTTTTAATCTCTTGTGTTAGTTAGTCAATCTCATTCGGTTATGCTTTTTAAACTAAAAAATATATATCTCATATATATATGTTTAAAACAAAAACCGAATCAATTTGAAAAAATCAAATATCTCAAATATCTCATATCTTGTAAAAGATATTTAAACATTAATTTTTGAATTTAAACATTTTAAATTCAATTTCAAATATTTAATTTAATAAAATAAAATAATCATATTATCTTATTTTATTCAAAATCAAATATCAACTAACACCGTCCATTTAGTGATTAACAACATAATTGAATAATCTTATTATTTAATTTATTTAATCACCATTATTCATTAATTAAATAATCTCATTATTCAATTAATTCCCGAATAGATACGTGTCACTTTCGTAACACAATTAATTTGGACAATCCAATTAATTAATCGTGATCCTCGTTACCTAAATTGATCGGGCTAGTAAGGGGACCTAATGGACCCACAGTATTTTGAGCTCCAATAATCTTTAGAAATAATTAATTAAACTCTTTAATTAATATTTCATGATTATTAACTTCGATGGAATAACACCGAAGTTGCACTCTCTCAACTGTAGACGTTTTTACACAAACCAATAACTCTTGGTATCCATTGATATAGCTATTACATATGGTATGATCCTCCACAGGTAGTTCATAATTAGAGCTGGGTCATAATGTCCGTTATACCCCTCTAATTATATCTTTCCATTAAGTACCATTGATTCTCTAATGAACAATAAATCCTACATTCCTTACGGAATTAGGAAAGCGCTCATATTGTTCAAGTCCCGAATCAACCCTTAAGGGAACTACTATCTACTTCTCACAAGAAGGAGTGGATTCCACTATTGTGTTCAGACCTTCCCAGCTACAAGTCAAATCATGATTCTAACATACTAAGTTATTGATCGGGAATGCAACTCCGATCTCACCCATGGTATATCAAAAACCACGATCTAACCTGAAGGAGTCGATAAGAGACTCAGGATTAAGACCACCCATATATAGCCATCATTTGTTGATATATATGAATCTCATCTTTTAACGGATCTTGGTGAGAGATTCATATAGATCATGGCCCAGTCCTATATGATCAAATCATATAAGGTGCCTCCATTCTCATATCTCTATATGAATGATCTAGGATAAGATCACCGTACATTACGGAATGGACCGCAGCTGTAGATTGATCACAAATAAAGTACCCAGCTTTATTTGCTATCTACAGACTCTTTAGATTGCTCCTTTCAAACTGAATCCATCTATATATGACATTCATATACTCAGTTTGAAATTACATCCGGCAATCTTGGATGTTAAGTACACATGTTATTATAAATGTATGAGACAATTTGAATGAATAAACTACTTCTTTTATTTCTTGTTCAATTCACATTTACAAACTACAAACTTTAGGGCAAAAACCCCAACAGGTGCCACCTACCAACAACTTGTGAATAGGATGTTCGCCAAAATGCTTGGCTCGACAATGGAAGTCTACATCGACGATATGCTGGTCAAATCAGTTGTGGCCCAACAACACATCAACCACCTGAGGCAGTCGTTCGACGTCCTTGATAAATACGGTATGAAACTAAATCCTACTAAATGCTCTTTTGGTGTTTCATCAGGAAAATTTTTAGGGTATTTGGTCACACAAAGAGGCGTCGAAGCCAACCCGGACCAAATCCGATCAATATGTGAAATCAAATCGCTTAGATGCATTAAAGACGTATAGAAGCTCACTGGTCAAGTAGCAGCACTGAACCTGTTCATCTCCAAGTTGTTCAAACGATGTCACCCATTCTTCAACACCTTGAGGATAAATAAAGCCTTCGAATGGAACGACGAATGGAGAAGGCGCTACAAGCTTTGAAGGATTACTTGACCTCACCACCACTGTTAAACCAAAAGACAATGAGACGTTACTCATATACTTAGCCGTCTTAAGCACAGCTATCAGCGCCATATTGGTTAGGGAAGAAAATGATCGACAACATCCTGTGTATTACGTAAGCAAAGCATTGCTCGATGCAGAGACAAGATACAGTCGACTGGAAAAACTCGTATTAGCCATGGTCGTTGCAGCCCGAAAATTAAGGTCGTACTTCCAATGCCATTCCATTAAGGTATTAACTACTTATCATCTCAAAAATATACTGCATAAACCTGAACTTTCAGGTCAACTGACGAAATGGGCTATCGAACTAAGTGAGTACGACATCAACTATCATCCGCGAACGGCGTTGAAATCACAGGTGTTAGCTGATTTTGTTGTAGATTTTATGCTTAACGAAAATTTGCAGGCTAAAAAAGAATTGGTAGCTCTTACGGAGACAACATCGAACGAAAAGTGGTCCTTGTCGATCGACGAATCAAGCAACATAAAAGGCAGTGGACTGGAGATGGTACTCAAATCTCCTCACGGGGACATAGTAGAGCAGTCCATCCATTGTGAGTTACGTGCGACAAATAATGAAGCAGAGTACGAAGCACTAATTGCTGGGCTAGACCTAGCCAAAAGCTTAAACGTCAAAAATCTCCAAGTATTCAACAACTCACAACTGGTCGTCCGACAAATCAACGGGTCGTATGAAGCAAGGGATCAAAGGATGACCGCCTACTTGGCCAAGGCCAAGGAACTTTAGTCGACCTTTGACGAATTCACTATACAACAAATACCAAGGTCAGAGAATTCCCGGGCAGATGCACTGGCGTACTTAGGTTCGACAACGACCAACGGATCAAAATCAATTCCAGTCATACACCTTACATCACCAACTATCCAAGCAGCAGAAATAATTGCCCCAGTCGACAACAATAGAAATTGGATGGACCCATTACTGGACTATTTGCGAGCCGACATCCTACCTGGAGACAGAACTGAGGTGAGAAAAATCAAAGCAAAAGCCGTTAAATTCCGCGTCTTGTATGGTAAGTTGTATAAGAAATCTTTTACAGGACCCTACTTAAGATGTGTGACTCCACGAGAAGCGTACAACGTTCTCAAGAGTCTACACTATAAAGAATGTGGAAATCACTCTAGAGCTCGAAGTCTGTCGAATAGAGCCAGCACTACAGGATACTACTGGCCGACAATGCGCTCCGACTCTCAAAATCATGTAAAGTCGTGCGACAAATGTCAAAGATTCGCACCTGTCTGCCATCTTCCTCCAGGTATGTTGAATTCAATTTCAGCCCCTTGGCCTTTTATGAAATGGGGGATGGACATTGTAGGAAAACTCTCAGTTGCACCTGAAGGTGTCGTCTACATGTTAGTAATGACAGACTATTTTACAAAGTGGGTAGAGGTCGAAGCTTTGCCACAAGTACGCGACATTGAGGTACGCAATTTCGTGTGGAAGTGTATTATTTGTAGGTTTGGAGTTCCACGAGAAATAGTAATAGACAACGGATCCTAGTTTATTTCATTCGACTTCAAGAATTTCTGCGACAAATATGGGATAAAATTGAGCTTCTCGACTCCCAGATATCCCTAAGCAAATGGACAAGCTGAGTCTATGAACAAAACGATAATTAATACGCTGAAGAAGGGCCTGGAGGCCGAAAAGAGTGAATGGGTAGAAAAGCTCCCAGAGATCATTTGGTCGTATCGGACTACCCATCGACGGTCGACAGGGGAAACTCCATTCTCCCTTGTTTATGGATCTGGAGCAGTAATCCCCATCGAAACACAACTCGCGACTGCACGAAGTGAAAATCCAAACGAAGCCCAAAATAGCAGCGAGCTCGCCTTCGAACTAGATCATCTGGATGAACGACGTGATCGAGCGGCTCTAAGAGTTTAGTTGTATCAACAACAGGTCGCACGACACTACAATAAGAAAGTACATATCAGAACCTTCAAGCTATACGACTGGGTGATGCGTCGCGTTTTTCGAAACACCAGAGAAGAAGGAGCTTAAAAATTGGGGCCGACTTGGGAAGGACCTTATCAAATAACGGATGTCGTCGATCGAGGAGCATACAAATTGCGAGGACTCGACGGTCGAGAGTTGAACAACAGCTGGAATGCATTACACCTAAAATAGTATCACTTCTAAACTTGAATCTTTTCGTTATTTAAAACTTCAGTTGACATTTCCTATTATACTAACGACGCACAAAGAGCTATGATGAAAAACGTAGTACTAAGTTGAAAACTGAGCTCACAAAAAACAACACTTTTTTATACTTTAGTCGACTTCGACATTATTGTTACGACAGCATTGACAGGTTGTACGCCGACAAGACCTACTCCCAACGTTCCAATTTGGCAAATGAACGTTGAGAGTCGTGGGGATAGCAACAGACAAAAACAGATGTCGACTAAACGCATGTACGCGATCATTAGCTATAAAATGTCGACTGAACGCATGTACGTGATTATCATATGTAAAATGTCGACTCAACGCATGTATGCGATTATCAAATGTAAAATGTCGACTGAATGCATGTACGCAATTATCAGATGTAAAATGTTGACTGAACGCATGTACGCGATTATCAGATGTAAAATGTCGACTAAATGCATGTACGTGATCATCAGATGGAAAATGTCGACTGAACGCATGTACGCGATTCAGATGTAACTTGTTGACTGAACGCTATTATTCTATCAATATATCAACCATGTTTTTTATCGATTGTATCTATACTATGCTGTCGCCCGACTTACGCTTGAATATAAGTTTACAGGCTTATATCAATCAGATATTTAATCTTGTGTAAACCCCATTATAAGATG
Source organism: Acer campestre (assembly GCA_954870605.1). NCBI lineage: Eukaryota > Viridiplantae > Streptophyta > Magnoliopsida > Sapindales > Sapindaceae > Acer > Acer campestre. The sequence goes on along the minus strand of OX940803.1, from coordinate 22,581,897 downwards.
GTCGTGTTGTTTACACATAAAAACAGATTTCATACTTCATAAATATTTAAGACATGCAAAGAGATTAAATATATCGTAGTAAAATAAATGGTTGAAACGACCAAATCATCCTTAGTTACAAATAAAAACAAATAAAAAACTTTAGAAAAGAAAAATTTAGATGTATCAGTTGACAGGTGGGTCGAGATTTGAAGCGTCGTTTGTGGGATCGACAAGAGAGTTATCGACGTTTGGCGGATCGACAACGGGCAGATCTGTCAAAGGAAGGTCGACAGCATTGGCACCTTCAAGGAGTGTCTCATCAAGCGCTTGCTCCTCATCTTGTCCAGGAGACGACTCATCCAGCCTACACATTTTAACGTAAGTGTCGATCATTTCCTTCATATTGTCTTGATTCCAATAAGAATGCTCGCCCGACAGATATTCCTTGTAAAGCTCCGCTTTCGCCTTACAAATCGCGGCAGAAGCGATAGATGTCAATTGCTCTTTCAAATCAGCAACAAGACGCTACTCTTCAGCTAGGGTGGCACGAGTTTCAGTCGACTCCAAGGAATGTCGATCCCTCTCTGTTTTCATTTCCTTTAACTCTTTTTCAATAGTTAAGTTTTTGCGTTCCAACTCTTCAGCAGCTTTGTCGACCTTGGCCTTTTCCAGCTTCATAACGTTGATCATCTTCCGCTGCTTCCCACACCTGTCGTTCAGCGTCTTATACCTCCCATGCAAGTGTAGCGAAGCCTGCAAAGCTTGCACAACGTCGAAAGTTCGCACAAGTGAAACGACATCATAAAAATCCAAAAGAATTCAGGTAATTTACATGAAAAGCCGAAAGGATGGTCGTGTCGAACACATCTTCAGTCTTCTTCTTCTGCAGAAACTTCTCATCCACAGGGAGAATATAGTCAGGCGACTTCTCTAGGAAAGTAGTCAGCTCATCAAATGAGGACAGATTGGAAGGTGGTGTTGTCAACGAGTTTGGCTGTGAAACAGCCACTTGCCTCCTAGCACTCGACTCAACCCTCTTCCCCTTGTCGGCCGGCGGGTCCTTCATTTGCCTCTTCTTCTGAGGAGATGGTTTTGGAGATGAGGTATATACATGCTCGGACGACATGCTAGTGCCTTCCGTCGACTTACCAGCAACTTGCTTCTTTTTCGCTGCTGCTCTCTTCTTGGTAAGTTCTTCTCTATAACGCTTGAAAGCGTCGACATCATTCGGCATGTTCAACCTCGCACTTGCCATCGACGTCACTGCAACATGACGTTCATTGTCAAAAACAGGCGACAAGAATTTCATTTCATATTGAAGAATTTCGAAACTCCTCCTAATCCAGACATACAACAAGAAGTCTTTCACACTAGGATAAGGCGCTCGCGACCTATTAAGAGTCGACCATCTCCATAAACTGCTAGACCTAAGTTTATCTTCTGTTAGCAGTACCCTACAATTTCTATCCTTTTCAGGGATACTAAGCATTGCTTCGGTGCGAGCAGGAGCAACGTCGCACGACGGTTTACTCTTCATGCCCTTTATTTCTACAAAATGAGCTGAGAATCAGCAAGAATAATCTAAGTTAATAAAAACACAAAACGACAACTGTCGAACGACACTCACCAAACCGATTCCAAGTTCGTCTGCACTGATACGACTCATCCCCCGTCGACCAGAGACCATTAATCGGAGGACCTTTCGTAAAAAAAATAGGTATCCTTCCAATTTCGGTCGTTCGTCGTTGTATCAATAATGATTTGCTGCTCCTTACTCCTAGGTACCAGCATATAACGACCTCGGTCGTTGAGGTGCTCCTTCAAGTAATAGTTATGAAGGAGGCTTCCCATCCCAAAAGGTAAGTTATATCTTTCGCTGAGAACCCCCAAACTCAGCAATATTCTCCATGTGTTTGGCATCAGTTGACCAGGAGGAAGATCGTAGTATAATAGCATCCGTCGCACCAGTTGGGGGACAGGGAATCTAAACCCTAGACGAAGGGTGTACTCATAAAAACACGTCCACCCTGGTATATCCCAATCCACCCGCTCATGTTCCCTTGGTGCGCGTAGCTTGACATCACTTGGGATGCCATAAACCTCCCTCAACAAACACGAGTTTTCCTCCGAAACCAAACTGGCTGGACTTTCGTCGAGGACACCTAGTGGTCGACCGGATGCGGTCGCCTTATCTACATCGATATACTCATGATGGTTGACTATAGTTGCAACGGCACGTACGCTGCCTCGTTCAAGTATGCTTTTCGTGTTTATGGCAACGACATTCGACGGATCCTCTACAGTAACCTGTCGGTCTACATCTACCCTCCTGCTATCAACTCCGTCGACACTATCTTCTCCATCGCCTGTAGTCCAATCATATTTTGGATCAGAGATTGTATCGTCGCTCGACAGGTTAATATCGTCGTTCGACATGATGCCTCCTAAAGCTGACAAGGCAAAAAATGCACAAGTCAGAAACTAATGCGCTACAATCACAACCTAGGGTTTCTAAAGTCATGTCCTAGGGTTTCTTTCAAAGAGTATCCAATCTTAAAAACTAGGCTAACCCTACAGGTTCTAACGTCCTACAAGTCGATCGAATAAAGCATCTCGTCTACAATAGTCGCGTGAAGCAAATAAACACTGTTCTAACCCTACAGGTTCTAACGTCCTACAAGTCGATCGAATAAAGCATCTCTTCTACAATAGTCGCGTGAAGCAAATACACACCAAATAGTACAGTTGACTATGCAAACGAGATCAAACAACAGAAATAATAGCAAACAAACACCAGAAACAACGAAGAACAACAAATGAAAACCCAGAACTCAGCTAAGGACAACCCAGAACTTAAAAGGTAAATCTTTACGTTACGCATGTTAACATTGCGCATAACTCGTATTTCAAATAACAAAAGTTTCAGGAAAATAGAAAAGACAGCAACTAACCTTTAGGAATCTCTGAAGAAATTCTGGAGCTCCTGAAGTTTTTGAGAAATCCACGAGCAGCAACACAGCTTACTGAGAGGGGAGTCTTTGGAAAGTTTAGAAAATTTATGTGAAAGTGGTTTGGTGAAGTGAAAGGGTTTACTCATAACCTTAACACCCTTGCCACGTGTCAACAACTGAACTGGCTACCCTTTCAGTTGCCAAGGTAACCCACATGCAATCGCTTGCTAATGATGATAGGTTTCAAATTTTGAAAACCTTTTTATCTCGAAAAAAGTGAGCATGCCTGAATTAAATGCACGTGACGTCATTCTAGGGTTTTGAAACGAAAGGTGTCTTTTCAATTTGACCTTTGGTTTGCCTCATTATAGAGTATTCGTCGAACGACAGTTGGAATTCGTCGAACGACATTTGAAAACTTGATGTTTTATTGACATCACTGATCAAGTTAACTCAGGTTGGCTATTGACATCATTGATCATGTCGACTCAAGATGGTATGTTCAAACGACATCAAGAACTCGTCTCAATAAATTAGCTACGAATCCAGTCGACTTACATTGATTTCTTTTTCGCTCGACAACTGTCGACTGAATCTGAATCACTCTCTACTTCGTCGATAACTCTTTAGAGAGTGGGGGACAAACTGTGGTAGCCAAAAATGGCCCACTGGCTCAAAATGCAAAGCCCAGACTAATCTTAATTTGGCCTAATGTGAATAGCCCAAATGAAAGAGGCTACAGCATGACTTGGTCGTTTGAAGATCAAGCTAGCCAACAGTTGAACAAATGAGATATGAGAGAGATACTCGGAGAAAATATCTCCAGAAATCTCGCCCACAATCCCACCATGATCTGGTTTACCAAGTTCAAACGGTAACCTGGAAGTCTCCTATAAATAGAAGAGCATTTTTACATTGCAGAGATAGGTGAAACAAAGCTTAAGAGAGCGTATTGAAACTCTGCAATAAAGAATCCCGGCCACCGGAATCCAAGTTTCTATGATCATTTTATACTGTTGCTCAGCCCAAGCATACCTAAGGCTAACGATTTAATCCCACTTTCATTTCTTTCATTTTTTATCTGCATCTGCTTTGTTCTTGATCTCTATTTTGCAAGTTCAGTACATTATCAGGTCGATCGACCAAGTTATTTTGCAGGGATATAAACCAAGCGACAACATCGGATTGACGGCTCAACTTAAGTTGCATTGGGCCTAACGAAACACAACCCAATCCACATCGATTGTAGGTCGACCCCCTACAATCATCAACACCCAAAAATATAAACTTATTTTGACAACAAAATAAAAAATATATATTAAATAAATAAAACAACTCCACCAACACTGGAGTCATTCTACCGCTGGTGAAGTGATCTGCTCCTCGATCCGGATGAAAATTAGTCTGGAGGCAGACCGAACTCGCTCCATCTTATTTATTTATTTTATTTTATTGTTATAGATGGAGAAGATCCCTCCTCCGTCCATTTTTTTAATTATTTATTATTCAAATTAAAAATTCACAACAAAATCAACACAAAACCTATTGTAATTTCATGTATTGATTAAAAAGAATATTAAGAATTTAATACATCCATCTGAGCGATCCGATTGTAACATCATCGGGTTGGCTTGACTTATTAGTGACAAACTAAAAAAGGCAGAAAATTTAGTAGCCTTTCGGTATTGTTTTCAATAGAGTTTTTTATTTTCAAAAATTATAAAATATAGTCCGACAGCTATTTTCATAACTTGTTTCCAAAAAATATTGAAAACAGTTTTTTAACTTTAAAACGTATGGGTGGAAAACAACAAATTATTATTTCCCATGTTTTCTATTCACCCCTCCACTCTCTTTGCTAATCTAACATTGTCGCCTCCACCTACGACTATAAGCTGCAGAGGAAGCTGGTCCAGATCTCTCTCTCCGCTGACTCTTCCGACATTGTTGGCCAGTCCACTTCCTCTTTTATCACACCATCATCCACTGTTTCCAAGTTATAATCGGTGGTGGTGGTGGTGGAGACTTCTTTGAAGGTGCAGCTGATGCATCAGCTACATGCTGCATGCCTAATGCTGAATAGTGATGATGACAATTCTCACTTTTTTAAGGACTAGGATCTTTTGCTGTACTGATCTTTTTCCTAATAGATTTTTGTATTTTAAAAAAAATATGAGATTTTTGTTGACCAAACAGTTGATAAAATATAATGTTTAATTATACAATTACGGTGAGTATTAGAATCATTAGATGGATTTTATCATTTTTTTTTTTATAGAAATATATATCCTTACAAACGATTTTTTGGGTGAATATTAGAATTATTTGCATTTGTGTATATTTAAGTCAAAATCCAAGTAAGCCAACAGTAACCATAATAATTTTATCTTGACAATTTTGTCGTACATATATTTGCAAATTAAAATTATACATCATTGCAAATCACCCAAATAATGTACTCTCGAAGTAGCAAATATGAAGTAAAAGTTATGAATGGTAAAAGTTCAACATTCAGTTCATGGCAAATTTCATCAAGCTAGCTAATGCAAATTATAGAGCGAATGTTTTTGCTTCTTCAAGCATTAGAACATCTTGAGTAAAAAAAAATATTCTACAACTCCTAAACTGTAATTTAGATACAGCAACTCATGTATAGATTCTTGCATTGAACTGATCATGTACTACACAATTTAACGAGGGACAATTAAGGACATCGAAGACTAACCTGAACCTGAGCTTATTGCAGGGGCAGTAGGTAGATCATAATTAGGAACATGCATCTTACAAGGAAGAATCGGGAATGGTGACTCGAAATTAAGTACCTGCATAGCTCTTCTTATAGATGGTCTTAGATTTCCATCAGGATGAGCACACCACAATCCAACAATCATCAAAGACTCTATTTGATTCTGGTCAAAGTTCATGCACAACTTCTTGTCAACAACATCAAGAAGCCTTTCTTTTCCATATGAATCCCAAACCCAAGCTACCAATGAAATTTGAGCTTCATCGTCACTTTGTTCTATCGATCTTCTCCCATAAGCAATTTCAAGTGCAATGATTCCAAAGCTAAAGACATCAGATTCTTTAATAGCCTTTCTTGCTGTGAGACATTCAGGAACCATGTATCCAATGGTTCCATCTAAAGCAGTGGTTTGATACCCTTTTGCATGGTCAACAAGTCTAGCCAACCCAAAATCCTCAAGTTTAGCATTGAATTCTGAATCCAACATAATGTTGCTTGATTTTATATCTTTACGTAGCACACATTGATCTCCTTCTTCGTGTAAATACAACAACGCCGAGGCCAAGCCTTGTACAATTTTGTATCTGACATCCCATGTCAACAAGCTTTTCCCTTTGAAGAGATGAAAATCTAGGCTGCCATTCGGCATGAACTCATAAACAAGACTCAATTCCCATAAGCTTTACTGTATTTTTGTGTCTCAATCGACTAATGATTTTGACTTCTGCGGCATATTCTTTACTTCCTTGTTTTGACTGTCTTGAAACCTTCTTCACAGCAACAAAACTGTACACTGCCCCAAAACCACCCACTCCAAGTTTGTTCTTTTCTCCGAAATTGTTAGTTGCGTTAGCCAATTCCTTACACAAAAACTTATTAGGCCCCATTCCATTTTCAAATTCATCACCAAAGGGCACATGAAAGGTGGGATAATCAGTCTCACGTCGCTTCTTCTCCCATCTTAAAACAAGCCAAATTATCCATAAACCAACAATTAGCGCACTTGGTCAAGCAATTAAGCCTGCCACAAATCTTAACTTCTGTCTTCTATTCTTGGAATTTGGTGTGACTCCTCCAAGAGTAGGAGAAATTGAAGGTGGTAGAGAGGTAGAGTTTGGTGTTACAGCTGTTTCAGAAGTAGGAAAAGTTGAAGGAGGTAGAGAGGCAGAGTTTGGTGTTACAGCTGTTTCAGGAGTAGGAACTATTTGATTGATTTCAAATGGGCTGCTACCAATTAATAAAGTTACCAGGAGGGTCATAATTGCAACAGATGAAAGATCCCCCATTTTTGCACTGCACTTTACCGCATCCAAGGTGTTGTGAGTCTTGCAGACAACCTGGGTATAATGCCCACACACTTTGCCATCACGACATGTATTGGTGATGGTGTCATAATCAGCCTTCTCCGAAACCCAAAGACCAACAGCTTTTTTGCCCGAAAGATTACCACTGCTTCAAGCCAAGTGATCGAGCCATTTCAATATTAGATTTTGGCCTCGCATTCTTATGCTTCCGTTTGATTCTCCGGTAAAATTGTGTGTCTTATAGCTCGATTGAGGCTTTTGCAGGTTGTTGTAGTCAATCAGAAATATTTGGGTCAGAAGAGAGAAGATCTAGGCAGAAAGTACAAATGTGAAGAATTTTGGGCTTAAAGATGTTGATGTCGCGGGGGAGGTGCCATTCAATTTCAGGAGGACCGCAACAGCAATCACAGCCGTTTCCACGGTCCAAGTGCCATTAGGGTGGACCGCGGCATTCTTACATGCGTAAGTTAGAGGATTTAGTTGGATTCAACTAAAATTAAAAGTTACAGTAGAGCCATTTAAAAGTTACAGTAGAACAATCGACATTTAATTAACAATTGACTAAAATTTCAATCGGCGTTCTTAATTAAAAGTTAGCAATTTAATCATTTTCAAGATAGTTGATTGTTCCAAAATCAAGCATTATGCAATTTAACTTTTCGCACCTAAAGCAAATCTTCCTAGATTGATTAGCATTCGACCGATAGAATCACCGATCCTTGTTAACGAACTTTCATTTAAATTGAACAAAATTAACTGCATCACTAAGTTCTCACCATATGGCCCTCCTAAATGCACAAGCTTGCAATCATCACCCATCCTCTTATTGGCATAATTTTGTGCATATATAGCTTGCTAACGTGATATTCCAAGTCAATTTACGAACATCCACCTCTAAACGAGCCTCATTATGTTCATTTAGGAAGTCTTCGGGTGAGTCTTGGGCATAATTAGGAGGGATAAGAGCTAAACCCAAGACGTAACCAAGAGATAACAGAATTTAGCAAACATATTAGTTTCTCTGGAAAGAAGAAGCATTCCCAAAAAAATTTTAAATTAAAAATTAAAAACGACAAGCATATATACACATATGTCTTTCAAGATGCTACAAGGAATTGAAATTGAACAGAAACTCATGTTGCTTGAGGAACCTATCAATTATTCAGTTTCGTATATGATATATTATAAGAATACCATCTTTGTACAGAGTTTATCAATAAAAACAAACATGAGCAAGACAATGTTACCTGACAAAGCATTTTGTAAGTTGAATCTGCATTCAAATAAGCAAAAAGACTTGAACAAGAAAAGAATTACAAAACTAGGAGGAAACAATACATTGTTTGCCAAACCATGCTAAAATTTACAGATCAACAAAGCACCAGAACGACTCTGTTTATCATTGCTTTTCCACCTGTAAGTAATCCGCAACCCTGATTCAGTTGAAATTATCATCCCGTAAAACACTTACTTGATTGTGACAGAGTAGAATAGAAAAGTCATCAAAGTCAAAGGGACACACGTCAAATAATAATCCCCATTTGCTTTCCTTCCGGTCACCTTCCATGCACATAATTATTTTAAAAAAAAAAAAAATTAATATATAAAGGACGCTCACAGTAGGTGGTATATAAATGTTTTTCTTCGATCACTAACACCCACTGGGTGTTTATTAATTAACATGGCTCTGTATTTTATTTTCCACTGATGTTAGAGTGTTCATTGACATACGTGCAACTTATATTTGGCATGTCATTTTCCTTTCGTGGAAGCTTCCTGGAACACTAGAAGAAACAGAACACCACCGGCTAGTCTCTTGCTAAAGCCAAATTTAATGTTAATTAGTTTAAGAGATTCTCTTTATGGTCCATTTTTTTTTTCTTTTCGTACCTTTTTTAAAGACATTTTATTTTAAAAAAGAGAGATACTATTGACAATCCATTAAATGTCTTCCTATACTCCATTTAAATTTTCTTTTATTGAAAGATTACAAATTAGTTAAAAAAAAAAAAGAGAAAATGGGTCTTTTTGTACGCGCCTAGCGCGTGTAGGCGATTTTGAGAGTGTTTGTCTTCTTTTCTCACGCGCCGCTCTTCTCGGTTGTTTTTTTTGCGGCGATTCATGGCTGATGTGTTTATGTTTACTGCGCAAGCAGAGATTGACAAGGGTGAGAAGCCGCCCGATCTGAGTTTCAGCGCTAAGCGAGCTCGGCCGTTTGATGCAGATGTTACAGGGGATTCTCTGAGGAAGCCAGCGATGGAGAGCTTCAAATCGAAGCTTCTGAACGCGTCCAGCCCAGGTAATTGGCAGGGGTTTGGTACTGGTAAAGAGAAATTTAAAATTGAAGAAGGAGATGTTATGATTTCAGAAGGACCGAATGGCCCCGAGATGAAACTTTCAGAAAATCTGAAGGAGAAACTTTGTAAACCATGGGAGAACGCCTTGATTTTGAAAAATATGGGAAGACCCCATACCCTTAATTTCATGTTATCAAAGCTGAAACAGAAATGGCCTTTAATTGGACATTGGCAAGTGACGGATTTGGAGGATGGGTATTTCATTGCTCGGTTTCAGATGATGGAGGATTTGGAAACAGTCTTGACTGGTGGACCTTGGGTAATTTCCAATCAATATCTTGCTGTGCAGAAATGGCGGCCTAACTTTGTACCTGGAGAAGATGAAATTAAGAGTATGATGGTATGGGTAAGGTTGTCTAAACTCCCTATGGAATGGATTGATGTAGGTTTGCTGCATAGTATAGGTGGAATGCTGGGTAATACGGTGAAAGTGGATCCTATTACTGAGTCTTAGGCTAGACGTCGTTTTGCTAGGATTTGTGTTGAGTTAGACATTACGAAGCCTCTCAGAAGCACTCTTGTTGTAGAGAACAGAGATATCATAGTGGAATACGAAAATTTGGGGTTGATTTGTTTCAATTGTGGGAGAATTGGACATAGCAGAGACTTTTGTAAGGATACTAGAAATGAGAATGTGAGGAGCCTAATAACTCTGAGGAACCGATTGCAGATACTAAAACAGTTAGCAGGGGCACTGAAGGGGAGAGGGGTTCTTTTGGACCTTGGATGCAGGTTTCATATGGTAGAACTAGCAGAAATTATGGGGGTCAGAATTTGGCTGGGAGGAAAGCTGGGTACCAAGGATATGGTGGAAAGCAGGGGTCTAATAGTAGGCAGGGCAGTGGGTTCTCCAATGTTGGTATTGATAAAAATGGCATTGTTGAGCAGAATAGGAAAGGAGGAGTAGTAGGAACCAGTCCTATGAAGGTGGCATCTCACAGGAAGAGTAGCAATCCGATCTCTCTAGATGTGGTAGGGTCTAGGTTTGCAATCTTGAATGATCATATGGATGAGGAGAATATTACAGGTAATAGGCAGGAGAAGGCTGCCCCCAGCTCTGTTCTTATGGAAATTTCTAACAGGAGTTCTCCTACCAAGAATTATCTGAATCCTGCTGTTAATAAATACCTTATTGACTCCCCCATTGAGAAGGGAAGTTCTAGTAAATTTTCTAAAGAAAATGGGAAGGAGGTCTGGACCAAGAAAAATGGTAAATGGGTCAAGAAGAAGTCTCTACAGATTTCTAGTGGGCAGCTCAAATCCATGGATGAAGATATTGGAGACACTGAAGTGCTTCAAAATCTTCACAGGAAAATGATTGAAATTAGGGTGGATGAAGATAAACGGTTATCTGATGGTGTGAATCCCTCTCCTTCGGTTAGAAGTGATATGGTTGGGCAGCAATCAGTTGTTGATTTGGATAATGCTACCTTTGAAGATGTTGCCTCCAAACTCAATGAGGCAATGGAGGTAGTGCTGGAGTAAGGTTAGCTTTTGCTTTCTGTAATTGGGCTGTTCTTACAATTTCTTTTATGATTTGCTCATGGAATGTTAGGGGGGCCGGTAAGAAAGGTTTTGAGAATATTATTAGGGATGTGAGAAAGTTTGGTTTCTTTGAAGTTCTTGCTATTTTAGAGCCTAGGGTGAGTGGTGTGAAGGCTGCTAAAATTATTGACAGGTTAGGCTTTGACAGGAAGTTTGTTGTTGAGGCTTCGGGATTCTCAGGCGGCATTTGGCTGCTTTGGAATGGCAAGAAAATTAATTTGCAAGTTGTGGCTATTTCGAAACAAACTATTACAGCATTGGTGGCTGTGGGTGGTTCTTGTTGGGTCACTACATTTGTTTATGCTAGTCCTAGTAGTATGTTGAGAAAGAAGTTATGGGTGTACCTGAATGCCGTGAGGAAATGTTTCAAGGGTCCTTGGGTTGTTTTAGGTGACTTTAATGAAGTTGTTTGTAGTTCTGAGAAGAGGGGTGGTAGACATAGCTTCACTAACTCTGGTTTTGGGGAGTGGATTAGTGAGAATGGGATGGTGGATTTGGGTTTTATTGGGCAGAAATTTACTTGGACAGCTAGCAGAGGCGTTAAGGAGAGCATTTGGGAAAGACTAGATAGAGCGCTTTACTCGAAGGATTGGAGGCTTTCGTTTGTGGAAGGATTTCTGAGGCATCTCCCTAGAGTAGCCTCAGATCACTGTCCTATCTTACTTAACCTCCACAGTAATCACATCCCTAGAAGTCATTTGAAACCTTTTAGGTTCGAAGCGATGTGGTTGAGGCATGCTAACTTTGGGCATATGGTGAAGCAATTTTGGGAGGGTCATTCGGAGTGTTTTGTTGAGAAAACTTTCAGTCTTTCTAAGACTTTTAGTGAGTGGAATAGGACCACGTTTGGTTGTGTTTTCCAAAGGAAGAGACGAATCCTTGCTAGGTTGCAAGGGATTCAAAGAAGTTTAGGTGAGAGGTTTAAGAATAGCTTAGTTAAGCTTGAACATAAGCTTCAAGAGGAGTATAACCAGATTATTGATCAGGAAGAAATTTTCTGGATGCAGAAATCTAGAGCGGATTGGCTCAAGGAGGGTGACAAAAACACTAAGTTTTTTCACTTAGCCACTTTGGTTAGAAGAAGATTCAATAAGTTGGAAGGATTAAAAAATGAAGATGGTGAATGGAGGTGTGATAAGGAGGATATGAAGGCTATTGCTATTGCCTATTTTTATAAGTTGTTTTCCTACAGACCATTGCAAGGCAACCTTGATAGACTGCCTCGTCTGTTTCCGGCCATGGAAGAGGGCTGTTCTGAGGAATTGAATAAGGATGTCTGCGATGAGGAAGTCAAGGCTGCACTTTTTGGAATTGGTGGGCTAAAAGCCCCTGGTCCAGATGGAATCCCAGCTACCTTTTACCAAAGCCAGTGGGAGGTGTGTGGGAAGGATTTGTGCCAATTTGTGAAGGAAAGTTTTAGGAGTGGTTCATTTCCGGCTTTGCTAAATCACACTATTTTGGCTTTGATTCCTAAAGTGCCTAGCCCTTTAGATATGACCCAACTTAGATCCATTAGCCTATGTAATACAACCTACAAAGTTATTAGTAAGGTGGTTGTCCAAAGGCTTAGGAGTGTGATGCCTAAAGTGGTGTGTCCTAATCAAGTTGCTTTTATTCCAGGAAGGCAAATCCAGGACAATATTGTGGTGGTTCAAGAGCTTCTCCATAAGTTCAATATCATGAAAGGGAAGAAAGGGTTGATTGCTTGGAAGATTGACTTTGCCAAGGCATATGACAAACTCCAATGGAGTTTCATTTGTAGTGTTCTCATGGAGGTGGGTATTGAAGGCAGCCTTTTAAAGTTGATTATGTGGTGCATTACTAGTGTGAGCTTTAAAATTGTGATGAATGGGGAAATGACTGATTCGTTTAATCCGGGGTGTGGTATTAGGCAAGGTGACCCGATTTCTCCCTATATTTTCGTGCTTTGCATGGAAAAACTATCCCATCTTATTGTTCATAAACTGAGTCATGGGTTGTGGAAAAGTGCCAAGATATCTAGGGGAGGGCCTGAAATCTCCCACCTCTTCTTCGCCGATGATCTAATTTTGTTTGGGCAAGCGTCTATCATCCAAGCTGAAGTTATGAGGGAGTGTATTGACTCTTTTTGTGAGCATTCTGGGCAACAAATTAGTTTCTCTAAATCTAGAGTCTATTGTTCCAAGAATATCAAGGAAGGTGTTGCTCGCTCCATTGCTAGGGTTTGTGGTTCACCCCTCACTAAGGACCTTGGCAACTATTTGGGAGTGCCTCTCGTTCATTCTAGGATCACTAACTATACCTATAGGGATCTTGTGGAAAAGACTCAAAGAAGGCTTTTGGCTTGGAAAAGTGAATCTCTTTCCATTGCTGGAAGAGTGACTTTAATCAAAGCTGTCACTTCGGCTATCCCAATTTATACAATGCAATCAGTGAAACTTCCGAGTGAGATTTGCCTTAAGTTGGACAAAATTAATAGAGATTTTCTGTGGGGTCATACTACCAATAAGAATGCCATCCATCTTGTGAAATGGGACAAGGTGTGTCTCTCTAAGAGGTATGGCGGGTTGGGAATTAAGAAAACGAAGAACATGAATCAAGCCTTGCTTGCCAAGCTTGGGTGGCGTATTCTTGAGAAGGATGAGGGCATTTGGCGTAGGATTTTACAGTGTAAATACCTTAATAACAAATCCATTCTTGACCCTAACCTTGCCAAGGGGATTGTGTGTTCAAGCATTTGGAAAGGTATTGCGTTTGGTGCCAAATTGGTGGCTAAAGGAGTTAAGTGGAGAATTGGTAATGGTGGGATGGTTAGATTTTGGCTTGATGATTGGGTTCCGGGGGTTGGAATCCTCTTGGATCATGCTAGTAAAATTCTCACTGAAGAAGATTTGGCCAAAACTGTTAGTGCTTTCTTAGATAATGGGTGTTGGAATGAGTATCAGCTGGCTACTATTCTTCCCAGTGATATTGTGCAGAAAGTGATCAGCATGCATGTTGGGAGTGCTAATAGTGGTCAGGATAAAATCATTTGGGGATAGAGTAATTGTGGTAATTTCACTGTGAAATCTGCCTATTCAGGACTGTGTGAGGATGATAAGTTCATTCTATGGAAATGGAGGTCCATTTGGAGTCTGAAAATGCCTCCTAGAATTCAGTTGTTTCTCTGGATTTTGTTGCAGGGCAAGGTTCTAACAAATCTGCAGAGGAGTGTTAGAGGATTGGCGGCAGACCCTTTCTGTCCTAGGTGCTCCGTTGGCATTGAAGATGTTGATCACTTGGTCCGTGGATGTAGCTATTCTAGAAATATCTGGCAGAAGATCTCTGATACTGGTGATAAACCTATTTCTCTTCAAGGTCAGTTGGATGATTGGCTTGCGGAAAACTTAAAAAATAACAAGTTTGTTACAGGTAACATTCCCTTCTACTTAATCTTCTCCTGTGCTCTGTGGTTCTTATGGAAATGGAGGTGTAAAATGATTTTTGACAGCAACTTCTCTTCTCCCCAATTTCCTCATCTCATTATCAATCAATTTGCTAAGCATTGGGTTTGTGCGAATTCTGGCGACAGCTCTAGGAAGAATGCTAATTGTTTGGTTGCTTGGGTGCCTCCTAATGAGGGATGGTTTAAATTGAACATCGATGGCAGCTGTGTCAGTGGCCCTGGGTTCATTTCTGCTGGTGGTGTTTTACGGAACCATGGGAAGCAGTGGGTGAAAGGTTTTGTGATGAACATAGGCGTGGGAAATGCCTTAATGGCAGAGCTTTGGGGCATTTTGGAGGGGCTTAAAATGGCCTGGAATATTGGAATTAGGAATATTATTATGGAATCTGACTCCCTTGACAGTGTGAATCTGATCAATAAGGTGCATAATGTCAATCATCCTCTTTTTAGTCTCATCCAGAACTGTAAACAATTGGTTGGAGCTGACTGGAATTGTATTGTTCAGCATGGCTATAGAGAAGGTAATAGGTTGGCTGATGGTCTTGCTCACTTAGGTGACAGTAGGAAGAATGGTATTGTTTTTTTTTGAAGACCCCCCTTCTCAGGTTTCTAGCCTCTATATGGATGACTGCAGAGGGTTATTTTGTGTGAGGCAGTGCGCTGCCCCTTTCTCCTTGTCTTTCTAGTTCTGTTTGTTTTTGGGCTTTTAGTCCCCCGCTGTACCAAAAAAAAAAAAAATATTATATAACAATTTTATCCTATTTAAAATTACTAAAAAGGGCAACAAATTCTAAACAGACTAAGGAAATTTTACTAGAGTCAAATGTTACTTTATATATATATATATGGGTTTTACAAATCCTAAAACATTTTTCCAATATCATTAAATTTTTATTTGATCCCAAAGTGATGAGAATGATTTACAAAAAGAAATAAACAAGTTTTTAAAAGTATAATTTTGATAGCAAGTAATGACAGTTTAGTTATAAGTCATAACTCCCAAAAGCAAGACTGTTTTTTCATCACCGTTATTTTTTTTTCTGCAAAAAGCCAATTGGATACTTTGAAAAAAAATAAAAATAGAACTGGAATGTCCTATCCCCTCTCTCTATTAATTCTAAACACTGTCCTATCCCCTCTCTCTATTAATTCTAAACACTAGCCAGTACAACCTCAATAAATCAGTTATTCAAAAAAAAAAAAAAAAAAAAACAACCTCAATAAATCTCACTACAAATTATATTCGATTCCTCTTTGACGTGCATGATTATAATGGACCGTTGCAGATTTTTTATTTTTTTATTTTTATTTTTTTGCTGAAACAAACAATAAGAATTTTTTTTTTTGATTAAGTTGTAGTTGTTCTTTTTAAAAAAAAAAAAAATTTGGGTTTTAGGATGGAGTGTTTTCAAAAGAGGATTGTCAAGAGATAATTAAAAAGGTTAATTTTGGAACAAATTGGAGTGTATTTAAATTTTTTTAAAATTTAAGTTTTTAGAATGTAGTGTATTTAGAAAAGGAGTGTGAATAGATAAAATTGGATTGTAAGAAGAAAATCTTTTTAAAAAATTAAAGTTTTAAAATTTCTAAAGACAATCCGGTTTATTTGAAAATACCCTTTTATCTATTTATACTCCTTTTCTAAAAACATTTGATTTTTAAGAAAACTTAAAATAAATAAATAAATAAATAAATAAATAAATAATAATAATTTGGAAAACCATGTTTTTGTATTAATTTTTTTTTAAGGTTACATAAAGATTACCGTCAAGACTCATAATAATTTTATTAAATTTTTAATATTTTCACGTTTCTTTTCCAAAGACAGTATGAAAATTCAAAACAATTCTAAGAGGTTTTTTTTTTTTTTTTTTTTTTTTTTGGATAAAAATAAAAATTGCAAGTTTAAAATTGATTAACAATTTATTACGTAGTTAATTTTGCTTATAATTGCATTATAACATTTTTAGTCACTTTCGAATCAAATAAATCTTCAAAGATATATAAGGGAGAATAATTATAGGGTTTAAAGTAGGGGTGGGCACGAAAACCGAAATCTAAACCAAATTCAACCGAACTGAGCTAAGCCGAAAAAAAGTTTTTGGTTCGATCCATAGCTTCTATTCGGTTCAAACTAATATGAAATTTGAAAACCGAATTGAATTCAATTCGGTTCGGTTCGGTTCGGTTTTGAATATACAAAAGCGAAATGAACCGAATAAACCGAATTGTCTTAATGGATTATTTTGTAAAGTTTAAGTTTATTATGAACTGTTTGTTGGTGATGTTTTATTTTGGACTATATTATGTACTGTATTTTTGGACTTCTATTTTATAGAAATTATGAAAATTTTATATTTTTATTAAGTATGTAGACCAAATATGATTGAAATTTTAGATTTGGACTGAAAATTAAGTTGTATTTTGTTTAAATTATTTTTTACAGATTATGTTTACTTAAAAAAAGTTTAAGCCCAAATACCAAAAAAGCAGCTTAAAGGCCCAAATTTTTTTTTAAAAAAACATATAAAAAAACCTTTAAAGCCCAATAGACCCAAAACCGAACCGAACCGAACCAAACCGAGATAAAGGTGTTCGTTTCAATTCGGTTTTCAGGTTTAAAACGATTCAAACCGATTCACATTTTTAAAAATCGAAAATATGTCGGTTCAATACGGTTTTGGCAAAAACCGAACCGAACAGATCCGTGCCCACCCCTAGTTAAAGTTTAGTAAATGTTAGAAAGATGAAGAAGATATAATCATATAAGACATTATGTATTCTAAATAAGTGGAAATAGGGGGAAATAGCACTATTTTATATGAACTTTTAAGAGTAACACTAGTTTAATAAGTTAGGTTAAAATGATATCAATAGACAAAAATACCCCAATATCCTTCTTTTATTATTAGGATGAGCGTGCCTAATAAAAGCTTAAGCATAATCAGTAGCTAGCCCATAATTCCGTACTCACCTAACCTCCCTACCATTAATTCACCATAACCTCACTTGAACCTTAAAGAAGTCCTAATTGATCTTTAGGATGAGTTGTAGCTTGTTAATGAAGGTTTCAAACGGTGCTCTGCTCTTATTCTTAATGTTCAAATCCGTTCTTGTTGTCCAATTACATTTAAACTTTAGCGGTTTTTCAAAAATTGTCACATGCATGTAAAATTCGAAAATTTCTTGTGCATAATCTCCAACCGCATATGTTTGTTGAGTGAGCCTAGGTTCTGAGTGGTAAAATGAGAGAGATCCTAAAAGATGTAGAGTCGAGGCGAAATGCTATCATAAGACTTTTGTGTTCGATGCTTTTGAAGCTATATTCACTAAGAAGTATGGAATTGCAATCTCTCTTGTTATTGCACCTTAGCTTGCATTTCCCAAGCTTTATCTTAGGGATCTTAGCATGTATGTGCCTAAATTCAGTTCACCCCTTATTGCATCTCTGTCTATAGTTGGCTCAGCAGGAAAGACGTTTGTGGGTGTCATACTGTAAACCCTCACGAGGCTTCACTCGTCCACTAGGGATCGCCTAGGGGTTTAAAAGGCTTATGGCACATGCTAAGTGTCATCGTGTCGCCCGCGAAAGCGATGTTTTATTTTATTTTATTTTCTTTATTTTATTTTATTTTCATTTATTTTTGTTTTGGTTTTGCTTGAGGAAGAGCAAAAGATAGATTTTGGGGTATTTTATTGGATGATTTACATACCTATTTGAGGTCCCCATCTCCTAGATTTTGTACTCGTTTTTGAGCTTGTTTTTGTATATAATGCATTTTGTGAGCACTGCGTAGGTTATATGCCCTAAAATAAGGTGTTAAGCATAATTGAAGAGTTTCGAAGGTTAAAGGGTTGAAATTGGAAATCTTCGTGCAAACCATTCAACTTTCAGGATCCATATCTCCCTCCATTGATCGAACTACCTTTTTATAGCCTATTTCTGAAAAGCCCCATGAGTCTACTTTCCAACGCTTTTTACAGATCACAATTCTGAGTTCTCTAGAAGAAGTTATGATCGTTTTCGTAACAGTGCGTGAAGCTAAAAAACTTCACCTGAGAGAAAAGCGACCCCATCCAAAGTCATGCCCGAGGTTGCTATTTCCTCGATTTCAACCTCTCCAGTAGACTCAAAAGTGACCCCAGCCAAGGTCACCCCCAAGGTCGCTATTTTATCCAGAAATGAACCAATCTTAGTAAAATTACCTCCTTGGCCCTGACCTAAAAGGCTCCCTTATATATTCAACCACTTTCTCTCTAAACAAGGGGGTTCTACTCACCAAGAATATTCATTAACACATTCCTTACATCATCCTACATAATCCACCTAAACACAAACCATCAATCGATTCTCACTTGTTCTTGGGAGATAAAAGATTGAAGAAACAATCAAGAGGAGAAGAGCAACTCAAAAAGGGATCTATTCTAGTTTCCTCTAAACCTTATCTCTTTGATTGTTTTACATAGCCATGTATTTAATTGATCTTATTTGTTATATGGTTATTATTTGTAATATGATAAGCTAAACATCTAGTGCTAGGATGTGATGAAACCCCACCCATGACTATATATTTATACTGACTTTTGTTTATCTAATTTGTGCACTTGTGGTTTATATGAATATTTTAGAGTACTTAATGCCTTTAATAGAGTGATCATCTATTAATTGATCTTTGATTATGTGTTATGAACCGACCAGAGACATGCATATATCGTGTTCGACGAAATGTCCCCTATGCATGTCTAGAAAAGTAGACTTACTTAGGCTAGCGTATAAGTTTCGTTTAATGCACCAATGTTCTTAGTGAACTCATACATATATTCTGAGTAATTGGGAGACAGGCTTGGGTATGTATTGGGTGTGACCTATGCTACTCGACCAAGAGTGTAGGTTAAACATAGGGTGCACGAATCTATGAATTGCATGAGCATATTTGGGTGAGCAATTGAGTCTAAAAAGGAAGTTAGGAAAGGGTGGGGTGTAGTTATATTCTAGCATTTATTTCCATCATAATTACATTTGAATTTATTACTTGTTATTTTTCTTTATTGCAATTAGCATAATCCTTTTACTTGTTTAAGTTTTAGTTTGATTAAATATGAAAACAAATCTTTTTACATGTTTGAGTAGCACCTAGATTGATATATTTCAATATTCAATTGACTCAATCCTTGTGGAACGAACTTCACTTAGCATTATACTATTCTCCGACCTCGTCCTATTACGAGTGTCTCTAAAGAGTCTAGTCAATTCACGCTTTAGATGCTATTAAAACTTAAGTTATTAAGTTGGTGATAGTCTTAAAACTCATTCTTTAAAGAGTGTTAAATTTCAAGCTCTTCTAAATAATCGTGTGTTTATTTTGTTTAAAATTTTTAAATAAGGATAAAATTGTCACTAACAAAATATTATAAAAATAGGGGCAATTACCAAACAAGTCATGGACTTTTTTTAAAATTCCAAGTAGTTTGTGACCTTTACAAAAGTGATCTAATTGGTCCTTGTGTTTTTCCCAAGAGCCAATTTGGTCCTCGACTTTTCAGAAATACAAAATTGCTCATTGTTGACCGTTAATTTAGAAGTTTGACTTGATTGAAAGTTATAAAATTACTTTAATGTCCCTATTTAAAATTGATAAATATATAAATTAAAATAAATAAAGTTAAAATTAATTAATTAATTAATTAATTAAAATAATATAAAAATAAAAAAAAATAAAAAAAAAGGTACTGAAGGATGGTCCCAGATCGACGATCTGGGTTTCAAGATCTTAATATGGGTTTTCCATATCTTCATTATCATGGTTTAATTACATTGTTAAAAAGGAAAGAAAGAAAGAAAGAAAGAAAGAAAAAAAAAAAAAAAAAGGAAAAAGAAAGTGAAGCTAACATAAAACTCTGATTGAAATGACAAAAGTCGCTTAAAACTTAAAAGTATAATAGATAATCGTCCATGTATTATCATGATCATCTCTTTCAATCAAAAATCGTCTACTCCTCTTTTGTTTCTTCTACTTCTAAGTCTTTAATATATACAAATATACAATACACTATCAGCGTTTTTACAGCTGCTTTATATATATATATATATATATAAGTGTTTCTGGAAATGGAAAAAATGGTTTTCAAGTTCTTCATCATCTGGGTTTGTTTGTGTTGAAACAGCAGTAATGTTGAATTTTTTAATTTTTTTTCCATATTTTTATTATTTCATATTTATATATTTTTTATTATATAAAATTATTTTAATTTTATTTACACAAGTCTTTAAAAAAAAAAAAAAAAAATTACACAAGTTAAAAAGGCTAAAATGCGTCTTGACCATTAAGTTTGACTAACGGAAGATTAATAGAAAGACCAATTTGGTACATGTGAAAAAGTCATGAATCAATTTGGTCACTTTTGTAAATGTTACAAACTACTTGGAATTTTTAAAAAATTTAGGACTTGTTTAGTAATTGCCCTATATGTGTGAATAAATATTAGATGGATTGCCAACAGCATCCCACTAATTAAAAAAAGCAAACTTTTCTTTATATATATATATATGGGTTGGACTAAAACAACTTAAATTTGTAACATAAAACTTTGATTTTATAATCTCAACCGCCCATGTGCACTTAATTGAAGAATCATAAATACATTTAAATCTCAACTATTAGATTAAGAGCACATGAGTTGTTGAGATGTTGAAGTCGAAATTTTAAGTTAATTTAACTTTATTATGTATCTATATAAAATAATAATAATAATAATAATAATAATAATAATAAATAAATAAATAAATAAAAGAAAAAAAAAAAAAAGCAAACGGTTATGTACACACATTAAGATATCGCCAATGTTGATAACTTGATAGGTGTTGATGCAATTAATTTAAGTGGAAATTACACAAACTGACCACATATATTAGGGAATATTTGTTTTTAACCACAAACGAACTTTTATTTATTAATAACCATGTTTTTGAGAAATTACTAAAAGCCCCTCATATAAAAACCACCCTTTCTCCTCTCTCTCCTCTTCTTTTCTCTCTTTCTCCTCTCTCTCTCCTCTGCTCTCTCTCCCGATCTGCTCTCTCTTCTCTCTTCTCGGTGCCTTCGCCCACGCCGGCGTCGTCCTCCACCGTCGGAAGTCGTCGCCGAGCTCGCACGACCTCCACGAACAAGCGGCTGCACGAACCAGCGATGAGAGGCTGCACGACCGACCGACGAAGGAGATGGGAGAACGACGAACCAGCGGGGACCAGCGGCTGCCAGCGACCGGCGATGGACAACGACCAGTCGACGACGTCCGAAGGCGATCCTCGCCGGCGATTGGATCTGCAAAACAAAAGAAAAAACCTAAACCTAAACCTAATTTGAATTTGGGGAAGAAGAAGAGGAAGAAGAAAATGGGGAAAAAAAAAAAAAACTTATCCTAATTTCAATTTAGTCCAGATTTCAAGTTTGGATATTTTAATTTAGTCCAGATTTCAAGTTTTGACATTTCACTTTAGCCATGATTTCAAGTTTGGACATTTCAATTTACCCATGATTTCAAGTTTGCTTCGAGATTTAAAATAAAACTATTTCAGGGGCACTCTGGTAATTGATGGACATACACTGAAATTTTTTTAAAAAAGTGGTTATTAACAATTAATTTTTCAAAAGTGGTTATTAAGGAAAGTTTGATAATCACTATGGCCATTTATGGTTTTCTCTCTTAATTTAAAGCGGTTGGCAAAATAAATAGATTTGTTGGCCGGTGAGTACCGGTGTGTCCAAGTGGTTAAACATTTAGATTAGTGATTAACATTAGACTTGATAGGACCCACTTCAACTCCTCTCTATTGAGTATGAGGGAATCCTGTGAAAATCTAATCTTTCTATTTGAAATATGAAAACCTTATAAAAAATTATATGAATCTCAAGATGGTTTCTAACTATGTAGCATGGATATGGATACGGATACGGGATACGGATACGGATACGGCACGATATGGGTAAATATTCAAAAACTAGGATACGGATACGGCAGGATACGTCAATTACAATAATATATATATTTATATATATATTTTTTAAAATAATATATAAAAACATATTTGATAATTCATTCAAAATCAAAACATATTCAGAATCCAAATAAAACATGTCACATAACTACATAAGTCATAACAATATAATATAGTACAGGATCCAAATAAAACATGTCACATAAATCGAACATATTACAAAATTCAAATAAAACATACATCACATAAGCAATAATATATTACAAAATCTAAATAATACATAAAAAAACTCATAAAGCATATTTTAAATTCTTAATTAATTTCATTATCATTGTTTATATTGTTAAATGATCTAAATAATTCGGCATATAACTCTGGTTTATCAAATGAAAGGTTTGTAATCTCAAGTATCCCGTTATTCTCCATGTAAATGGAATCAAAGCCAAAATTTCTTTACAGTTTCATTTTGACCCCTAATATTTTGAAATTATAATTTGACCCCGTTTTATAATAAATAATTATAATATTGCCCCAAACGTATCCTCCAAATATCCTTCAAGTATCCCCTAAATATCCTCCAGTCAAACTTGTGAAAAAGTCAACTGATATGCCGTTTGGCGTATCGAATACGTATCCTGGAATATCCGACAAGTATCGGAACTGGATACGAATTTGATACGAGTTACCTCCACCAAATAAAGTATCCGTGCTTCCTAGGTTTCTAATAAAATATTTAATAATCAGTTTTCAAACTTTTCTGCCCTGTAATTTAAAAGTACAATTTAAATATGTGAGTTATGGCCCATCCTAAAATACAATTCAATTAAAATCAAAATTTTGTTTATTTTGTGTTGGACTCATCTGCTCAATATTTACATATTCGAAAACAAGTATAGAATAATGAGATTTGGAAAATAAATTATGAGTCCATCATATAAAACATTTCTAAAGCTCATTAGGGAAAATCTTGATATCTGAAAATATGCACATATGCGTGACATGCTTTAATTAAAATTATGAACTAATATTTTTGTCATCACATGTGGCTCATCTCATGATACTAAATAATCTGCACGAACCTAGTAATTTGCTGAGAAAAAAAGTTTAAAATAAAATAATGAGTGCTAACGCCCAGTTAGTGGAAACAAAATGAATCTCAAGATAGACCATTTTCCTTGAATATTGAATAAAGATTACCTTTTTATTGTGTTGTGCTTGTGATTGTTGAATGAGATTTTGTATGCTTAATGATATTAGGAGATTGGCCATCATTTAATTGATTACTTGGTTGTTGTGTTATGGACTGAAAGGTGACGCACGCAATGTGCTCGATAAAATACCCAATGCATGTGTAGTAAGGTAGAAATATGTGAGGCTTGCATGTATGACCTATATTGTGCGCCAACCATTAAACTAAATAAATCCATATGCATTTCTTGTAGTCATCGAGAGATAGAATATTATAGCTAGGGGTGTGTGTGTGTAGATATTGCCTTTGTTGCTTGAGAGAGAATATAGGCTATATAAGGGTCAACACATGTCTTTAACATTCACTTGCATGATTTGATGAATTGGTGGTCTAATAATTTAATAGGATTGGTTAGGTGAAATCGACACCCTAGCTATCTCATCTCATTGCTCCTATCATATTTGCTTACTTTAGTTGCTTTAATTAATTAGTTATATTAGTTTTTATTAATTAGTTGAGTTAAAGTAGTGTGTAAGCAACTCAACCATTTATATATTGTTTGTCCAAATAGTAATAGATTTAACATATTTCAGTACTTAACAACCTAACCCAGTGGGAACGAACTTTACTTTCGTTAAATTGCATGTGCTAACCTCGTACGATTGCGAGTAGCTTTAGAGCGTGTCATTCAGGTTGACCCTAACATGACCCGCCAACCTGTATTACCACAGTTAGGCTTTAACCCATTATTATTTTATAAAAAGTATACTCACACACAAACTCAAAATCAGCCCAGATCAAAATAGAACATTACTAGCACAAAGTTTCTAAAACACATCGGTAGTACTCCTTTAGACTTCTCCCACAAATCCCAAAACATAGTACCATTCCACACCTTCCTCACCTCCTTGCACCAAATTAAAGAATGGTCAACAAATTCAATCTCAACACCACATCTAGGACAACGAGAATTATCCACCAGGACCACCACCTTTCTAATTAGTAAGTTTGAGAGTGAATGATGAGCCTTTTTACGAGCTCTCCAGAGAAAGATTTTTATCTTGGGAGGGATATATTAAGCTCCAAAAGGTTTTGCACCACTTAAAGCTGCTCGAAGAATTGGAACAAGAGGCCATAATCTTATCATTCATAGCCAACTAGTACCCACTTTTAACTTTGAAATTATCTATTTTTTCATAGTGCCAAAAGATGCAATCATCACTGTCTGCATAGCCAATAGGTATAGAAGAAATAATTTCTTTGTCTAACTTTAGAAAGTATTTTCCAACAACCTCCAAGCTTGTTAAGCAAGGACGGCTTGATTAAAAATCGATAAGTCTTTAAAGCCCAACCCTCCAAACGCCTTAGGCAAACACATCACCTCACAACTAACCCAACTTATCTTCCTTTTACCATCCTCAGAGCCCCACCAAAATTTGGAAAAAATAGACCTTAACTCGCTACAAAGCCCTTGGAAATTTGAAAAATACTGATTACAATATTACATATGCGGGAATTGCTTGAGCTCCTGCCTTGATTAAGACCTCTTTCCCACCCATAGAAAAATGATTCCCTTTCCACCCTCCCATCTTATTCAACACCCTCTCCTTTTTCTCATCAAAAATCTTCGTCTTATTTCTACCCACTAAGGTTGGTAAGCCGGGATATTTGAAATGAGTTTGGATATCCCCCATCTCAAACAAAACTTGAATATCTACCCTGAACCCTCTATCCACATTTGGATTAAAAGTCATACATGATTTTTGAATATTCCATGCTAACCAGAGGCTCTCCCATAAATCTCAAGGATACTCCATTACTCCTAATCCGTAGGCAACTGTCAATTAAGGAGGCCTTACAAAAAATAACCAACGGGCTACACCTACAACATCTAATCCCTAACATTTTTCCATCTTGTTCCTCTTAAGTAATCAAGCTCAAAAGAGCCTCCGCACAAAGAAGAAACAAGTATGGAGACAATGAGCAGTCTTGGCAGAGTCCTCTGGATGGTAATAATTACAAAAGATAACGAGAAAGTGGATAGATACTCCATCACCAATGAGGGAACCCCACTTTGCTCATCACCTTCCTTAAAAAAACACCAATACCCTATCATAAGCCAATGAAGTTACCAGGTGTATTTACTGCTTTGAATTAGTCAAGTTAGGAGACAAGTCTTGGATTGAATAAGTCCAACTTGTAGGTTGTTTCCTTTACTTTTGCAACAAATTATTTGTTTTCATTAGAATGTGGCTGTTATCATGGCAAAGTCAGTTGTACCCCTCTTATTTAAAAAGGTGATCAAATGATTAATAAAACATCCAGAAATTATCATTTTCAAACACTTATCAAACCAATGTCTATCGGAGGTCTTTGGATTTCCTCAAATTAATCCAGTATCAGAGTGTTGTACCATAAGCCTTGCTTATATCGAGCTTCAAGGCAGTCAACCCTCTCCCTCCCTTTCTTCCTATCATTGATAGAACGCATAAGTTCAAATGACACCCATGGCCGGCCCATGGGGTAAGCAAACCCAACATTTTGCTGGGGCCCTTAAATGGCCCAATCTCATTAGTTTTTAAAATTAGGTCCAATATGCTTTTTTTTTTCTTTCTTTTTTTTGGTTTTTTAAAATCAGGTCCAATCTACTTATGTTTAAGAAGGTTCAATCTCACATGTTTTTTGCTTATTCTTTTTTTTTTTCCTTAATTAACTATATAATTAAAAAATAAAAAATAAATTGCCCATTAAGGGCCCAAAATCTAAATGAATTGTTATTGGTAATAGACTATTTGTAAGATTACCTATTTGAAACAAGTCAAAAACAAACAATACAGACTCTGCACTTTCTAGTCTCTCTCTCTGCACTTTCTCCATTCTCACTAACTTCTCTCACAAGTCAGACTCTAGCTCTTTGCCTCTCCGCCTCTCTTTCTCGTTTTAAGGTACGTTTTTGACTCTCTATTTTTCAATAATTATTTTGAATCTCTTTATTAATCTTGATTATCTAAGAATGTTGATTGTGTGAATTTTTAAGTAAATGAAGAATTATTTATTTAAGTTTTTTATGTTAATGACAATATTTTTTTTATGGGGCCCCAATTTTTGTTAATATTATAAAATGGATTAGGCCCAGAAATGTTTGGAGACGGCCGTAATGACACCAACATATTGTCAAAAATCATACGAACAGGCACAAAAACAGATTGACTAGAGAAAATAATCTCAACAAGAGTCAATGTAAGCCTATTAGGTAGCACCTTTGTTACTATTTTATACACCACACTACGTGGAGAGAATAGAAATTTGTAAAGACAAAAACTTACCTGACTTTTGGTTTAGATTTTGTATTTCTTTTTTTAGATTTATGTTAAATTAAACTTTAATCATTAGGTTGTCATTAATTGTTCGGCTGTTAATTTGTCTCTCTATTTAGATTTCAAGTACTTAAAGTTTTTGAGTTCTTCCAACATCCAAAGCAATGAAAGAGCTACATATACGACTCAAATTTTGGACTTGTTATCATTTACGGGTATGTATGAAATCTATGGTATTTGAATTCCTACTAAAGATTTTAGTTTTGCTGCATACTAAGTTTCAGATTTAAAAAAAAAAATTCAGTTGTGGGAGAACCGACACATACTGTGAAGGAGACAATTAAAGTGAGTTTATTTGTGTAGAACATTATTATATTTTATTTCAATTTTAGGAATGTTAATTTTAATGCTATACAATGACATTTTTTTTTATGAAGTATTACACTATTATATAAATTCAGGGTTTTTTGGAAGGGGGGAGACTCAAAGCAACAATCTCGTGGTGCAAGTGTGAGGGGTCTTACACCGGACCAACCTCACCTTATCTAAATGACATGTTGATAAATGGTAATTCTTCATTCTTTTCCTGTCATAAATTCCTTTTAATTAAAAAAAAAAAAATAGTCTTTCTCCTTTGTAGTTTTTCAATCCCTTTTATTTTCATCCTATTTACTCTAAAATAAAGTGTGGTTGCAATAACTGACTTTGCACTGGAATTTGTTATTTTATTTTGTGAAGGGAAATTATAATTTAATCTCTTACTTTGTTGTAGTAATTTGTTGAGAAAATAAAGAGAAATAATAATAATACTAAATCATAATATGCATAAAATGTTTATATTATGGTAAAAATTATCGCTGAACTAATCCAAGAAATGGTATTAGGATAAGCTTAATTATATTTTCGAAGTTCCTATGTAATGCATTTAAATTTTAAAGTGATATTGATGTTATTGTTTCTTACATTTTGATAATCTATTCAGAAACTTGAATCGAAAATTGACGCAGCGGAAAACACAAAGAATACGACCAACGTCAATATTCTGTAATAAACTCTAGAATCCACCAGAAAACAAAGAGAAAACTCTTTAAAACGAACTCTGATATTTTAATAATTGAAAGATTAAATCAGCCTTTCGGCTTACAAGCATATTTATAGCAAATAAACCATAACCCTAATCCTAATACAACTCGAATACGATATTCCTAAAAAGACTAAAACAGGAAAAAGATAAAAACTAATCATAATCTTCTAAAATTCATGATTTCTAACTTGACTGAAAAACAAAAATAAAATCTCACCTAAAAGGTAAGTTTGATTTATTTCCAAAACCTAAATTTAATTCATAATCAAACTAAAATAAATAAACTTGCTAAACAAGAAACAAAGACCCAAATTAATAAAATAAAAAAAATAAAAAAAAATTGCCCAAATCAGATTTCGTCTGATGGAGTCAGGGCATGATCTGGACTGCGGTTCATTCTTTTTGTCCTACATCAGTCACCCCTTCTTAAAAAGAACTCGTCCTCGAGTTTAGTTGAAACATGCGGAAGACAAATAAACAAAGAAGAATCCTTATTCGTCTTCTGGGAGTGGTAAACCCAAACCGAAAAATCCCTCCATAGTTCATCCCAAATCCACAATGGTACCAAAGTAATAGCTCAACGAAATGTCAAGAGCGTCCAAGCTATCCACCTTTGTCGTCTCCATGTCCCTTTGGTCTCGAAACCATCCATGTCAACTATCATCGAATTAGGGGGTTGCCTACAAAATAAATATGGAATGGATCAAGAGTGCTAATAAACCCGACAAGATCTTTCTTCACCTCAAATCCATCCCAAACAAAGTCAACATCAACCAATCCTAGCCTCACTTTAGTATCTTCAAATCCAATGTCTTGTTTACCAACAGATTGGCCAACAAGAGCTAGCGGTAATGTTATAAAATCTTCAAAAATATTGCTCTCAATTGTCTTGTCAATTTCTTCAACAACTAGATGTTGGATATGAAGACTTCAACAAACAAATAAGACAAATTTAATTAAAGCAAAAAGTTGTTTTTTGTCTTATGTGAAATTAAGAAAGCAAAGTGAATTGTTGAGGTTTGGTGGATTGTGCAGAGTGCAAAGTCAACAAAAGTGGCCAAAGTAAATTGAATTTGTTGATCGCTGCTACAATGGCATCGTATTGAGGCAGCGGTCTAATTTTGTGAAGAGCGCTGCGAATTGCGCTGCGTCTTTGGTAGCGGCAACGCAGCGGTCTTGTGATGTGCATTGCGTTGCTATTTTCTCGGCAACGGTTTGGCAGCGGTACTGTCTCCAAAGGAGCACGCTGTGTGAAGCGTTGCGAGAGCACTGTGACACCGGCAGCGGTCCTATACAAAAACGTGTGAAATAAGACTTGCACAATAAAGAAAGAGCAAAAAGGAAATAGATCCCAATTAGGATTTGGCCAACCCTAGTGCTCCCATATAAATACCACCACTATGTAAACCTTAATGTGTGTGAGAAAAATTGCTAGAGAGATAGAGAGCAAATTGTAGAGAGACTGAGAGATTGTAATCAACTCTGAAAGTAGTGGATTGTAATCAACTCTGAAAGTAGTGGATTTAGTGTGGTGCGCTCCGTGGACGTAGGCAAATTGTTGAACCACATAAAAACCTTTAGGGTCGTCTTTTTCTTCTTATTGCTTTCATATTATCTGTGTGTTTAGATTTGTGTGTGCGATTTTTCTTACAACAATTGGTATCAGAGCTTTAGGTTGGGGCAGGTTATTTTTCACACAAATCTAGGTTATCTCGAGGTTAACGAATTTATTGCAGGGATAGGATCTGAGAAAGATTCTTACAAGATTGAGAAATTCGATGGGACGAATTTCAGTTTCTGAAAGATTCAGATGGAGGATTATCTGTACCAGAAAGACCTGCATTGGCCGATAAAAGAGAAGCCGGCAACCATGACCGATGTAGATTGGTCAAAGAAGCGGATGACAAAAAACATGGATGAAGAGGAGTTCGAACTGCTGGACAGGAAAACATTAGGAGCAATTCGTCTAAATTTGACGAAGCAGGTCACTTTTAACGTTAAGGATCAGCTAACTGCCAGAGATCTGATAAAGACTTTATCAAACCTATATGAACAGCCTTCTGCGGTAAGGAAGGTCCATCTTGTCAAGAAGCTATCAAATTTAAAGATGACGGAAGGTCAGGGTTTTAGAGAGTATCTAAACCAGTTCAATGAAGTGAAGGATGGGTTAACTTCTGTGTCTATGGGTTTCGATGAAGAATTCTTGGCGGTGTTTATGCTCACCCAATTGCCAGAAAGTTGGAAGATGACATGTCAGTCAATTGCCAACTCGTTCGAAAACGAGAAATTGGATATCTTACAGGTTGTGAACATGATCATGACCGAAGAGATTAGGATGCGTTAAGAGGGATTTGGAGCATCTACATCTTCAGCATTGAATATGGAAGGTAGAGAAAGCAGAAACAGAAATCGGAACACAAATCAACAAGGACGATCAAAGTCAAGAGGTAAGTCTAAATCCAGGTATTAGGTCAATTATTCAGGAAATCAGCAACGAAACAAGAAAGATGTAGAGTGCTGGAACTGTGGTAAGAAATGCCACTTCTCATATGAGTGTAGATCTGAATAGAAAGATAAGGGCAAGAGCAATGCGACCTGTGTGTCAGATGAGTCAGATGACTGCCTCATCTGCTCGTTGGAAAGTAAGACGGAGTCTTGGGTTCTGGATTTAGGAGCGTCTTTCCATGCCACACATTATAAGGAGTTATTTGAGAATTACGTCTCCGAAAATTTGGGTAAGGTGTATCTTAGTGACGATCAAGCATGCAATATTACCGGGAAGAGAGATGTGAAGATTCAGCTGAAAGGGTCAGTTTGGAAACTCAATAACGTGAGGCACATACCGGATTTGAGGAAGAATTTGATCCCCATTGGGCAACTGGCGTTAGAGGATTACATGACGACTTTCACAGATGATAAGTGAAAGATTTCGAAGGGTATTATAACAATCGCCCGAGGAAATAAGAATGGGTCGCTTTACACAACAACGGATGGTTGTGGTTCAGTCGCTATGGCAGAAGGTAAAGATGATCCGAACTTGTGGCACCAGAGGTTTGGGCACATGAGTAGTCAGGGGCTAAAGTGTCTACATTCGAAAGGTAAGTTGCCAGATTTGAAGAGTGTTGAGGTAGATTTATGTGAGAGCTACGTATTGGGAAAACAGAAGCGAGTGAGCTTTAAGAAGACCGAAAGGGTACCGGTAAAGGAGAAGCTGGAACTAGTGCACACCGATGTTTAAGGTCCAGCTTCAGTCTCATCAACCGGAGGTAAACAGTAATTCGTCACATTTATTGACAACCACTCTAGGAAGGTATGGGTTTATTTTCTGAAACACAAGTCTGAGGTGTTTGATGCTTTCAAAAGATGGAAAGCTAGTGCTGAGAATGAGACAGGGTTAAAGATCAAAAAGCTGCATTCAGACAATGGTGGAGAATATGAAGACAATGAGTTCAAGTGGTTTTGCTATCTGAATGGGATTAAGCTCAGTAAAACGGTTCCTAGAACCCCACAGCAAAACGGAATAGCAGAACGCGTGAACAGAACATTGACTGAGAGAGCCAGAAGCATGAGGTTACATTTAGGGTTGCCAAAACAGTTATGGGCAGAGGCAGTCAATACAGCAGCATATTTGATCAACAGAAGACCATCAAAGCCTTTGGACCTCGCTATACCAGAAGAGATCTGGACCAGGAAAGAGGTAAAACTTTCTCATCTTAAAGTGTTTAGGTGTGTTTCTTATGTACAAATAGGTGATCATGCGAGGAATAAACTAGACACCAAGTCAGTGAAGTGTACTTTAGTGGGCTATGGAGAAGATTAATTTGGTTACAAGCTGTGGGATGACCAAAATTGCAAGATGATCAGAAGTAGAGATGTTGTCTTCAATGAAAAGGTTATGTACAAAGACAGAAACACATAGGTGTCTGAGCCAGAAGAGCCAGAGTATTTTAGGCCGAACGATGTGTCAGAGAATAGGGTCATGGAACCAGTTATTCAGAAAGATGAAGAACAAAGTGTGCTGCTCCATGTTACAGATCCTATCCCACATAGAGACATTCCAGTGACACAAGCTCAGAGTACAGTGAGAAGATCAACTCGAACTCCTTTACCAAATAGGACGTACTTGCAATACATGCTGTTGACAGATGCAGGGGAACCTGAGTGCTATGATGAAGCATATCAAGGAGAAGATGCGAGCAAGTGGGAGCTTACAATGAAGGATGATATGAAGTCATTGATTTCAAATCAAACTTGGGAGTTAGCCAAGTTGACTGAAGGAAAGAAAGCCCTACAGAATAAATGGGTATTTCAGATCAAAGAGGAACATGATGGTTCCAAGAGATACAAGGCACGACTAGTGGTCAAAGGCTTCCAACAAATAGAAGGTATTGACTACTTTGAAATTTTTTCTCCTGTTGTTAAACTAACTACGATCCGGTTAGTGTTAAGTATTGTCACAACAAAGGGGTTATATCTTGAGCAGTTAGATGTGAAGACTGCCTTTCTTTATGGAGATTTGGAAGAAGAGATATACATGCAGCAACCAGAAGGGTTCGCAGAAGATGGCAATGAAGAGTTGGTATGTAGGTTGACAAAAAGCTTGTATGGTTTAAAACAAACTCCCCGACAATGGTACAAAAAGTTTGATGGGTTTATGCAAGGCAATGGATATTTAAGATGCAATGCTGACCACTGCTGTTACTTCAAAAAGGTTAAGTCAAGTTTTATTATTCTGCTACTTTATGTTGATGACATGTTACTAGCTGGTGCAGATTTAGAAGAGATTAATAATTTGAAGAAGCAACTCTCGAGTGAGTTCGAGATGAAGGATTTAGGTGCAGCAAAACAGATTCTTGGAATGAGAATTAGCAGAAACGAACAGGAAGGTACATTGAAGCTTTCACAAGCTGAGTACGTTCGGAAGGTGTTGTAGAGATTCAGCATGGGTGATGCAAAATCTGTAAGAACACCTTTGGCTAGTCATTTCAGGTTGTCCAAAGACCAGAATCCGAAGATAGAAGAGGAAAAGGACTTCATGGCTAAAGTTCCTTATGCTTCAGCCATTGGAAGCCTAATATATGCCATGATTTGCACAAGACCAGATATTTCCCATGCAGTAGGAGTTGTGAGTCATTACATGTCCAATCCAGGCAAGCTTCACTGGGAGACCATGAAGTGGATCCTAAGATACCTGCGGGGTACGACAGAGAGATGTCTAACCTTCAGAAGAGATGAACTCAAGCTGGAAGGTTATGTGGATTCAGACTTTACTGGGGAGGTGGATCATAAAAGGAGTACCACCGGATATGTGTTTACAATGGCTGGTACCGCAATTAGTTGGATGTCCCAGTTGCAGAAGATAGTGACAATCTCTACAACTGAAGCAGAGTATGTGGCTGCAACAGAATCAAGCAAGGAGCTGATATGGTTACAAAATTTGTTAGCTGAGTTGGGATTCGATCAAGTGATGAATGTGTTGCAAAGTGACAATCATAGTGCAATACACTTGGCCAAGAATTCAGCGTTCCATTCTTGGACCAAACATATAGATCTTCGCTACCATTTCGTTCGATCGTTAATCGAAGAAGGTGTTTTTAAAGCTTGTGAAGATAGCAGGTAGCAAGAATCCCGCCGACATGTTAACAAAGCCAGTTACTATTGAGAAACTGGAGCTGTGCGCAGCTTCAGTGGGTCTTCAAGAGTGAAGACATGGGGGATGAGTGCACCATTATTTATCCACTAAGTTATTGAGGAAGGATGGAGAACGTCTCTTCAGTTTCAGTCTTCAAGTGGGAGATTGTTGGATATGAAGACTTCAACAAACAAATAAGACAAATTTAATTAAAGCAAAAGGTTGTTTTTTGTCTTATGTGAAATTAAGAAAGCAAAGTGAATTGTTGAGGTTTGGTGGATTATGTGGAGTGCAAAGTCAACAAAAGTGGCCAAAGTAAATTGAATTTGTTGATCGCTGCTGCAATGGCAGCGTATTGAGGCAACTGTCTAATTTTGTGAAGAGCGATGCGCATTGCGCTGCGTCTTTGGCAGCGGCAACGCAGCGGTCTTGTGCTATGCATTGCGCTGCTATTTTCTCGGCAGCGGTTTGGCAGCGGTACTATCTCTAGAGGAGCACGTTGTGTGAAGCGCTGCGAGAGCGCTGTGACACCGGCAGCGGTTCTACACAAATACGCGTGAAATAAGACTTGCAAAATAAAGAAAGAGCAAAAACGAAATATATTTCAATTAGGATTTGGCCAACCCTAGTGCTCCCATATAAATACCACCATTATGTAAACCTTAATGTGTGTGAGAAAAATTGCTAGAGAGATAGAGAGCAAATTGTAAAGAGAGTGAGAGAGAGACAGAGAGATTGTAATCAACTCTGAAAGTAGTGGATTGAGTGCGGTGCGCTCCGTGGACGTAGGCAAATTGCTAAACCACGTAAAAACCTTTGGTGTCGTCTTTTTCTTCTTATTGCTTTCATATTATCTGTGTGTTTAGATTTGTGTGTGCGATTTTTCTTACAACACTAGATTTGTTGATTCAATGTGATCTTTGTCAACCACCTCAAGGCCAATTGACTCCCCCATTTGTTGGGTGAGATTCTCAAAAATTGAAGACTCAAATTGATTATCATTCTCTTCAATTTCAGCACACTCTTGAACACTACTTTGGCAATTAGCAACTTCGCCTTGTGATTGAAAATCATCGTAAGTAGCATCATCAGACATCGGAGGCGAGATGTTGTCCTTGAGTGTGGAGTGAGACGGATTTGTGATCTTCTTTGGAAACTTACAATCTTCGTTTCTGTTAACAGGTTGGCCTCGGGCAAATCTTTCGGCACGTATCCTGTCAACTAGTTGCCTGTTGTTAGCATTGAGGTTCAGCCCGACATGCATCTCAAGAATCTCCGTCATCTGTTGTCGGTTTTCCTCCAGCGCCACCCACAAGGCCTCTTCCCCATGACCACCGTCAATAGGGTTTCTTTCTCTTGCTTTGTTATTTGCCATCGAGCTTGGCAAATCCGTGCTCTGATACCAATTGACGCAGCGGAAAACACAAAGAATATGACCAATGTCAATATTCTGTAATAAACTTTGGAATCCACCAGAAAACAAAGAGAAAACTCTTTAAAACGAACTCTGATATTTTAATAATTGAAAGATTAAATCAGCCTTTCGGCTTACAAGCATATTTATAGCAAATAAACCCTAACCCTAATCCTAATACGACTTGAATATGACATTCCTAAAAAGACTAAAACAGGAAAAAGTTAAAAACTAATCATAATCTTCTAAAATTCATGATTCCTAACTTGACTGAAAAACAAAGATAAAATCTCACCTAAAAAGTAAGTTTGATTTATTTCCAAAACCTGAATTTAATTCCTAATCAAACTAAAATAAATAAAATTGATAAACAAGAAACAAAGACCCAAATTAATAAAATAAAAAATAAAATAAAAAAATTGCCCAATCAGATTTTGTCTGATGGAGTCAGGGCACGGTCTAGAATGCGGTTCATTCTTTTTGTCCTACATCAAAAATTAAGAATTGTGTTTCACGTAGTTCTTTTGTTTATTTTTATATTCATGGCAATTTAGTTGGTCTTAAATATATGCATGTGGGTTTGGTAGTGGACTTGATAAAAGAATTGTTTAGAGTTTTCTAGCAGTAGGGTTAATGGTGATTGTCATACCTTTATGACAGATTACCGGACCATATCCGTCCTTGCGATTGTTATTGATAGATGGAGTTGTGTGATCGATCCCAAATTATGGTGCTGCAAAAGACATTCTTACTTTTGAGAATCTTTTTCGATGTGTGAATTGTTAGTAAATGGTTATGTCTATAAAAAATTTACTTTTGAAGAACAAATTATTCCAAACATTTGTCAGAGAAATACCAACAGTGAAGTGAAGGTTCATACTTTCTTATAATATAATTGATGTGTAAACACATACAAAATCTTATATGTTGCAAATTAATATGAAATAGTGATCTTGAGCTCCTTTTAATCTTTTGGTTTTAATTAATGTAAAATTGTAAAGTTCTTGATATTACAAAAATTATGTTATTTAATTATTATTATTATTTTATTTTATTGACATTATCTATTCACCTACCTAAACCATGTATTTTTTTTAAAAAAACTTTTTACCATTGGTAGGATTCGAGCCGTTAACTTGAAAGTCACTTACCCAAGCCACAAGCTCGTCCATCTACCAGCTGAGCTACGCCCTTGGGGGCATTTAATTATTTATCGTATCTTCTATAAATAGAAAAAAAAAAAAAAAAAAAAAAAAAATCATGGTAAAAAAATGCATTTGTTACCGCAATGCGCAAAAGGTTCCTGCATGCAAGATAGGACTTAGGAAGCATGTTTGTGTTTACGTCTTATGTCATTAGCTAGATATAAGGCTTTACAATTGTTTGAAACATAAAATATTGTATATATATTGTTATTGCCTCATGCATAATGGTATATTGGTGTTTATTTCTATTCGATTGAATTATGTTTTTTTTCTTTTTCTTTTTCTTTTTTCCTTATAATTTAATTTGTCATCTTACTATTATTTGTATATAAAATCAAAATTTTTAATATTACAGTATATAAAGAATACTTCTCTAATCAGGATACTTCTCTAATCAGGATTATCCTGACTTTATAATTTCAAGACATCCAACCACAACCACTCATTTAAAGTTGGCTCATAACCCCACATTAACAAATACCCACACCTAATATAAATGTATGGTTATGGTTGGATGTCTTTAACTTATAATTTCAAGACGTCCTTACTAGAGAACCACCCATTATATCAATACTATAATTATGTATATAAATTAAAATGAGTAATCCTACATTGCCCAAATTTGGTGCTCAAATGATGTGACAATACTTTAGTCCATTCATTTAAATTGTATTATATTTGAAAGATTTAAATGAATAGACTAGAGTGTTACTACATCATTTGAGCACCAGATTTGGACACCAAATTTAGACAATATAGCATTACTAAAACACGTGTAGCCAAACCTAGTGTTACAGAAAAGATGTGAGTGTGAAAAGAAGACTCCACACGTTACAGAGAAGAACAGCAAATGGATGGGATTTCCCTTGATTTTCTTGGTGTTAGAGTGAGACTTTTAACCGCCAATGCTTGACTTTTAATTGGTATATAAAGTCTTCCAAGTCATTTTTGTTGATCATCACCGAAAAGAAGACTTGACTTTGGTAATGGAGAGAGTAGTTAAATTAATGCTTTGCATTAGGGACCAATACTTTGCAAACCAAAATGCCGTGTAAATTTGCATCAACTTTTGTTTATTTTTTCGTCTCATTATTATTAGCTCTCATCCTTCCCACCATACACACCCAAGACGCTCCTCGATACTACCTAGATGCGCACAACTCCGCTCGTGCGAAGGTGGTTGTTGGTCCCATGACTTGGAGCGAAACGTTAGCCACCTATGCTGAAAACTATGCTTCTACGAGGGTCGCAGACTGCACTCGCGAGCACTCGGGAGGCCCTTATTGTTGGATATGAAGACTTCAAATGAAATAAGACAAAATCAATTAAGCATAAAAGTTGTTTTTTGTCTCATATGAAATGAATATGCAATGATGATTGCATTGATTAGGTTGGTGAATTTAATGGCAAAGTCAACAAACAAAGCAATTGAAGTTTTTTGAAGAACGCTGTTGCAATGGCAGCTGCAATGGCAGCGTATGTGCAACGTTTCCAAATTTGTGAAGAGCGCTGCGCATTTGGCAGCGGTCGGGTAGCGGTCAGGCATCAGTGAAGAGCGCTGTGAGAGCGCTGTGATTTTTCGACAGCGGTTAGGCAGCGGTACTGTCTCCAGAGGAGCACGCTGTGTGAAGCGCTGTGACACCTGCAGCGGTTCTATATAAATCTGTGTGAAATAAGACTTGCACAATAAAGAAAGAGCAAAAAGGAAATAGATCCCAATTAGGATTTAACCAACCCTAGTGCTCCCATATAAATACCACCATTATATAAATCTTAAGGTGTGTGAGAAAAATTGTAGAGAGACAGAGAGATTGTAATCAACTCTGAAAGTAGTGGATTGAGTGTGGTGCGCTCCGTGGACGTAGGCAAATTGCTGAATCACGTAAAATCTTTGGTATCGTCTTTTCCTTCTTATTGCTTTCATATTATCTGTGTGTTTAGATTTGTGTGTGCTATTTTTTCTTACAACAATTGGTATCAGAGCCCTAGGTTGGGGCGGGTTATTTTTTACACAAATCTAGGTTATCTTGAGGTCAACGATTTTATCGCAGGGATAGGATCTGAGAAAGATTCTCATAAGATTGAGAAATTCGATGGGATGAATTTCATTTTCTAGAAGATGCAGATAGAGGATTATCTGTACCAGAAAGATATGCATTGGCCGATAAAAGAGAAGCCGGCAACCATAACCGATGCAGATTGGGCAAAGAAACGGATACCAAAGAACATGGATGAAGAGGAATTCGAACTGCTGGACAGGAAAGCATTGGGAGCAATTCGTCTCAGTTTGACGAAGCATGTCGCTTTTAACGTAAAGGATCAACTAACTGCCAGAGATCTGATGAAGACTTTATCAAACCTATATGAACAGCCTTCTGCGGTAAGGAAGGCCCATCCTGTCAAGAAGCTATCAAATTTAAAGATGACTGAAGGTCAGGGTTTTAGAGATTATCTAAACCAGTTCAATAAAGTGAATGATGGGTTAACTTCTGTGTCTATGGGTTTCGATGAAGAATTCTTGGCGGTGTTTGTGCTCACCCAATTGCTAGAAAGTTGGAAGATGACATGTCAATTAATTGCCAACTCGTTCGGAAAAGAGAAACTGGATTTCTCACAGGTTGTCAACATGATCATGACCGAAGAGATTAGGATGCGTGAAGAGGGATTTGGAGCGTCTACATCTTCAGCATTGAATATGGAAGGTAGAGAAAGCAGAAACAGAAATCGGAACACAAATCAACGAGGAAGATCAAAGTCAAGAGGTAAGTCTAAATCCAGGTATCAGGTCAATTATTCGGGAAATCAGCAACGAAGCAAGAAAGAAGTAGAGTGCTGGAATTGTGGTAAGAAAGGCCACTTCTCGTACAAGTGTAGATCCAAAAAGAAAGATAAGGGTAAGAGCAGTGCGAACTGTGTGTTAGAGGAGTCAGATGACTGCCTCATCTGCTCGTTGGAAAGTAAGACGGAGTCTTGGGTTCTGGATTTAGGAGCGTCTTTCCATGCCACACTTCATAGGGAGTTATTTGATAATTACGTCTCCGGAAATTTAAGTAAGGTGTATCTTGGTGACGATCAAGCATGCACTATTACCGGGAAGGGAGATGTGAAGATTCAACTGAAAGGGTCAGTTTGAAAACTCAATAACGTGAGGCACATACCAGATTTTAGGAAGAATTTGATCTCCATTGGGCAACTGGTGTCAGAGAGTTACATGACGACTTTCACAGATGATAAGTGGAAGATTTCGAAGGATATTATGACAATCGCCCGATGAAATAAGAATGGGTCGCTTTACACTACAACGGATGGTTGTGGTTCAATCGCTATGGTGGAAGGTAAAGATGATCCGAACTTGTGGCACCAGAGGTTTGGGCACATGAGTAGTCAGGGGCTTAAGTGTCTACATTCGAAAGGTAAGTTGCTAGATTTGAAGAGTGTTGAGATTGATTTCTGTGAGGGCTGCGTATTGGGAAAACAGAAGCAAGTGAGCTTCAAGAAGACCGGAAGGATACCGGTAAAAGAGAAGCTGGAACTAGTACACACCGATGTTTGGAGTCCAGCTTCAGTCTCATCAACCAGAGGTAAACAGTATTTCGTCACATTTATTGACGACCACTCTAGGAAGGTATGGGTTTATTTTCTGAAACACAAGTCTGAAGTGTTTGATGCTTTCAAGAGATGGAAAGCTAGGGTTGAAAATGAGACAGGGTTAAAGATCAAAAAGCTGCATTTAGACAATGGTGGAGAATATGAATACAGTGAGTTCAAGAGGTTTTGCTATCTGAGCGGGATTAATCTCAATAGAACGGTTCCTAGAACCCCACACCAGAATGGAATAGCAGAACAGATGAACAGAACATTGACTAAGAGAGCCAGAGGCATGAGGTTACATTCAGGGTTGCCAAAACAGTTCTCGGCAGAGGCAGTCAATACAGCAGCATATTTGATCAACAGAGGACCATCAAAGCCTTTGGACCTCACTATACCAGAAGAGATCTGAACTGGGAAAGAGATAAAACTTTCTCATCTTAAAGTGTTTGGGTGTGTTTCTTATGTACATATAGGTGATCATGCGAGGAATAAGCTAGACACTAAGTCAGTGAAGTGTACTTTGGTAGGCTATGGAGAAGATGAATTTGGTTACAAGCTGTGGGATGACCAAAACCGCTAGATGATCAGAAGTAGAGATGTTGTCTTCAATGAAAAGGTTATGTACAAAAACAGAAACACACAGGTGTCTGAGCCAGAAGAGCCAGAGTATTTTGGGCCGAATGATGTGTTAGAGAACAAGGTCGTGGAACCAGTTATTAAGAATGATGAAAAACAAGGTGTGCCGCTCCAGGTTATAGATTTTATCCCACATAGAGACGTTCCAACGACACAAGCTCAGAGTGTATTGAGAAGATCAACTCGAACTCATGTATCAAATAGGAAGTACTTGCAATGCATGTTGTTGACAGATGCAGGGGAACCTGAGTGCTATGATGAAGCATATCAAGGAGAAGATGCGAGTAAGTGAGAGCTTGCAATGAAGGATGAGATGAAGTCGTTGATTTCAAATCAAACTTAGGAGTTAGCCAAGTTGCCTGAAGGAAAGAAAGCCCTACATAATAAATGGGTATTTCGAATCAAAGAGGAACATGATGGTTCCAAGAGATACAAGGCACGACTAGTGGTCAAAGGCTTCCAACAAATAGAAGGTATTGACTACTCTGAATTTTTTTTCTCCTGTTGTTAAACTAACTACGATCCGGTTAGTGTTAAGTATTGTCGCAGCAAAGGGGTTATATCTTGAGCAGTTAGATGTGAAGACTGCCTTTCTTCATAGAGATTTGGAGGAAGAGATATACATGCAGCAACCAGAAGGGTTCGCAGAAGATGGCAAGGAAGAGTTGGTGTGTAGGTTGACAAAGAGCTTGTATGGTTTAAAACAAGCTCCCCGACAGTGGTACAAAAAGTTTGAT
The DNA here is from genome assembly GCA_954870605.1 of Acer campestre. Classification (NCBI taxonomy): domain Eukaryota; kingdom Viridiplantae; phylum Streptophyta; class Magnoliopsida; order Sapindales; family Sapindaceae; genus Acer; species Acer campestre. The sequence goes on along the minus strand of OX940803.1, from coordinate 22,540,787 downwards.
GGGTTTATGCAAGGCAATGGATATTTGAGATGCAATGCTGACCACTGCTGTTACTTCAAAAAGGTTAAGTCAAGTTTTATTATTCTGTTACTTTATGTTGACGACATGTTAGTAGCTGGTGTAGATTTAGAAGAGATTAACAATTTGAAGAAGAAACTCTCGAGTGAGTTCGAGATAAAGGATTTAGGTGCAGCAAAACAAATTCTTGGAATGAGAATTAGCATAAACGAACAGGAAGGTACATTGAAGCTTTCACAAGCAGAGTACGTTCGGAAGGTGCTGCAGAGATTCAGCATGGATGATGCAAAATCGGTAAAAACACCTTTGGCTAGTCATTTCAGGTTGTCCAAGGACCAGAGTCCAAAGACGAAAGAAGAGAAGTTCCTTATGCTTCAGCCATTGGAAGCCTAATGTATGCCATGACTTGCATAAGACCAGACATTTCCCATACAGTGGGAGTTGTGAGTTGTTACATGTCCAATCCAGGCAAGCCTCACCAGGAGACCATGAAGTGGATCCTAAGATACCTGCGAGGTACGATAGAGAGATGTCAAACCTTCAGAAGAGACGAACTCAAGCTGAAAGTTTATGTGGATTCAGATTTTACTAGGGAGGTGGATCATAAAAGGAGTACCACCGAATATGTGTTTACAATGGTTGGTACCGTAATTAGTTGGATGTCTCAATTGCAGAAGATAGTGACAATCTCTACAACTGAAGCAGAGTATGTGGCCGTAACAGAATCAAGCAAGGAGCTGATATGGTTACAAAGTTTGTTAGCTGAGTTGGGATTCGATCAAGTGATGAATGTGTTGCACAGTGACAGTCAGAGTGCAATACACTTGGCCTAAAGCTTGTGAAGATAGCAGGTAGCAAGAATCCGGCTGACATGTTAACAAAGCCAGTCACTCCTGAGAAACTAGAGCTGTGCGCAGCTTCAGTGGGTCTTCAAGAGTGAAGACATGGGGTATAAGCGCACCATTATTTATCTACTAAGTCATCGAGGAAGGATGGAGAAAGTCTCTTGAGTTTCAATCTTCAAGTGGGAGATTGTTGGATATGAAGACCTCAAATGAAATAAGACAAAATCAATTAAGCATAAAAGTTGTTTATTGTCTCACATGAAATTAATATGCATTGATGATTGCATTGATTAGGTTGGTGAATTTAATGGCAAAGTCAACAAACAAAGCTATTGAAGTTTTTTGAAGAACGATGTTGCAATGGCAGCGTATGTGCAGCGTTTCCAAATTTGTGAAGAGCGCTATGCATTACACTGTGCATTCGGTAGCGGTCGGGCAGCGGTCAGGCATCAATGAAAAGTACTGCGAGAGCGCTGTGATTTTTCGGCAGCGGTTAGGCAGCGGTACTGTCTCCAGAGGAGCACGCTGTGTGAAGCGCTGCGAGAGCGCTGTGACACCAGCAGCGATCCTATACAAATCCGCGTGAAATAAGACTTGCACAATAAAAAAAGAGAAAAAAGAAAATAGATCCTAATTAGGATTTGGCCAACCCTAGTGCTCCCATATAAATACCACCATTATATAAATCTTAAGGTATGTGAGAAAAATTGTTAGAGATATAGAGAACAAATTGTAGAGAGACAGAGAGATTGTAATCAACTCTGAATGTAGTGGGTTGAGTGCGGTGAGCTCCGTGGACGTAGGCAAATTGCTGAACCACGTAAAATCTTTGGTGTCGTCTTTTTCTTCTTATTGCTTTCATATTATCTATGTGTTTAAATTTGTGTGTGCGATTTTTTCTTACAACACTTATGGCGAGAACTTTGCTAACGGTACCCAAAGCAGTATTTGGGGCACAGATATTATCAATATATGGATAGCTGCGAAAGCCAATTATGACTCGAGCTCTAATGTCTGTGTCGCACACCGTAGTTGTAAGAATTATACTCAGTTTGTTTGGGAAAAATCTCTAAGTCTTGGATGCGCCAAAGTGCGGTGTAGTGAATGGGGGGTATTTCTTTTCATGTAACTATGACCCTCGTGGACTTGTGGTAACCTTATTGGCCAGCGCCCATTTGAAATCAATGAATCATCAGCTCCTACTCCAAACTCTAATTATTTGCCACCTTTTATATCTCCCAGTCCAGCAGCAAATCCACCAAACTTTGATTTTGTACCGCCATCTAATTACACAGAAGACAGTAGAAGAGTGATAGGACTTGTGGCTGGTGCAAGTATCTCTCTGACTCTCTTTTTCTCTCAAGTCTCTGAATTCTCTCTCAACAACAACAAGAAGAAAACATAATAAACCCTAGTTTTTTTGTCTCTCACTTAAATACAAGCAAGCTCTTTTTGGTGGTTTTTTAAAGAAACAGAGCAAAGTGCTATGGCTACTATTAATGGGTACCAAGGCAACACACCGGTTGCTGCTCCCATGGGGACTGCAGCTTTAAGGCAGCCCGTCAATGCCCCAAAGATTGTCGATTCTCAATCCGTGCTTAAAAGGTTGCAATCTGAATTGATGGCATTGATGATGAGTGGGGATTGTGGGATATCTGCATTCCCAGAGGAGGACAACATATTCTTGTGGAAAGGTACAATTCAAGGAATCAAAGAAACGGTTTTTGAAGGAACAGAATACAAGCTATCCCTTTCTTTTCCAAATGACTATCCATTCAATCCTCCTATGGTCAAGTTCGAGACTGGCTGCTTCCATCCCAATGTTGATGTTTATGGAAATTTATGCTTGGACATTCTTAAGGAAAAATGGTCATCAGCTTATGATGTAAAAACCATCCTGCTTTCAATCCAGAGTGTTCTTGGAGAACCAAACATCAGCTCCCCTCTAAACAGTCAAGCAGCACAGCTTTGGAGCAATCAAGAAGAATATAGGAAGGTGGTTCTGAAGTTGTACAAGCCTCCAAGTGCATGATTAGAGATTTATTTTCAATGAGTTTGATTAAGGTTGTTGTTCTTCAATCTTCATACAGAGAGAGTAGACACTCTTTCTTGCTTGCTTGCTTCTATTAGAAGGAGAGAGGGTCTTTGTTGATTCCTTATTAATGAAATGCTTAGACAATTTTGTCAAAAAATTGCTGGTGCAAGTGCATTAATAATTCTAGGACTAGTATTTGTTTGATTCTTTTTAAGATGGAAGAGGAAGCAAAAGGAGAGTTATCCTTTGTTTGATGTGTCCTTTGGTGCTGAGTTCGAAAATGGGACAGGACCTAGGAAGTTTTCTTATCGTGAATTAGCAAGTGCAACTAATAATTATTGCGAGGAAGCGAAGCTTGGAGAGGGAGGAATTTGGGGCAGTTTATAAGGGATTCCTGAAGGACTTGAATACTTTTGTTGCGATGAAGAAGGTTTCAAAGCGGTCTAAACAAGGAAGTAAAGAGTACATAACTGAAGTGAAGATCATTAGTCAGCTAAGGCACAGAAACACTGTAAAGCTTATCGGTTGGTGCCATGAAAAAGACTTGATTCTTGTTTATGAATTCATGCCCAATGGCAGCCTGGACTCTCATCTTTTTGAAGGGAAAACCTTGTTGACTTGGGATGTGAGGAACAAAATTGTACAAGGATTGGCTTCAGCGTTGTTATATCTACACGAAAAAGGGGACCATTGTGTGTTACATAGAGATATAAAATCAAGCAACATTACGTTAGATTTAGAATTCAATGCAAAACTTGGAGATTTCGGCTTGGCTAGATTTGTTGACCACACAAAAGGGTCTCGAACCACAGCTTTAGCAGGAACTATCGACTACATGGCTCCTGAATGTCTCACAGCAAGAAAGGCTAGCAAAGAGTCGGATGTCTTTAGCTTTGGAATAGTTTTATTAGAAATTGCTTGCGGGAGAAGATTAATAGAACACAGAATATCTGATGAGTCTCAGGTTTCATTGGTTCCTTGGGTTTGGGAATTATATGGAAATAAAAGACCTGTTGATGCTGTTGACAAGAAATTGGGAATGAACTTTGACATAAAACAGATGGAGTGTTTGATGATTGTTGGATTGTGGTGCGCACTGTTGGAAATTTAAAAAATTTAAAAATAAAATTTTTCATATTGTAAAAATTACAGAGTTCATTGCTCTGTTTCCATAAAAACCATTTTGAAAAATATAAAACATAAAACATATTCTGATACCTCTGCTGAGATATCAGACCCATCCATCCATAAAATATATATACATAAAACTCTATTAAACATTATTTTGAAAACCATCAACAACATGGCTACTGTCTTCTGTTGACAGTCAAACCATGGAATATAAAATCCATCAATAAATTCGTTCATAAATCAAGGGTGATGCCTCTAGGTCATTCTCACCATGGCTGCTGCCACTTTGGGTTAGTCTTTACCATGTGTGATGCCTCTGGACATTTTTACCATGCTCTATGAACATCAATAAAAACATTCGTAAAATCCATTAACATAAACATAAAAAACCATAAACATGAAAGAGAGAAACATAAGAAAACAATAGAGAAGAGTTTACAAAATATTTACTGAAAAATTACTTCTTTCCATCAACCATACATCCCATTCCATTTTTCTTTCTCTCTTACAATTTACAATGCCCGAAGGGGGGTTTATATAGAAAATACAGAGCAATATGCTACCATTAGATCGCATATCATTGCCATCCAACGGTCTGTTGTAAGAAAAAATCGCACACACAAATTTAAACACACAGATAATATGAAAGCAATAAGAAGAAAAAGACGACACCAAAGATTTTTACGTGGTTCAGCAATTTTCCTACGTCCACGGAGCGCACCGCACTCAATCCACTACTTTCAGAGTTGATTACAATCTCTCTGTCTCTTTCTCAGTCTCTCTACAATTTGCTCTCTATCTCTCTAGCAATTTTTTCTCACACACATTAAGATTTACATAATGGTGGTATTTATATGGGAGCACTAAGGTTGGTCAAATCCTAATTGAGATATATTTCCTTTTTTGCTCTTTCTTTATTGTGCAAGTCTTATTTCACGCGGATTTGTATAGGACCACTGCCGGTGTCACAGAGCTCTCGCATCCTAGCACTAATTGTTTAGCTCATATTACACAAGTTAGCCATACAAAATGTAACATCATATGAATACATGGCTATGTAAAGTAAATAAAAGGGAACTAGGGATAGAGAAAACTATGGAGATCTTCTCTTCTTCCTTTGCTTCAAGCTCTCCTCCAAGTTCCTTCAAGTCCAAATCTCCCAAGAACAATCAAGGATCATGGATGATGTTAAGTGTTTTGTGTTTTATGTAGGATTGTGTAGGATGATGTAATGAATATTCTTGGTGGTTGGGACTCTCCTCTTTAGAGAGAAAGCAAATGAATATATAGGGGAGCTTTTTAGGTTAGGGGCAAGGGAGTAATTTCCTTAATCTTCACAAAATTCTGGACAGAGGGTGACCTTGAGGCGAACTTGGTGAGCTTGCCTTGAGGTCGCCAAAGGAAGGAAAATTCTCCCCTTCCAAACTAGTTAGCGAGCTTGTGGCAAGCTCACCAAGCTTGCCTTGAGGTCGCTTTCTTGCTCTGTATTGAGAGTCCATACCATACTTGATAGCGACCTTGGGGCAAGCTTGATGAGCTCGCCCTAAGGTCGCCTTTGGCGATGGTTGGCAAAGCAAGCTTGGGGTGAGCTCACTGAGGTTGCCTTGAGGTCGCCTCTATGCTACATGTGCCTCTTTGATCCTCTTTTCAGCTCCTTCCAAGTCAATTGAGTAACCACAATCTACTTGACACTGCACAACTTATTTAGAGTGTTAAAACCCGATTTTACCCGAGAAACAAATACAAAATGATACAGATAAAGGGTTACACTTTGTGTATAAATGTAGCAATCCCCTCCCCCCCCCCCCCCCAAAAAAAAAAAAAAATCCATTTGGGGCCAAAATTTGCCACCAAAACCCTATGGGAGCTCGTAGGGGATAAGGCCCCATGGTGAAACACTCATCCCTACTTGCAAATGACAATTTAACCGGGGATAACAATACAAAATGAAAAAACAACATTAATAAAATCCTGGTCACCAACGACCTAAAATTTGTGCTTACGGAGGAATGTCCTCCATAACTTGTAGCCAACGCAGCATGAACTGTTCGTGAGACCCACGAAAAATGAATTTCAGAAAATGAAAAGGCCAACATTTATTTGCTAGCTAGCATGACCGATATGCTTGTTTCGAAGCATGAATCAATGACTACAACATATGAGATGATGGAGACCATGTTTGGGAAACCTTTTGAACAAAAGCGACACAAATCTATTCATTCCACAATGATTGCTCGCATGAAAGAAGGAGCATCAGTTTGGGAACATGTCTTGGGCATGATGTCCTATTTCAATAAAGCTGAAGTCAATGGTGAGGCTATAGATGAGGCTTGCTAGGTGAGCATCATACTGACAACTCTTCCAAAAAGCTTTGATTAGTTCAAAAGCAATTATGGGATGAACAAATTGAAGTTCAGTCTGACTCGGTTGCTTAATGAACTCACAACTTTTGAGTCCATGACTAAGGACAACAAAAGTAAGACCGATGAGGCAAATGTTACTGAACCATCTTCTTCTGGATTTAAGAAAAAGAAGAGGTATGCTAGCAAAGCAAAGGTTAAGCCCAAGAAAAAGCAAGTTCAAAGTAAGAAGAAGAGCACCACAATCAACAAAACAAAAGGAAAGTATTTCCATTGCGACAAGGTTGGTCATTGAAGAGGAACTGTCCGCAGTACCTTGAAGAGCTCTCTAAAAAGAATAAAGTGAAAGGTAAATTAGATTTACTTGTCATTGAATCATGTTTAGTAGAAGATGAGTCTTCACCTTGGATAGTATATTCAAGGCCAACTAACAATGTTTGTTCTTCTTTATAGTAGACTAATTCTTGGATAGAGCTAAAGGAGGGGACCTTCTCAATGCGCATTGGAATGAGGGATATCGTTTCAGCAAGAGCATTGGGAGAAGTCAGACTTCAATTTAATAGTTGTGTTCTTTCTTTAAATAATATTTATTACATTCCTGGATTTTCAAGGAATTTGATTTCTATATCCAGATTATTGGAACATTTATATTCAATTTCTTTTAATAATAAATCAGTTATTGTTTCTAGAAATGGATTGAATATTTGTTCTGGTTTGATTGAAAACAACTTATATGTTTTGAGACCATCATTTCATACATCACTGCTTAACACTGAAATTTTTAAAGTTGAAAAACCTAAAATAAAACGACAAAATATTTCTCCAAATGAAACATATATATGGCATCTAAGACTTGGCCACATAAAAATTGACAAAATAGATAGACTAGTAAAAGGCGAATCTTTAAGTCAGTTAGAGATCGACACTTTACCTGTCTGTGAGTCTAGTTTAGAAGGTAAAATGACCAAGAGACCTTTTAGTAAGTAGATATGGCCAAGGTTTCGGTTCGGTTCGGTTCAGAACCGATGGTTTCAGTTCTGGTCAGAACTAGAACCGGTGGGGACCGATTTCAGTTTCCGTTTTAGTTCCCGGTTCCAATTAGTTCTATTCCTCTTTTTTGTTAAAAAATAACTTTAAAACTTAAAACTTAAAACACCTTACATCGTTCATCACTGATTCACTTCATTGAATCATTTCCCTAAAAACTCCACAACCCACACTAGACCTCCCTCCATCCACCCAAATACCCAATCCTCTCTCAATTTCAAGTCTCAACCTCTCTCTCTCTCTCTAAACTTCAAGCTCCAAGCCTCCAACAATGGAGTCTCTCCAACAAACCCGCTCCAGCTTACTCACCAAATCTACTCCAGCCTCCTCCCTTCCTCTTCCTCTTTTTTTTTTTCTTTATTTCTTTTTTCTTTTCTTTTTTGAATAGATCTATATCATGATTGAAGAATTAGGGCTTTCGAATTGAGAGGGTTTCAATTTAGGGCTAGGTTTTGAAATTGGGGATCTAGAAATTGGGGATTTGTGTTTTGGAATTCGATTTGTGTTTGGGATTGAAAGATATTTGAGTTTGTGTTTAGGTGTTGGAGTGGAGATTTGATGAAGGGTTTGTGATGATTTGATGAAAGGTTTGTGAAGATGAGTTGGATTGTAATATTGGATGGTGGTTTTGGTGGCGTGGTGGAGATTTATAGTCACATATCCATATCCACCTTGTTTGTTTTTAGATGTTTCTGATTTTTTTTTTTTTAATATTATTTAAACACTACAACAAATTAGGTCTACCGTAACACACCATATGTGTTGCGAAAATTTTCCGCAACATGCGCTCGCATGTTGTTGATACGCCTGTTGCCAAAAGATGATATGCATTTTACAATTTACACCGTGTGTTGTTGTAGATATAATAACTACGTGAAGCGCGCGTTGTTATAACAAATGGAAACGTCTATACACGTAGATATTTATAACAACGCACAATGTTAGTTTTTTAAAAGATTTCGGATAACACGCAATGTACGTGTTTATAAACGTCTACAACAACACTGTCGACACGCGTTGTGCATTGCTGTAGATAAGTAGCGCAACAAATGCAGTATGTTGCTATAGATGTTAGACAACACGTGTTGTGCGTTGCGGTAGATATATAGCACAACAAAATCAAAATGTTGCTAAAGATGTTTAAACAACATGATATTGCATGTTGCGGTAGATATGTAGCGCAACAAATATTGTACGTTGCTAAAGATAGATGTTTACAGAACATGATTTTGACGTTGTTAAAATATATTTTTTAACTTTTAATTTTTTTTAATATAATAAACTAGCTATTATATTTCGATTTTAAATAAACAAAAAAGCAAATTGCAATTGTAAGTGACTATTCTATAGTGACACTCACAATCGTACGAGGTCGGAGAGTAGTACACAAGCAAGTAGAACTCGTTCCCACGAAGATTGAGTGATTGATTACCAAAATTGATTAGCCTAATTGCTATTCAAACAAACAATACAGAAAGGTTTTCTTAATTGAATTCTTCTAGTAAGTTAAAGTAAACTACTAAAGAGAATTTATGCTATTTGTGATAAAGAAATGATAAGTAATAAAATCGAATGTAATGATGAAGGAAATGATGCTAGGACTTGACTACACCCCACCCTCTCCTAAATTCCTCTCTAGACTCACTTGCAAACCCAAATTACATTCATGCAAGTCATAGACTCATGCACCCAATTGTTAATCTATAATCTCCATCGAGTAGTATAGGTTACACCCAAATCATACCCGAGCCTATCTCTCGATTACTCATAATATATGTATGAGTTCACTAAGAACATTGGCACACTAAGGAATCTTATATGCTAGCCTAAGTAGGTATACTTTTCTAGACATGCATAGAAGACATTTTGTCGAACACGTTGTGTGCGTCTCCGGTTGGTTCATAACACACAATCGAAAATTAGTCAACAGGAGATCAATCTATTGAAAGCATTAAGCACACTAAAACATCCATACAAACTACAATTGCACATAATGGATAAAACAAAGGTCAATATAAATATATAGTCAAGGGTGAGGTTTCATCAAATCCTAGCACTAGATATTTAGCTCATATTACAAAGAGTAGCCATACAATAATGGCGTGTTTACTAATCGGGAATGAAGGGAATTGGAATCAAGTTCCACTGGAAAAGGAATTGAGGAGAATCGGAATTAAGTTACTAAATTCCATTCCAATGTTTACTAACAATTTAGGAATCAGAAATGGAATCAAATTTATTTCCTTTCTAGTGTTTACTTCAACTAAGGAATCAGAATGATATATAGGTGATTACAAAAATACCCTTGTGTATATAATATGTTGAAATATATTTTTTATTATGAAAAACTATTTTTTATACCGCTCATAACACTGTAACTAATATTTAACATCTTTATATTGTAAACTTTCAATGAATTAGTCAATAATAATTAAAAATTGAGGAGCAATTCAGATTCGAAAGCATAATTAATTTGATGTCGAATTAATTTCTCACATTTAGGTGCTTTTTTTCCTTCTCTCAAAATTAAAACACAAAATAACTTAACATATACAATCATTAGCTCACACAGTACTTAATTAATTATTAACTATATAAATGAAAAAAAAAAAAATTAAAGTCACTGTAGTATATATGTATATGCAATACATGCTTTATGGAAAAAGAAAAAAGAAAAAAAAAAAAAACTTAAACAAAACAGTATATATAAAATTAAAGTCACTGCAGTATATATATATATATAGTACATGCTTTAAGGAAAAAGAAAAATGAAAAAAAAAATTAAACAAAACAGTATATATAAAATTAAAGTCACTGCAGTATATATATTATAGTACATGCTTTAAGGAAAAAGAAAAAGAAAAAAACTTAAATAAAACAACGTGCGTGTGTATATATATATATATATATGAATATGTAATACTATTTTAATAAAAAGAAAAGAAAAAAAACAAAATATATATGAATATGCAGTACATGCTTCAAGTAAAAAGAAAAAAAAAAAAAGCATAAATATTATAAGTGAGAATATTATTCATGGTTTTCATGTGTTTAAAAACGTTTATTTTCTTTATGGCTACCCTAGCCTATTCAAATTGTTATAGAAATGACCGAGTGAGAAAGCAAGCTATAATCATTATTTTAAGCATCCAGCTCCTCTTTAAATAACCCTCAAATACAAATTGAAAATCGCAACAGTTTGAAAAGGAGTAGTTTTGCTAGTAATTATTATAAGTGAAGATATTTTAGTAAAAATACATGAATTCCCTTTTTCATTCGGGAAAGGGAACTTGATTCTTAGGGTGGGTGGGGGGAATCAAATTCCCTTTCCATCAGTAACTTAATTACTGATTTGAGAGTGGGGTCCACGTAACTTAATTCCCTAAAAATTTAGTAAACACTGGAATTCACAAATCAGTAACTTAATTCCCTTTCCTAAGTTTGATTACTGATTAGTAAACACGCCCTAAATATGCTCAAATGAATACATGGCTATAATAAAGAAAATGAAAGAGATAAAGTATTAGAGGATACTATGTAGAGTAGATCCTCTTGTTTTGGCTTTTCTCCTTTTCCCAGCTTTTTCAATCTCAAATCTCCCAAGAATAAGAAAAGATCATGGATTGATGTCAAGTGTCTTATGGATTGTGTAGGAATTAGAAATGGTGATGTATAAGAATGACTTAGTGAATATTCTTAGGTAGGTAAATAGTTGCTTTTCAGAGAAAAGCAAACGAATATATAGGGAGCTTATTAGGTCAAGGGCAAGGGAGTAATTTCCTTAGAGTTTATAAAAATCTGGGCAGAGAGCAAACTTGGGGCGATCTTGGTAAGCTCACCCTGAGGTCGTCTACTGGAAATTCTTTTGAAAACTAGTGGTTAGCGACCTTGGAGGCGACCTTGCTGAGCTCTTCCTTGAGATCGCTTTATTGCTCTATTTTTAGGGTCTAAAACCGATTGGTTAGCGACCTTGGGGTGACCTTGCTAGAGTCGCCTTGAGGTTGCCTTTGACAATGCTGAGGAAGGTTGAGACTGAGTGTAGAGCAACCTTGGGGCGATCTTGGTGAGCTCGCCCTAGGATCACCTTTTCCCTGTTTTTGGAAGGCTGAACCGAGTGTATAGCGATCTTGAGGGCAAGCTTGGGGAGCTCGCCTTGAGGTCGCCCATGTGCTATAAGTGTCTTCTTGATCCTCCTTTCAGCTTTTTCCAAGACAATCGAGCAACAAAACCAACTTGACCCTGCATGACTAATTTAGAGCATTAGAAACCCGATTTTACCCTAGAAATGAACACAAAATAATATGGAAATGGGGTTACACTTTGTGTAGAAGTGAAGCAATCAAATACCCTCAAACCTATCTTTTGGTCGTCCCTGAGCTAAACCAAAACAAACAAACAAAAAGAAAATAAAATAACAAAATAAAGAAATAAAACACCGCTTTTGCGGGTGACACGATGGCACTTGGCACATGCCATAAGCTTTTTAAACCCCTAGGCGATCCCTAGTGAACGAGTGAAGTCTCGTGAGGGTTTACAATACGACACCTATAAACGTCTTTCCTGATGAGCCAACTATAGACAGAGATGAAAATAAGGGTGAACCGAATTGAGGTACATGCATGCTAAGACCCCTAAGATAAAGCTTGGGAAATGCAAGCTAAGGTGTAACAACAAGAGAGATTGAAATTCCATACTTCTTAGTGAACATAGCTTCAAAAAGCATCGAACACAAGAGTCTTATGATAGCATTTCGCCTTGACTCTATATCTTTCAAGATCTCTCTCATATTACCACTTAGAACCTAGGCTCACTCAACAAACATATGCGATTGGAGATTATGCACAAGAAACTTTTGAATTTTACACGCATATGACAATTTTTGAAAAACCGCTAAAGTTTAAATGCTATTTGGACCACAATAACGGATTTGAACATTAAGAACAAGAGCAGAGCACCATTTGATACCCTCATCAACAAGCTACAACTCCTCCTAAAGATCAATTAGGACTTATTTAGAGTTCAAGTGAGGTTATGGTGACTTTGTGGTGGGGAGTGCTAGGTGGGTACGAAATTATGGGCTAGTTACCGATTATGCTTAAGTTTCTATTTGGCACGCTCTTCACAATAATAGTGTCTAGGCACAAATTATTCGATTAATCATTTTGTGCTAAATTTTAAGTTGCTTTACATTTTGGCAACTTTTACACTTTTAAAGATTAAAAGGCTTTTTGTGCTATTCTTTTTCTTTTAAGCACTTTTAATTTTTTTCATATATTTTGAGCCTTATTCTTTGCACAAATTACACATCTAGCCTGAGTACATGCTACTTATACAATTTTGATTTTTCTTGAGCTTCATTTTGATATGATAATAAGCCATAATCGTAGCAAAAGGGTGGTCTAGTGTTTATGTAAGATATGGTGATATATATATATATGAAATATGTGGATATAGTGATAGGGTTTAGTGTATAGGTCAACATAGATAGGGCATTCAAGCACACACATAAGGCAAGGGACGTGTTTGGGGCATTTATAGTGACTTAACACACATAGCCTACGTCATCTCTAAAGGTACGAGTTAAGCAAGCAAACAAAGGCAAAAACGACGGTGATGCTCTTAAAATGTCTCTCTTTAATTCCTAAAGTATGGAGCGAGGTCCTTTTTATTTATGCTTATTTATTTACAAAAAGAGTGTTTAAGATGAGACAATAAAAATTCACACTCATAAGGGCACTATATAAGCTCTGGCCTCACACAGGTAGTCTCCACTAATGATCTAGGCATCTTAAGCGTGATACCCAATCACTAAGACACTTTTGAGTCTGGTAGGGTGCGTGCAAGCAATGTGGTGTAACTTTAACTAACACAAGCTTTACCTAGACTCAGGGATTCAACACATGCAAAAATTGCCTCCAAAGTTACAACCTAAAAGCATCTCATTAAGCAAGCTAATGCTCCAAAATTTGGCTCAAAGTAGAAGAACGGACAAAACTTGACTCACCAAAAACACAATTAAGTAGAAATTTTAAAAAAAAATCACAAAAATTGAGAACAAACAAAACAATCATGCAAAAATGGTCAAAGAATGGCCACACCCCCAAACCTAAATGAAACATTGTCCCCAATGTTTACACAAAAGTGGATTGGACAATATAAGCTTAGAAGCAGGAGGGAGGCCAAACGCAACCCTATACAAGCATGTTGTAAACCTAAAAGCTAGGCACAATACAACGCCACAGACTTAATCTAAACAAGAAAAAAAAAAAAGACTCAACAAAAAATAGAATTAAATAAAACAAAAATAGCTTAAAATTAGAAGAGTTACCTATGTGGATTGCCTCCCACCAAGTGCTTGGTTTAACGTCTCGGCTAGACATTTTTCACTTCTCTCATCAATCTGGATCAGTGGTTGGTGCAATATCATCGCCACCTTTCTTTCTTAACTTATATGAGGCATAGAACATCCTCACCCAACAACCATTACCTTTTTAGTTTCTTCAATCGAATAAAAAGTTTTCCTCCTCTTATCTCGTTTTTCAATCTCTTCTCTCAAATGTGATTTTTGATTCTTGCTTATGGCATCACATGAGACTGGTTCACGACCTCCTCTACCCTCTTTATTAATTGCACTTTGAACTGCACAAGCTTCAAGAGGCTTCTTCAATTTGTCACTTTTCCCCATTAACTCCTTAGGAGAGTTCAAAGCATCCACCATCAATCACTTTTCGCTCTGTGGGAGGCTATTGGTGATTTTGAACACATCAAAAATCTCTTTTTCATCATTCACCCTTAAAGTGAGCTTATCTTATTTTAGATCAATCAAGGTTCCTTCCGTCTTCAAAAACGGTCTCTCGAGGATCAGGGAGATCTCAACATCATCCTCCATGTCAAGAACTACAAAATCAGCTAGGAGATAGTGTAGGGAAAAATATACCGTAAAAGTACACACAGCGGAAGCGAGATTAAAAAATAGATTTAGTAGCTTTTAAAAATTTTTCCTTTTATGAACCTTAAACCCTTTAATCAATTAAACATATATATTATCTAACAAAAGAAGAATACCTTTTGTCGCGTGATCCGATTGACTTGCGTCGATGGTAATCCGCAAGATCTTCAATCCTAGCACGAACGTGGATCACCTAGGAGCGTGGTCTCCCTTTTCTTTGAATTGCAAACCTGTGAATGGACAAAACAATCTTTTCTTTTCTTTGTTAGTCACAAAAACAATCAAAAGAATACTAAGATTATTCCAGTCACTTTTGAGTTCTCTATCTAATGATTGAAACTCGCATGAACCTAGATCGATGTTGTACACACAAGCTTGTTGATGAATAAGCAAATAGTATACCATCAAAGAATAATCTATATCTCTTTTATGTTTTTAGTAGAATAATAATAATCTTTCTATGAATTGAGAAGAAGAAGAAAATAGAATCAAGCACCAAAAACCCTAAAGTGGCCGAATTCTATAAGTCCACATATATAGGTGGCAAAATTTTCTTTCTCTCTTTTTATTAGGGTGGCCGAAAATAATAACCTAAAAGGGACTAGGGTTGCCGCAATACTCAAGCCAAAAAGGAGTTTGTATTGCACCCTAATTCCTATTTAGTTTAAGACTCCCAAACCCTAATCCAACTCATAAATCTTTTATTCTTTTATTTGACTAAATAAAAAGACTTCTTATTTGATTAAAATAAATAAAATTATTTATTTATTTTCTTGTCAAACAAGTCTTTTAATTTAAGTATACTACTACCAATAGTATACCTTTAGGAATCATATTTCCTAATCAGAAAAGATTTGTTTCTTAATTAAACAATTAATTAATAAATTAATTAATTCTTATTTAATTAAACAATGAAACAAAATAATATATTAGGTTAATTAATTCACCTTTGCCGCCCCACTTAAAATAAATGGGCTATATATTATTTTCTTATTTCATTTAATCCATTGGACTTTAAATAAAAAACCCACATGTGAACTAGACCCATTCTTACTAAAAGAAACAAGTCCACATGTCATTCATTAATATATAAATATAATTGAGCAGCCCATTACATAAATAATGTGCAAATTATATTCTTAATATATTAAATGCAATTCTAGATGGACCCTTAAATTGGTCCGATAGAATATATCAAGTGATCCATGCAAGTCCGTGTGGATTAGGGATCTTGGCGGGCTATCTAAATTTAAGCTTCAATAGACATAACCTAATCACAATCAGCAAATGATTCACTTAGGTCCGATCCATTAATTTTAACTCATTCCACTAAAGAGCTAAAATTGAACTCTTAAATAAAGACAGAAAAGGAAGATGTTTCCTCATTCATACCCTAGACAATTATGTTGGAGATAGTGTATCCTTGTGATTAATATCAGTAATCGCCAAGAGTTCATAGACCGCCTATAACTCTCCAAGTTACCATATTTACTCATATGACCACGTTTTGAACTTGGATATTTTGACTTGTCCAGAAGCCATGTTTTCAATAGACACTATCGAAAACTCAACGTTGAGATTTAATATCCAATTACCTCAAAACATCCGTACGATGATATTATACTCTCATTTGATAAATGGAGCCAAGATGTCCATATCTATAAATGAAGTCCTCTATCGATTAACAAATGAATATCACCAAACTATCGAGGATAGACTATGCGATATAATTGTACTCATTGATAACTCAAATGATATCACTTGCAACCATAAGTCCATCATTTATCTCAGGATTAAGATAGACTCTCCGATTGTCCTAATAATGAAATGACTTTTATCTACTGACGGTTATAGATAAAGTATTTCATTGTGATCCAGTTCAATGCACCCAGTGCACTAGATTCTTTTGCTCGAAGACACTCCGATGATTTTAGACTCATCAAATCTCATTTGATCCCACTCAAATGCTAGAAAAAGAATTCTACAACTTTAACAAGATAAAGGTGCCCAACCTTTAACTTAAGTTGTGAACAATATTTAAGACTAACTAAAGAATTGTGTCTACCACATACATATCCAGATGTACGAACAATTCTTTTTTTCTCATAGTCTTTAGACCTTATGATTATTTACTTTGACAATTATAATATTAAACTATAAATGCTATAAGATTTGTTTAAAACAGAAATCACTTTATTAATATGAAAAAGATTGTTAATTGTAATATTACACTCTTGCTATTGAGCATAATCCTAACAATCTCCCACTTGCGCTATAGCAAATGTGTCATATCTCTCAAGCCCATATTCTCTAGATGCCCATCGAAACTCTTCTGAGGTAGAGCCTTTGTGAAAGGATTTGCTAGATTTTCTGCTGACGCGATTTTGGTAATCGTCACGTCACCTCTTTGAACAATCTCCCTTAAAAGATGATATTTTCTTTCAATGTGTTTACCTCTCTTGTGACTTCTTGGTTCTTTCGAATTAGCCACTGCTCCACTGTTGTCACAGTAGATAGTGATATGCTTATTCGCACTAGGAACCACTTCCAAGTCAATCAAGAATTGGCGGAGCCAAACAGCCTCGCATGCAGCAACATACTCAGCTTCCATGGTGGAATCAGCAATACAAGATTGCTTGATACTCCTCCATATAACTGCTCCTCCTCCGATAGTAAACACAGCCCCTGATGTGGATTTTCTGGAGTCAGAATCTGATTGGAAATCAGAATCTGTATACCCAACGGGAATTAAATCCCCTCCAGAGTATACAAGCATATTATCTCTCGTTCTCCTAAGATACTTGAAAATATGCTTGACTGCCGTCCAGTGATCAGGATCAGGTTTCGATTGAAACCTGCTAACTATGCCAATAGCAAAACAAATATCTGGTCTAGTACAGAGTATTGCATACATGAGACTTCCAACTGCCGAGGCATATGGAACTCTACTCATGAATTGCTCTTCATGCTTATTCTTAGGAACTAGTTCCTTAGAAAGCTTGATTCCATGTCTGAAAGGTAACATACCTTTCTTGGAATCTTGCATGGAAAACCTAGACAAAATCTTGTTTATGTATGAAGCTTGGGATAATGCAATCGTTCTATTCTTTCTATCCCTTATAACTTGGATACCTAGAATAAAACTTGCTTCTCCTAAGTCCTTCATATCAAATTGTTTTGCTAACCATTCTTTTACTGATGTCAATACACCTACATCGTTCCCGATGAGTAGTATATCATCAACATAAAGAATCAGGAAAACCAACTTGTCGCCCTTAATCCTTTTGTATACACAAGGTTCGTCAAGATTCTGAATAAATCCAAAACCTTTGACAGCTTGATCGAACCTTATGTTCCAGGATCTGGATGCCTGCTTTAATCCATATATGGATTTCTGCAACTTGCATACCTTTTCCATTTGGCTCTTTTCAATGAATCCCTCTGGTTGCATCATGTAGATGCTCTCGTCAAGACTTCCATTAAGGAAAGCTGTCTTGACGTCCATTTGCCAAATCTCTAGATCTAAAGATACTGCAATGGACAAGAGTATCCTAATGGATTTAAGCATGGCCACAGGAGAGAAGGTTTCCTCGTAATCGATACCTTCTTTCTGTGTATACCCTTTAACTACCAATCTAGCTTTAAAGGTTTCCACCTTTCCATCCATACCTCTTTTCCTCTTGTATACCCACTTGCACCCAATGGGTTTTATCCCTTTAGGCAAGTCTACAAGGGACCAGACTTTGTTATCGAACATAGATTCAATCTCAGATTGCATTGCCTTTTGCCAATGGCGAATATCAACATCCTCCATAGCTTCCTTGTACGTATAGGGATCATCGTCGTCCGGGAGATTCTCCACTGATTCTCTCAAACCGATGTATCTTTCGGGTTGTGTTCTAACCCTCCCACTACGACGAGGAATGGTAGGTTATTGATCTTGTGTTGGATCGGAACTTACAATTGGGTTTGGTTGTGTAACCTCTCATGGAATTGTATCTCCTGACATCTCATTCAGGACAATTCTACTTCTAGGCACAAAATCATTCATATAGTCCTTTTCCAGAAATTTAGCATTTGTCGAAACAAATACTTTAAGATCTGAAGGACTATAAAAATAATATCCTTTAGTTTCTTTTGGATACCCTACAAATATACATGTTTCCGAACGGGACTCCATCTTTTCTGTCTTTCCTTTTAACTCATGCGCAGGACAACCAAATATCCTTAAGTGTTGTAAACTAGGCTTGCGCCCAGTCCACAACTCATGCGGTGTTTTAGGAACAGACTTAGACGGTACAACGTTTGGAATGTATATAGCAGTTTGTAAAGCATATCCCCAGAAAGAAATATGAAGTGTTGAATAACTCAATATAGACCTAACCATATCCAAAAGAGTTCTATTTCTCCTTTCTGCTACCCCATTTTGTTGAGGTGTACCTGGTGCAAAAAACTGAGAAACTATCCCATTATCAATAAGATATTGCTGAAACTCACCAGATAGATATTCTCCACCACGATCAGATCTCAAGATTTTTATGTGTTTCTCAAGCTGATTTTTCACTTCAGCTTTAAATGCTTTGAACATGTCAAAAGCATCCGACTTATGTCGCATGAGATACACATAGCCAAATCTTGAGTAATCATCTGTGAAAGTGATGAAGTACTCATATCCACCTCTAGCTTGAATGCTCATAGGTCCACATACATCAGTGTGTATCAATCCTAAACATTCAGTAGCCCTGGCACCTTTGGCAGAGAACGTCCTTTTGGTCATTTTACCTTCCAAACAAGATTCACAAGTTGGTAGATCATCAACCTTTAAGTCACTCAAAGGTCCGTCACTTACCAATCTTTTAATCCTATTAAGGTTAATATGACCTAGGCGTAAATGCCATAGATAGGTTTCATCTTTTGATAATTTAACTCTTTTATGATTAGGTTCCGTTATTTCTGTGTCTAACGAGTGAGAGATATTTCTATGCAAAAAGTATAGACCGTTTTCCAATGTACCTTTGCAAATAATTTTGTCATTCTTACTAATAATAAAAACTTTATTAAAAGTAACCGAATATCCAAATTTATTCAAACAAGAAACTGAAATTAAATTCCTCTTGAATTGAGGTACATAATAAACGTCTATTAAATCTAAATGCCTTCTAGAATCCAAACAAACTCTAATATCTCCCACTGCACTTGCAGACACTAACGTTCCGTTGCCCAAGCGCAAATTGATTTCATTCTTACTCAGCCTTCTCCTTTCTTGGAACCCCTACAAGGAATAACAAACATGATTAGTGGCTCAAGAGTCTATGATCCAAGAATCTGTAGAATCTGCCAAAAAACATGTTTCAAGATAATTCACATTACCTTCTTCCTTCTTGTTCTGGGACTTTGGGCAATTTCTTTTCCAATGTCCCTTTTCACCACAAAGGAAGCATTTCCCTTTGATCTTGGTTACTTTCTTGGTCTCCTTCTTGGTAGGCCCAAGTTACTTTTTCTTCTGTTGTTTCTTGACCTTCTGACGGGTCTTAACAGTAGCAACTTCACCAACCACATGAATCTCTTGACCTTTGCTTTTCACAAGGATCTTTTCAGCACTTTGAACATCTTGCATCAGGATCTGTAAGGTGTATTCCTTTTTGTTCAAAGTGTAGTCCAATTTGAACTGATCAAAGGAATCTGACAATGAATTGACAACCATATCAATTTTTGTCTCACCATCTATCTCAGGGCCATGCTGTTCAGCAATGTTGAGATGTGCTATGACTTTCATCATGTGATCCTTCACAGCCTATCCAGATTTCATCCTAAGATTCATAAAAGCAGTCACTGCCTCTCTCTTAGTCGTCCTGGACTTCATAGCAAACATCTCCTCTAGAGACATCATTATATCAGCAGTAGACTCCATTCCTTCATGCTGCTGTTGCAACACGTCGGAGATAGTGGCCATAATATAACATTTGGCCATATCATCTGAAGTCTTCCACTGCTCATACTCATCTATTTGCATTATGCTTGATTCAATATTAGGAGCATGTGGTTTAGGAGTAGTTAGAACAAACTTATGTTTTTCACTTTGCAGCAACAACCCAATTTTCCTTTTCCATGTTACATAATTATCTCCAGTTAAGGTGTTATCTTTCAGGATGTTCATAAGTGATGGGGTCATGATTTCTGAATAAAAACAAAACATATATAAGTAAATAATCATTATAAAGCACTTTAAATATTTATCTTGAATTAAATGAATAACTCAATCATAAAAATTCAACAGTGATCTAACACCCATAAATGTTGCGCCTCCTTTGGGAGTTCGCACCATTTACTAGTTAGACTAGGTCCCACCTAATTGTTAACATAACAACCAGCATTTTCAATTTTAGCCTTGCAATTTTACTGACAAGAACTCTTGGGAGGATATCAATAAAATTACATTGAGTGTGTTACAAAGATATCGACCCTCAATTTTCTCTCACGAAAATCCCTCCTTGGGGAGTAGATCTCGTTTGAGTCCATTGTCTAGTATATCCTTGTAAGGAAGTATATTGCTAAATTCCATTCATGGACACCCCTTGGGGGGATTACCAATAAATAATTAAGCTCAACTAACCTTGGAGGCCATAGGTGTTACAAAAACACCTTCTCCCACTCAATTATTTAAAGCGTGTGATTAAATCCCATAGAATGATTTACCAAGTTATCTAGATGCCAATTTAGATACCTAAATCATTCAATGCATGTTCATACCAAAAGAGATATATGAGTGGCACTCCTATTCTATATGTCATGTTATCATACAATAACAAATATTGTAATATTTAAGCAAAAATTAAATAGCAACAATTTTGGCATATCCTAGAAAAACAAGTAAATTACAATAATTTAGGAATACAAGATCTTCAAGTGGCCCATCAACCATAAGCTCATCCTTCAGCCTTCTCCCATGGGCGTGCACAGCCCACAACCCCACAAAGGGGCTGCCATGCGCAGCCCATAAGGCCTTGCAAGGCTGCCGTGCGCAGCCCACCAAGCTTTGGGCTTGCCATGCGCAGCCCAATCCACTCCTAGGGTGCACATGGTGCTCGTTCTCGGTTCCGGTTGCTTCGTTTTTCTTCGTGTCTTCGAATCTTCAACACCCAAATATATTACAGCAATATAAAATAATAAATACTGCAGTATTCATTTTTTTTTTTTTTTTTTAATCACTGCAGTATTTTTTACATATAAAAACTGCACTAAAATAAAAAATAAAAAACTGCAGTAGTATTTACAAAAAAAAATACTGCACCTATATATATAAAAAAAATAAAACCTAGCAACTACCAAGAATGAATTATGGCGATGATAGACCACCCTTCTTGTTACAATTCCATAACAAAAATACATTGAAAATCTATGACCAAAATCGAGCAATAACAATCCACATAAAACATATATAAATCCATACATCACATGTAATTATATATACGAATACCTAGAGTGCCATCTCTTTCTAAACATGCATAATCACAATAAAAAGAAATCGATCCACGTATATATACGTTAATTAATTAAAAGGGTTCAACCTAGGCTCTGATACCAATTGTAGGGAAAAATATACCGTAAAAGTACACGCAGCGGAAGCGAGACTAAAAAATAGATTTAGTAGCTTTTAAAAAATTTTCCTTTTATGAACCTTAAACCCTTTAATCAATTAAACATATATATTATCTAACAAAAGAAGAATACCTTTTGTCGCGTGATCCGATTGACTTGCATCGATGGTAATCCGCAAGATCTTCAATCCTAGCACGAACGTGGATCACCTAGGAGCGTGGTCTCCCTTTTCTTTGAATTGCAAACCTGTGAATGGACAAAACAATCTTTTATTTTCTTTGTTAGTCACAAAAACAATCAAAAGAATACTAAGATTATTCCGGTCACTTTTGAGTTCTCTATCTAATGATCGAAACTCGCATGAACCTAGATCGATGTTGTACACACAAGCTTATTGATGAATAAGCAAATAGTATACCATCAAAGAATAATCTATATCTCTTTTATGTTTTTAGTAGAATAATAATAATCTTTCTATGAATTGAGAAGAAGAAGAAAATAGAATCAAGCACCAAAAACCCTAAAGTGGCCGAATTCTATAAGTCCACATATATAGGTGGCAAAATTTTCTTTCTCTCTTTTTATTAGGGTGGCCGAAAATAATAACCTAAAAGGGACTAGGGTTGCCGCAATACTCAAGCCAAAAAGGAGTTTGTATTGCACCCTAATTCCTATTTAGTTTAAGACTCCCAAACCCTAATCCAACTCATAAATCTTTTATTCTTTTATTTGACTAAATAAAAAGACTTCTTATTTGATTAAAATAAATAAAATTAATTATTTATTTTCTTGTCAAACAAGTCTTTTAATTTAAGTATACTACTACCAATAGTATACCTTTAGGAATCATATTTCCTAATCAGAAAAGATTTGTTTCTTAATTAAACAATTAATTAATAAATTAATTAATTCTTATTTAATTAAACAATGAAACAAAATAATATATTAGGTTAATTAATTCACCTTTGCCGCCCCACTTAAAATAAATGGGCTATATATTATTTTCTTATTTCATTTAATCCATTGGACTTTAAATAAAAAACCCACATGTGAACTAGACCCATTCTTACTAAAAGAAACAAGTCCACATGTCATTCATTAATATATAAATATAATTGAGCAGCCCATTACATAAATAATGTGCAAATTATATTCTTAATATATTAAATGCAATTCTAGATGGACCCTTAAATTGGTCCGATAGAATATATCAAGTGATCCATGCAAGTCCGTGTGGATTAGGGATCTTGGCGGGCTATCTAAATTTAAGCTTCAATAGACATAACCTAATCACAATCAGCAAATGATTCACTTAGGTCCGATCCATTAATTTTAACTCATTCCACTAAAGAGCTAAAATTGAACTCTTAAATAAAGACAGAAAAGGAAGATGTTTCCTCATTCATACCCTAGACAATTATGTTGGAGATAGTGTATCCTCGTGATTAATATCAGTAATCGCCAAGAGTTCATAGACCGCCTATAACTCTCCAAGTTACCATATTTACTCATATGACCACGTTTTGAACTTGGATATTTTGACTTGTCCAGAAGCCATGTTTTCAATAGACACTATCGAAAACTCAACGTTGAGATTTAATATCCAATTACCTCAAAACATCCGTACGATGATATTATACTCTCATTTGATAAATGGAGCCACGATGTCCATATCTATAAATGAAGTCCTCTATCGATTAACAAATGAATATCACCAAACTATCGAGGATAGACTATGCGATATAATTGTACTCATTGATAACTCAAATGATATCACTTGCAACCATAAGTTCATCATTTATCTCAGGATTAAGATAGACTCTCCGATTGTCCTGATAATGAAATGACTTTTATCTACTGACGGTTATAGATAAAGTATTTCATTGTGATCCAGTTCAATACACCCAGTGCACTAGATTCTTTTGCTCGAAGACACTCTGATGATTTTAGACTCATCATATCTCATTTGATCCCACTCAAATGCTAGCAAAAGAATTCTACAACTTTAACAAGATAAAGGTGCCCAACCTTTAACTTAAGTTGTGAACAATATTCAAGACTAACTAAAGAATTGTGTCTACCACATACATATCCAGATGTACGAACAATTCTTCTTTTCTCATAGTCTTTAGACCTTATGATTATTTACTTTGACAATTATAATATTAAACTATAAATGTTATAAGATTTGTTTAAAACAGAAATCACTTTATTAATATGAAAAAGATTGTTAATTGCAATATTACACTCTTGCTATTGAGCATAATCCTAACAGATAGAATTTCCCTACTTTCACCAACACATTTTCAAGCACACCCCTCGGATAAGTGATCGATCTATCAGCCAATTGCAGAGACATATGAACAGGCTTCACTTCCCCTATGCCTAATTTCTTAAACACCGAATATAGCATCAAATTGATGCTCGCTCCCAAATCACATAATGCTCTCTTGAATTCAGAGTTCCCTATAGTGTAAGGAAGTGTGAAACTTCTGGGATCCTTCAACTTTGACGGGAGTTTCTTTTAAAGGATGGCACTGCATTCCTCCATGAGAGTTATTGTTTCTAAATCCTCAAAAATTTTCATCTTTGACAGCAACTCTTTCTAGAACTTCATGTATTTTGGCATTTGTGTCAAAGCTTCTATGAATGGTATGTTGATGTGAAGCTTCTTGAAAGTCTCCAAAAACTTAGCAAAGCCTAGAGCATCTTGCTAAGTTTTTTAATCCTTTGTGAGTAAGGGATAGGTGGCACATATGCTTTGACTTGGGATGGAGGAGGGAGATCATACGATGTGGTAGGTGATCGAACCAAAATTGGTATGATTTTGGCCCTCATTTCTTTTTCTTTTCGCTTGATTCTCAGGCAATCTCCTGTGATTTAATGGTGTGAATTGAGTATTTTCAGGTAATTATAGAGTTTAGAGGCATTGGAGGAATTTGGAGGAATTAGGGGCAAAGGTGTAAAAATTGAGGGAAGATTAAAGTCATTGCAATTTTGGAAGAATGAAGGG
This sequence comes from Acer campestre, assembly GCA_954870605.1. Classification (NCBI taxonomy): domain Eukaryota; kingdom Viridiplantae; phylum Streptophyta; class Magnoliopsida; order Sapindales; family Sapindaceae; genus Acer; species Acer campestre. Next base: position 22,515,790 of record OX940803.1, on the reverse strand, counting down.
ACTGAAACGTAATTCGCCAGCAGCCCACGTAATTAGCTTCATCTAAAACGGTGTGTTTTGCATAAGTGGGTGCCTAAACAGCAAGCCCAATACAAGCCCAAAGCAACAAGCCCAACTCATGACAGCACACACCCATAAGTGATATGGTGCATTTTAAGGCAGGCTTGAGCCTCCAAACACACCCCAACCTACTTCTAAACATACCCCATAAGTGACAAGAAGAAATCAGGCCGTATGCACCCCTGTTCTCTGCTAAGTGCACCCCAGATGAGACAAAAAGAATCATGTTGAATGCACCCCATTTCTTCAACAAGTCTTATTCTTCCTTCAACTCACGAGCAGCCATGGTTCCTTAAACCCTAAGACATCGCCACCTTAAAGTCATCAGAAACTGACCTATCTCTGGCCTATTTCCGACCCAAATGAACGACGAACCCAACGGAAGTCTAGTCATCACTTTTCAACGCCCCAAAACCACCGAAATCCAATCTTCCAATCACGCCTCCATTACCCCTTATGTCGCCACTTCCCAAACCACGACCAAACCACGTAAATCAATGTCGCGGTTTGCATTTCGATGTCGCCACAGCGACAGGGAGTTGACTTTAGCTCCAAATGTTATCGCCCCACTGTCACCCTATGAGTCACCTGAAACCCAAACTGTAAACCTCTGCTATGTCAAAATGTGATTGGCTGGAAAATTATGGAAAGGCCACCTTGAGAGGCCCAAATGGCAATTTGACAAGTCCAGGGGATGTTTTGGTAATTTACCACCCATGACCTAAAATGAAAAGCATATAAATTCATCACTATTTTTCCTTTTTGGACAACTCTTGACAATCAAGAAACCTCCTTTCTTCCACCATTCCTAGTCCCACCATTTCTCTTCTCCAATAAACACCTAGATTACTTCACCTAAATCCCTCATCTCTATCCATTTTCTCCACCTCTTTCCTTTGTCACTTTCCATTTGACTCCACCTATCTAGACACATCTTCAACACCCAATCTTTGCACTAGCCATAACAAGGGAGCTCAAGGAAGGATCAAGCTTACAAGAGAGACTCAAGGGTGATTTCTCTCCATTTTATTTCTTTTTCTTGTTTGTGATTATGTGTAATTAAACCCCCATTTTAGGGGATGATTTGAGAGACTTTTTGGACAATGTGTATTTGTTAAGGTTTTGAATATTATGTTTATTCAATTATAGTTTTATTCACTTTTTAATTAGATCTTGCACTTATGTGATTGATTGAGTATTGACACACTTATTGATTACAATATGTTGTAGGATAATTTGTGATAAAATTGGTTGAGTTATTGACACACTTGATTAATTGTAACACACAGTGAATAGGATAGGCTTTTGAAGGGTAGGCCTACCACGATTGCCTAAGTCATTTGATTGTCACTAACCGATCCCACCTTGACCCCCTTTCCTTAATCGATTAGGCATTTTGATGGGAAGTTGTTTAGGGTTCGTAGTGACGAGTCTAAACACACTTTCAAATAAGATCAGTCTTTGATTGTGTAGATTGCACATTAATGAAGCCATTGATGAATTGCTCAAAGTCCATTAGCTACTCTATCATTTCTTTAGACTTCTAAATAATTGTTTAAATCATTTTCTTATCTAGGTTGTTGATATTGGATTCATATCTATTCCATATTCTCTTTACATTTTATTGCTTTTACTTACCATGTATGTTTGACACCATTCAAACTATCATGATTTACTTTATTTGCATTTTTAGATTAGTTAAATAATTCAACTAATTACTCTAATTCTCTGTGGAACGATCCTTAGCTTACCACTTTACTAGTTTTCCAAACTTAAAGCACATTGCGTAAGAATTCATTTATAACATCTTTTGATAATTTGCAATTTGGTAACGACACAAAAAGGTGAGTCATCGGTAGGCAAGTAATCTTCACTAGCTTTCTTCCCTTCTTCCAATGCCCTCTTCTTTTTCAACAACAACACTCTTCCCAAAAATTTCTAGTAATTAAACCTCTCTCCCACTCCTCAATGTAATGGCATTGCACTGCTCCTTGGGGTTAACTACAGTATCACTAGGCAATGTCCTTTGTTGCCTCACTTGGATCGCCCTTGCCAATTGCCCAACTTGCATTTCTAAGTTTTGGATTGAAGCTTGTAATTGTTGAGCAACTTGGTCAATTTTCGTGTCAAGCTTCCTTAAGGCTAAGTCTTGGGTCTCCATTCTAGTGTCTAACTTGCTCATATATCTAGAAGAGGTCCTCTAGGTTAAACTTTCTCTCCCCTTGATTGTTTGGGAGTTGGTTAGGGTAGTTTTGTTGTTGTGGCTATTGGAATCTGAAGGGTTGTCTTTGGTTTAAGTTTTGTTGTTGTTGGGGTTGGTTGTCCTTGTATGACAAGTTTGGGTGGTTTTTCCACTCAAGATTGTAAGTATTTGAAAAATGGTTATTTTGGAGATTTTTGTTGGCATGTTGTTGTTGGGGTTGATTTTGGAAGTTCTAATTGTAGTTTACAAAGGAAACTTGCTCTGTTGAACCCGAAGCAAACGGGTTTCCAGCTTGACAATCCATGCTAGAGTGTGGCTTCAAACACCACTCACATAAGGCTACTTGCACATTACTCGGCCTTACACTCAACTTGTTCATTTGTTGCTGAAATGATGCCATTTGAGCCTTTACACTTCTGAACTCATCTACTTATATCAAACCCGGAGCCTTCTTCCGTAATTGCCTCTAGTTTCCCCAATGGCCATTGTTGAGTGTCATTTCTTCTAGGAGATCATTGGCCTTATCCATTGATTTGCTTATTAGAGAACCTCCAGCAACTGCATCCACTAAATTCCTAGTTGACATTGTGATTCCTTGGTAGAAAGCTTGTAAAGTCTACCATTTTGCAAGACCATTGTGAGGACATATCCTAATAAGCTCCTTAAACCTCTCTCAAGCTTCGTAGAGACTCTCATTCTCGTATTGTGCAAAAGAAAGGATCTCATTTCTGTAGGGAAAAAATACGTGCACACAGCGGAAGCAAGACTAAAAAAAGGTTTAGTATATTTTAAAAAATTTTCCATATTGAACCTTAACCCTTTAATTAATTAAACATATATACGAAAAGATGAAATACTTTTGTCGCGTGATCCGATTGACTAACGTCGATAGTAATCCGTAAGATCTTCCAAAACCGATCACGAACGTGAATCACCTAGGAGCGTGGTCTCCCTTCTTTGAATTGTGAACTTGAGAATGGACAACAAACACTTTTTCTGAATCTGTTAGTCACTATAATCTCCAAAAGGTTGCTAAGAATGTTCCGGTCACTTTTGAATTCACAATCGTAAGATTGAAATTCGCGTGAACCTAATTCGAAAGTGTGTACAAGATCTTTTGATGTTAAGATCACTAGTACACTATCGAAGCAAGAACAATTCTTCTCTCACAAACCCTCTTGGCCGAATTCTCACTAGTATTAGAGTAGGATTTTTTTTTTTTTCTCTTTAGAAAAAGAAAATAAATTCTTCAAAGGAAAATAACTTCGGTTAGCCAAAAATTCTCACTATATATATAGTGACCAAATTTTTTGCCCTAGATAATTTAGGGTGGCCGAAATCTAACCCTAGTTAATTTAGGGTTACCGAATTCTTACCTTGTCCAACAAGGTGATCACCAAAGTCCTTTTCCAAAAAGGATACAAAGACTTCTTAGAATTTAAACCCTAATCCAACTCTTTAATGTATTTGTGACTATATAAAAAACTTCCTAATTTGACTAAACAAATAAAGTATTTTATATTTAGTATAATACTAATAGTAGTATACTATTAGGGAACATATTTCCTAATCAGAAAAAGATTTGATTTTTAATTAAATAATTCCATTTAATTAAATAATAAAATAAAATAATATAATGGGCTAAAATTAGCCATTGCCGCCCATGACTAGAACTTGGGCCTACATATTGTTTTCTTATTTTATTTAATCCATATGGACTTTAATAAAAAGCCATATGGATTAAATAAAAAGCCCACATGTGAACTAGACTCATTCTTACTAAAAAAAACAAGCCCACATGCCTTTTTATTAATATATTAATATAATTAAACAGCTCATTAAATAAATAATGTGCAAATTATATTCTTAATATATTAAATACAATTCTAAATGGACCCACAAATAATCCGGTAGAATATATCAAGTGATTCATGCAAGTCTGTGCGGATTGGGGATCTTGGCGGACCTATCTAAATTTAAGCTCCAATAGACATAACCCAATCACAATCAACAAATGATTCACTTAGGTTCAATCTATTAATTTTAGTTCATTCCACTAAAGAACTAAAATTGTACTCTTAAATAAAGATGGAATAAGTTAACGATACTCATTCATACCTTAGACAATCATATGGGAGATAGTGAATCCTCGTGAAGAATATCAGTAATCGCCAAGAGCTCATAGACCGTCTATAACTCTCCAAGTTACCATATTTACTCATATGACCACACTTTGAACTTGGATATATTTTATGACTTGTCCAGAAGTCATCTTTCAATAGACACTATTGAAAACTCAACGTTAAGATTTCATATCCAAAACCATAAAGCATCCATATGATGATATTCTACTCACATTTAATAAATGGAGCCACGATGTCCATATCTATAAATGAAGTCCTCTATCGATTAACAAATGAATATCACCAAACTATAAAGGATAGACTATGCTATATAATCATACTCATTGATAGCTCAAATGATAACACTTGCAACCATAAGTCCATCATTTATCTCAGGATTAAGATAGACTCTCCGATTGTCCTGATAATGAAAAGACTTTTATCTATTGACGGTTCTAGAAAAAGTATTTCATTGTGATCCAGTTCAATGCACCCAGTGCACTAGATTCTTTTACTCGAAAACCCTTCGATGATTTTAGACTCATCACAACACATTTGATCCCACTCATATGCTAGTAAAAGAATTCTACAACTTTAACAAGATAAAGGTGCCCAACCTTTAACTTAAGTTGTGAACGTTATTCAAGACTAACTAAAGAATTGTGTCTACCTCATAAATATCCAGATGTACGAACAATTCTTCTTTTCTCATAGTCTTTTGACCTTATGATTATTTACTTTGACAATTATAATAATAAATGCTATATTAGATTTGGTTATCTAACAGAAATCACTTTATTAATATGAAAATATTGTCCAGTACAGCATTACACTCTTGCTATTGAGCATAATCCTAACAATTTCTAAGGCAAGTAGCCTTCCCTAAAGGAAAAAATCTATTCAAAATGCTTAGGCCAACTGATCAAATGTAATGATCGAGTTTGGAGGTAGTGAGTTCAACCATATCTTCGCATCGCTTCTCAAAGAGAATGGGAACAACTTTAACTTAATAAAATCTTCAAGAATTCCGTTGTACTTAAAGGTGTCACATATCTCACCAAAGTTTTGAAGATGCATGTTTGGATCATCATTCAGCAGTCCATTGAACATACAAGTGGTGCCTATCATCTGAATTACCGACGGTATAATCTCAAAGGAATTTGCTGTAATTGTTGGTCGGTAAATAGATGACATGTTTTGCTTGACTCTAGGCATCATGTAATCTCGTAGAGTGCGTTCATCTTCAACATGAGGCAAACCCTCTTCTTCTGGAATTACCATGGGAGGCAATTCCCTCTGATGTTGATTTGCCACATGAGGCAAACTCATATGTCCTAATTGTGCATTCGGATCTTCCCTCTTTGCTCTTCTCACCCTTGTCTCACGTCTATTTCTTAAACCTAATCTCTCAATTTCAGGGTCAAAATCCAAGAAGCGAAGATTTTGGCTTCTCGTGTGCAGGTGCATGCAAGATCAAATGTACCTATAAAGAGAAAAACACAAACTAAATTAAAAAGTTCAAATTAACGATAAACTAACTAGTATCGACATCAATCATTCCGTTCAATCCCGGGTAGTGGTGCCAAAAATTGACTATTCTCTAGTGACACTCGCAATCGTACGAGGTTGAAGAGTAGTACACAAGTAAGTAGAATTCATTCCCACGAAGATTGAGTGATTAATTACCAAAATTGATTAGCCTAATTGTTATTCAAACAAAAAATACGGAAAGGTTTTCATAACTGAATTCTTCAAGTTAAAGTAAACTACTAAAGAGAATTTATGCTATTTGTGATAAAGAAATGACAAGTAATAAAATTGAATGTAATAATGAAGGAAATGATGCTAGGACTTGACTACACCCCACCCTCTCCAAAATTCCTCTCTAAACTCACTTGCAAACCCAAATTATGCTCATGCAATCATAAACTCATACACTCAATTGTTAACATATAATCTCGATCGAGTAGTATAGGTTACACCCAAATCATACCCGAGCCTATCTCTCGATTACTCATAATATATGTATGAGTTCACTAAGAACATTGGCACACTAAGGAATCCTATACGCTAGCCTAAGTAGGTCTACTTTTCAAGACATGCATAGAAGACATTTCGTTGAACACGTTGTGTGCGTCTCCCGTTGGTTCATAACACATAATCGAAAATCAGTCAATAAAAAATCAATCTATTGAAAGCATTAAGCACACTAAGACATCTATACAAACTATAATTGCAAATAATGGATAAAACAAAGGTCAATATAAATATATAGTCAAGGGTGAGGTTTCATAAAATCCTAGCACTAGATATTTAGCTCATATTACAAAGAGTAACCATACAATAAACACGCTCAAATGAATACATGGCTATAATAAAGAAAATGAAAGAGATAAAGTATTAGAGGAAACTATGTAGAGTAGCTCCTCTTCCTTTGGCTCTTTTCCTCTTCCAAGCTCTTTCAATCTCCTATCTCCCAAGAATAAGAAAAGATCATGGATTGATGTCAAGTGTCTTGTGGATTGTGTAGGAATTAGAAATGGTGATGTATAAGAATGACTTAGTGAATATTCTTAGGTAGGTAGGTAGGTAGTTGCTTTTCAATATAGAGGAGCTTATTAGGTCAGGGGCAACAGAGTAATTTCCTTAGAGTTTACAAAAATCTAGGCAGATGGCGACCTTGGGGCGATCTTGGTGAGCTCGCCCTAAGGTCGCCTAATGGGAAATTCTTCTAAACCCGAGTGGTTAGCGACCTTGAAAGCGACCTTGCTAAGCTCTTCTTTGAGGTTACTTTCTTGCTCTATTTTTAGGGTCTAAAACCGATTGGTTAGCGACCTTGGGGCGACCTTATTGGAGTCGCCTTGAGATCGTCTTTGACAATGTTGAAGAGAGCTGAGACTAAGTGCAGAGCAACCTTGGGGCAATTTTGGTGAGCTCGCTCTAGGGTTGCCTTTTTCCTGTTTTGGGAATGTTGAACCGAGTGTGTAGTGATCTTGAGGGCGAGCTTGGGGAGCTCGCCTTGAGGTTGCCCATGTGCTATAAGTGCCTTCTTGATCCTCCTTTCAGCTCCTTCCAAGAAAATTGAGTAACAAAACCAACTTGACCCTGCACAACTAATTTAGAGCATTAGAAACTGGGTTTTACCCAAGAAATGAACACAAAATGATATGAAAATGGGGATACACTTTGTGTAGAAGTGAAGCAATCAATAAGTGCTCAATTACACAACCTGTCTTGCAAGATTTATATTTCATTCCATTCATTTCAATTACATTTACATTAATTGCATAATATGTCGTACATAAGCCAACATGAGCGTAGCTCAGCAGGTAAATGGACGAGCTTGGGACTTAGGCAAATGACTCCCAAGTCAGCGACTCGAATTATACCAATGACGAAAGCTTTCAAAAAATATCTGGTCCTGAATTAATAGATATTGTCCGATATATATATATATATGTCATACATATTTTGCGATCCATATTCCTATCAACAACAAAATACTACTAGCAAATAATTCAGAAAGGACTTTTTTTTTCTAAATCCATATCTTATATGTCAACAACATCTCCTATGTCACCCTACCTCCAACAATGTACTCAAAATACTATATATATTCTTTTTTAACTACTGCCACATATCTCAAGTCACCACAACTCTATCGAACAACCCAAAAGACTCCAAATCTACTTTTTTCCTAATCTCAAATTTTATTTCAGTAATATACTATCAAGTAACTCAAAACTCAAAAGATAACAAAACTACTTTTTCTACAACCAGTGGAGGACCCAAGAATTTTAACTAGGTGGGGCACTTGAACAGAAATAACAATTATATTATAAAAAATATTAAAAATTAAGATTATAGTAAATTGAGTTTTTTTTTTACATAAAGAAAAATTAATGATATATTGAAGTTTATATAAAATAAAACAAATAGAACACCTACTTAAGATAAACTAAAGAATCTTACGTTCAAAAAAATAAAAAGTAAAAACAAGAAACACAACATTAAAAATTAAATAATAACAAGAAAAACAACATAAACTATAAAATTGCAATATTTATTCTTCTTAAAATAATAAATTACAATATAATTTAATAATAAGAAATTTTGTTTTGTATTTATAATGAATTCACTTTAAATTTATACAAAAATAATTGATTAATTAATAAATACTACTAGACATGTTTTTTATTTATTTATTTTTTATTCTTCTAATTATTGGTAAATTATTGATTTATTAATTTGAAATAAATTAAAACTATAAAATATAGAAAAATACCAAGGATAAAATAAAATGAATCCTAATAATATATGGACTATTTTAATATAATAAATTAAAATTTGAGATTTTAGGGTTTATTGATTGGAAACTAAAACTATTACAAATAATAAAAGTTGAAAATAATAGATAATTTAACATAAAATAAATTGAATTAAGTAACACGAATTGAAAGTAGTTAAGAAGTTGACAATAACAAAAAAGAGAAAATAAATTGTTTGGTTTTATAACAAGATGAAAATTTGAGAAAGAAATTGGAAAAGATGGTAAAATAAAAAAGGGATAAAAAAATTATTAAAATTACATTATAAAATTAAATCTGTAAAATAAGATATTCATTTTCCTTGAAAAAAGTAAATGGTGGCACTTGAACCTCCACCGTCAATACAAAAAAGTGATGGAATACCAATTTTACTAAGAAGTGTTTTGCTATCATTGTTATTTAATATGTATATATATAATTGAAAGAAAAATCAAATTTAAAAAAAAAAAATGTGAGGTAGGGCACGGGCCCCACCTGACCTTAAAGTGGGTCTGCCCCTTATCTACAACAACTTGATGCAATCATTTATCCAAGCGACAGTACTTCCGATAGCTTGATTTAGAGTTACATGCTCATCTGTCGGTTGACATAAATTTGTATTTTCATATACCATATCAACCCAGACTTTCCAATAACCTTTTCCAAGAGACATGTGTTGTAGTGTGGCCTTGGGATCAGTAGATGTAATTCTCCCTTCCTCAACAACTTGATCTCCTACAGCATCATCTGAATACGAATGTATTAATTGTCATTGTGCATTTTCAAGTTGTGAGATATCTTGTGCCATAGGAACACTCCCATGTTGTAACTGAAATAGCAAGTATAATTTATTAATGATAATCAGAAAGACTGTATAGGTACACAATTAAGTGACAAATGATAATATTTTAAATTTTTAACCTGAGGAGTACATATATGAGAACGAGTGAATGCTTCAGAACCTACTGCATCCGCCATTGCAATTATATTATATAACTAAAAAAACATTTTAGTAAAAACATATATTAAGAAATAATTGTCTACAATAAGATATGAAAGAAAAATATTATATTACATGTTCATGAGCAATGTCAACAAACTTTCTTGCACATTCTTGATACTCATTTGAGAGTCTACGCAATGAGGTTAAAAACTTATCACGTCAACAAACTTTTTGGCACCTTCTTGATACTTATTTAAGAGTCTACACATTGAGATTAAAAACTTATCATGCAATTTAAAATAAAAATAATGTTATGAATATGAGATAATTTTTGTAAGGTATAAATATAAACCTTGTTAGGTGAACTCATCTTTTATCCATAGTGATCTACACACAATCAACATAACAATTAGATTTTAAAAAAATCTAAGAAAATAAACAGATTTTCAAGTTATTTCTAATTTTTCTTTCTTATATCAATTTTATTTTCCTTGTATTTTTTTTTTTTTTAATATATTTTCCTTGTATTTTTGTTTTTACACTTATATGGTATAACAAAACAACATCTTTCTCTATGGCTAAGGTTAGAATTTTGACGTAATAAAATTCAACTTATTTTCTTGTAAGAGTGGCTAAGGTAGTTAAAAACAAAAATCACTACATACAAGAGAAATTGAAACCTAAAACCCTTAAACCTAGTTAAAATTCCACAAAAGCCTTAATCCAAAACCAAACATATATATAGAGAGAGAGAGAGGGAGAGAGACATTCTTCAGTGCAACATTACACGATGCAACAATATGTGATCTCATATGATTGTAAGTAATTACAAATATATATAATGTATCGCATATATATGAATTGCATGTGATCACACAATTAAATTATTGTGATCGTATGTTAAAACATGCAATCACATATTTATTGATGTAGTTGTACCAAAGAAGACATGATCACAATAGAAAAATTTTATGTTACACACCATGTAACATTGCACCTAAGGCAACCCATATATATAAATATATATATATATAATAGAAATAATTAAATCAACAACTAAATCACTAATAATATATGGATATAATTTAAATACAAGCCAAAATAACCTTTCTTCTTTTGTCAATTTGTCTTTTCCTTGTATTTTGTTTTTACGCTTACATTGTATAACAAAACCACATCTTCCTCTATGTGCTAAGGTTAGAATTTTGACTTAGCAAATGCAATTTATTTTCTTGTGAGAGTGGTTAAGGTAGGTAATATCAACTACTCTAAAAAAACTCTCTACAGATAAGAGAAATTGAAACTTCAAAACCTTTAACCTAGCTAAATTCCACATCACAGAAGCCTTAATCTAAAACCCCACACATACACACTAAATTCCACAAAAGCCTTAATCTAAAACCCCACACACACACACAAAAGAGAAATTGAAATTTCAAAACCTTTAACCTAGCTAAAATTCCACACCACAGAAGCCATAATATAAAACACCCCACACACACTAAAATTCCATGGTAGCCTTAATCTAAAACCCCACACACATATATAAAAACAATAGAAAATAACTAAATCGACAACTAAATCACTAATAATATATGGACATAAATTAAATATATATATATATATAAACAATAGAAAAGAACTAAATCAACAACTATATCACTAATAATATATGGACATAAATTAAATACAAGCGTGTGCGCGCACACACATATATATATAACAATATAAAAAAAAAAAAAACAATAGAAAATAACTAAATCAACAACTAAATCGATAATAATATATGGATATAAATTACATACAAGCTAGCACACACACATATAGATAAAAACAATAGAAAATAACTAAATCAATAATATATGGATATAATTAAATACAAGCGCCTTAATCTAAAACCCCACACACACACACGAGAAATTGAAACTTTAAAACCTTTAACCTAGTTAAAATTCCACATCACAGAAGCCTCAATTTAAAACCCCACACACATATATAAAAACAATAAAAAATAACTAAATCACTAATAATGTATGGATATAAATTAAATACAAGTGTGCACGAGCGCGCATATATATATATATAAACAATAGTAAATAACTAAAGGATATAAAGCTTATCAATTTTGTGTCTAGGAAGTTTAATCGTGTGGCCATTGTTTAGCAAAGCTAGCTTTATCTAGCGATGAGGATATATGCTGGTTGGAGGGTATCTTCCGTGTTTAACCAGATTTTTAGTGGTAGATTGCCCTAAGAAACTGTTAGGTTTTGTTTTGAGAACAAAGTTTTCAACTTTTCATTTCGTGTAATAAAAAAATAAAAAAAATAAAAAGGTGTATTTGTTCCCTTAAATTCTTTAATGTGGTGGCAGCCGAACATTAAACCCTGGGTTATTTATTACCTGCACACATACAGGGATTTCTGAATCCCTAAATGGCAGTCAACCCCAAAACTATCTCACACGAAAGAAGAGACCTTATTTGTTGTCTTTCTTGATTCTTCTATGTACGTACAGAAAGGAGAACCGTGTGCAGTGGAGACGCGGAGTCCCTATCCCCGTCCATGCCAATAATAATTTCGAGGAAACGAAGAGAAGCTTCAAGAAGCGTACATTTGAGGCCACAACCTTTAAAATAATCCATGTCCAAGTCTTCTCACTCTGTTGACTTGGAGAAGGAAGACAAGCTATATCCCACACCAAAGAAAATACCTCATTAATTTATTGTCTTTCTCCTATGTAACCATTGACTTAGTAGACCTTACGAATTCACACACATTATACATATGCCGACATTATAATCTTATAATAATCACAATGTAGGCCAAGAGGGATATTAATTTGAATTGAAAATGAAGGCACACAGCCACACACTAAAGAATCTTCCTGTATGTACGTCCCACACTAAAGAAGAGACATTATTAATTTGCTGTCGTTTTCCTATGCACGTACCGTGTCCTGTGGAGTCCGGTCCCTGTCCATGCGACTAATAATTTTATGGAAATTAAGGAGAAGCTTCAAGAGATGTACATTAATCTGCAACTTGCAAAATAATCCATGTCTGATGTCCAAGTCTTCTCCCTCCCGTCACCAAGAAAAGACCTCATTAATTTGCTGTCTTTATTATATGTAAGCACTATGTCCTTATGCAACAATTAATTTAAATGTAATACTATACGATCGAAATAATTAATTCAAAATTCAACTCAAATAATATGATAAATGAATTGTTATTACCACACAAATTATGAGATGATGTGGTTAATGAATAAACCACTTACCTCATCATTTGAGTTCGTTTTTGAATTAATTAATTTTTAGTGTTGTCTATCATTAGTGTTGATTTAATTAGTATACCTAGCTAGCCAATTCAAACAATTTATAGTTAAGAACAAGTTATCAATGTTATATATACACATTAATACGTATACCCACATAATAATCATAACATACCTACGAGGAATGTTGAATTGAAAAGAGTTTCCTTTCCAAGCTAGTTTTCACATATTTGATTAAGAACAAGTATTTATGCAGTGTTTTTTAGGTACATATTCTAATTCTTTTACTCAAATACATATAAATATATTTTTTTTTAATTAACAAGAATATACGACATAAATTATTGATGCGACCAAGAACTTTGAGAAAACTAAGTTTAAAATTTTGATGCATATATGAACATATATGATGATAAACTAATTGAATGTAATTTAAGAAATATTGCTGCAACATAATTATAATTACGGGGAATTTCACTAAAGTCCCTACTTTTAGTAAAATCTCAAACGTTTTTGTCATATTAACAACTTTAGTTCCTTATTTTTTCAAAATACATCACTTTAGTCATTTTGATCAAAAGACTAATAGTCAACTTTGACCTTATGTATAAAAGTATAAATTTTCCCTTAAAAGGTTTTGTTATTACACTTTACTTTTCAAAAAAAAAAAAAAATCAAATAATTTCAAGAATTTAACATTAAATTTATTATTTCAAAAATAAATAATATTTAAATGATTTATAAAATTAAATTAACACAAAAAAATTATTTTTAAAAAAGATACACAAAAATTTATTATGATCTTAAAAAAAACAAAAATTAATGGATAATAGGAAATATTAAAAAATAGTTACAATTTTAAAACATAAAAAAATTAAAGGATAATAGAAAATTATTTTTTAAAAAAATGTAAATAAAATGTAATATTTTGTAGGGATAATTACCCTGGTGGCCATCGACTTTTGCCACCACTATCAAAATGGTCACCAAATGGGGAAATGGATGGAAAATAACCATTTTTGGTAAATATTGTTACACTAATGGTCATTCCATCCATTTTCATCCAATTCTATCCATTGAATGGCATTTTTGTAAATAAGGGGATGACATTAATTTATTTTATATGTTTTTTGAAAATCAATTTTTTCTTTTGTTTTTTTGAAACAAATAATTATATTTAGTGTGTATATACGTATAGCATATCTCAAACATATATATATATATATATTTCTTTTTTTAGAAGATTAAGGCTACAAAATCTAAAAATTCTAAAAAACATATTTGAGATAAGTTGAAAAGATATATATATTTTTTTTTTCTTTTCTTTTTTGAGAAGATTAAGGCTAACAAATCTAAAAATTCTAAAAAAACATATTTGAGATAAATTGAAAAGAAATATATATATACATATATGTTTTTTTCTTTTTTGAGAAAATTAAGGCTATAAAATCTAAAAATTCTAAAAAAACATACTTGAGATAAGTTGAAAAGAAATATATATTTTTTTTCTTTATATATATATATATTCTTTTTTTAGAAGATTAAGGCTACAAAATCTAAAAATTCTAAAAAAACATACTTGAGATAAGTTGAAAAGAAATATATATATATATATTTTCTTTATATATATATATATATATATTTTTTCTTTTTTGAGAAGATTAAGGATACAAAATCTAAAAATTCTAAAAAACATATTTGAGATAAGTACGTTGAATAGAAATATATATATATATATATATTCATTTTTGAAAAGATTAAGGGATGAAAATTGGTGGAATTTGATGGAATGGTCATTAGTGTAACAATGTTTGCCAAAAATTGCCACTTTCCATCCAGTTCCCCCCATCTGATGGCCATTTTGATAGTGGTGGCAAAAGTTGATAGCCACCAGGGTAATTACCCCTATTTTGTAATGGAAATTATTTTTAAATAAAAAAAATTTAAAAAAATTTTAAAAAAAAATTTTAAAAAAAAAAAAAAAAAAAAAAAAACAGTTAATATATAATTTAAATAAATAATCAATGGATCTCATCTCCATCGTTCAGGCAGCAATGAAGATCGACCGGATCCACAAAGACTACAATTTCCTTTCTCACCTTTGCCTCGAACATGGATTTCATTCAGGTCACTATTTCCTTTCTCTGTTTTTGTTTTAAAATTACCCAATTTAGTTTTTGTTCTGCTATTTTAGAGGATGTGCGATCTGTTAAATTATTCCATCTGGGTCCCAAATATTTGGGTTTCTTCTTGCAGCCTGATGGGCAAATGCCGAGCAACAAGACGGTGGCGGAGACGACGCCTTCAACAAGTTTTTCAGTGAGACGGTGCCGAAAAACACGTCCCTCATGCTGTGTTCCTGAACCTTGAACCCACCGTGATCTACTAAGTCTGGATCGGGACTTACCGTCAGTTGTTTCACCCTGAACATGCTCATCAATGGCAAAGAAGAAGAAGCTAACAACTTTGCCAGAGGGCACTACACAAGTAAGAACAATTAACCCAAAATTTGTCCGACTTTGTACATTCAAAATTAGTTCGATTTTGAAACTTTTGTTGTGAAGTTGGGAAAGAGATTGTGGATGATCTGTACCTTGATAGGATTGATGGAGATCCATTGATTTTTATTTATTTTTTTGAAACTTTTTTTTAAATTTTTTTAATTTTGTTATATTTTATTATGAAAAAGTCTAAAATAACCCTAATTCCGTTAAGTTTCCTAATTTAGTTAAGTTTGACTAACTTTTGACTAACGGAAGGACTAAAGTGATGTATGTTGAAAAAAGAAGGGAACAAAGTTACTAATAAAGCAAAAAAGTTTAAATAAGTGACATTTCTTCAAAAAGTAGGGACTTTAGTGAAATTCTCCCTTTTAATTAAGAACTATCCGAAAGCTATATATTAATAAAGAAGAATAATCCACGTACGGCTTGGTGACAGAGGATGCTCATTTAACCTAAATGAATGTACGTTGTTGATATGCTGTATATATTGATTCACCATTGTCCATAAAACCGCAATAGTCAATAAGAAGAGACAGAGCTAGAAATTCAAGTGTGGAGGCCATTACATAAAAATAAAAAATAAAAAGTTTAGGGGGGCCAAAATGAAAAAGGTTTAAAATTTATAATAAATTTATAGTTTTTTTTATTTTTAAAGTTTTTTTCAGAGAAGAAGTCATGGCCCCTGCCAGCTCCCCTCCCTCTGCCACTATCAATAAGTGCCGACATTTTTTTATTATGAAAATAGATATCGGGACCACACTTATAGTGTTTTATCTTGGTAGACCCTGGTGACATTGTTAAAATAAAATAAAATAATAATAATAAATGAACAAATAAACTCCTCCAGCAATGAGTAATTCAATGTGTTCATTCAAAAATGTGTTCTTAATAACTAAAAAAAATAATAATAACTGAATCATAAACCAAATAAGTTGTTCGATTTCATCGGTCTAGAATTTGTGTAAAAAGAATACTATTCAGATAATGGTTGATTTCTACTTAGAAACAGAAGAAAAAAAAATGATGACAATGTGCATCATAATTCAGCCAGCGAGTCAAATCACAAATGGACAAACTACTACATTGGGTTTGGAAGAGTCAAAATATATATACAAGTGTTGACTGCCGTTATAAAAAAAAAAATATATATATATATATATATAGTTTCAACTCCCATTGACACCAAAAGGTCCAAAATATTAAATAACCCTGTCAAAATATGTTTATAATTTTCCACATGATGATGATCTTCTTGTGATTGCCATTGATACCTAGTGGTGTCAAAATGTGCCGGGCCTGGAGGGCCCGGCACGGCCGGCCCGCCCAGATTGGTGGGCCGTTCCTGGCACGGCCTACTTGTAGCGCGGGCCGGGTCACATATTACGGCCTGGCGGGCCAAGCCCGCCAGGCCGAACGTTAAATTTTTTTTTTTTTTTTTTTACCGTTGAAGTTAAAAAAAAAAAAAAAAATTAATATGGCACGGGCCGACCCGGCCCGGTATATGTGGCACGTGCCGGGCCTACCATTCATGAAAATGGGCCGGCCCGGCCCGGCACAGCCAATTCCTGTGCCGTGCCAGGCCAAGCCCGTTTCCATAAATGGGCTCATTAGGCACGGCACATGTGGGCCGGGCCGGCCCATATTGACACCACTATTGACACCTAAATATTAAATTTCATTTCTCTTGAAGCCTAATTTGATCCACATAGTTCATCAAAACGCAACCACCTCTCCAATATCATATTGCTTGTTTCATATGGATTTGAAACCGCGTGGTTTCCATAAAAAGTACTCCATTTTGTGCTTCTTGTGCTTATCTTTTCACATTCCTTCACTTTATGCAATATCGTTCAACTACCCCAACTTCTCAGGCAATCCCATGATAAACACAAGCCGTGATGCTTTTATCACGTCAGATGGAATTCTGTCACTCACTAAAAATCAAGCAGAAAGGGATCTTAACGACAGCGTTGGCCGCACTGTTTAAGCTAAGGAGATACATCTTTGGGATGCAGGAACAGGTAAGATTGCAGATTTCATCACTCATTTTTCCTTCAAAATATTGGTGTTAGCGAATAGATCTTGTGGGGGTGGACTCCCTTCTGGTGGGGATGGATTCACTTTCTTCCTTGCTCCAAATGGCTCTCAGGTTCCTGACAATGCTCAGTGAGGTTGCCTAGCACTAATCACTAAATGCAATAATTTGAACCAGTCAGAAAATCCGATAGTGGCTGTTGAGTTTGATACTTTCTGGAATCCTGATTGGGATCCAACTGGTGATCATGTAGGTATCAATATCAACTCAATAAAATCGAAAAAAACCCTGGCGGACACAATTTTTACAAATGGGTCAATAGGTGATGCTTGGATCTCTTATGACTCTCAAACGAGTAACTTAAGTTTGTTCTTGACCTACGGCGTTGACAACCCAGAATTTTTTGGCGAATATTCTAGCCTTTCTTATGAGGTTAATTTATCAGAAGTTTTGCCTGAATGGATCAGTGTTGGATTTTCTTCTGCAACTGGTGATTGCATTGAGATTCATTACATCCTTTCTTGGGAATTCAATTCAACAGAATTGAGATCAGACCAAGGTGAAGTTGCGATTCCACCAACCAATAACGATGCTAATCCACCAACCCACGTCGAAACACTTCTAAACAATACTCCACCAAAGAATGAACAAGGTGGAGCAAATATTGGAGTGGTGATTGGTTCTATAGTTGGTGGATTGATTTTAGCTAGTTGTATTATATTGACACTGGTTTTCGGTTGGAGGAAATGGAGTAGGAAGGCAGAAGATCAGGAGGGTGCTGCGGAGTCAGATGATCATTCCCTGGACAATGAATTTGAGCATGGAATGGGGCCTAAAAGGTTCTATTATGGCGAAGTGGCTCGTCAACTAATAATTTCTCCGAAAAAGGGAAACTTGGTGAAGGAGGGTTTGGAGGGGTTTACAGAGGATTCTTATCTGAACTGAACTTGAACGTCGCTGTTAAAAGGGTCTCAAGATGCTCTAAACAAGGCAAAAAGGAGTACATTGCAGAGGTAAAAATCATTAGTAGATTGAGATATAAAAATCTTGTACAACTTATAGGTTCGTGTCACGAAAAGGGTGAATTACTTCTTATTTATGAGTTCATGTCAAAAGGTAGTCTTGATTTTCATCTGTTTAGAGGAGAAAGCGTGCTTTCTTGGAATGTAAGATATAACATAACCGTTGGATTGACTTCAGCATTGCTTTATCTTCACAAAGAATGGGAACAAGGTGTTGTGCATAGGGATATCAAATCGAGCAACGTAATGCTGGATTCAAATTTCAATGCCAAGCTTGGAGATTTTGGTCTGGCCAGGCTTATGGATCATCAATTAGGCCTCAAGACTACAGGTTTAGCTGGAACATTCGGCTACATGGCACCAGAGTACATTAGCACAAGCAAGGCCAGTAAAGGATCTGATGTTTATAGCTTCGGAGTGGTAGCTTTGGAAATTGCATGTGGAAGAAGAGCAGTGGAACCAAGAAATGTAGAATCTCAAATAGCACTGGTAACTTCGGTTTGGGAGGTATATGGAAATGAAAAGCTAGTTGACGTGGCTGATAAGAAATTGGGCAGCGATTTTGACTTGTCAGAATTAGAGTGTTTGATGATGGTTGGACTTTGGTGTGCTCATCCAGATCATAATCTGAGACCATCTATGAGACAAGCTTTACAAGCTCTTAATTTTGAGTTGGCTTTGCCAAATCTTCCACAACAGATGCCTGTTCCAAGATTTGATCTGCCTACTTCTTCAACTAGCTCAACTGAGCCCTTATTGACCTCTTCGACTGGCTGACTTGGTAAATTAGTCATTATTATTAATATTATTATTTGAACTATTACAATTTAGGATTTGGGAAAAAGGGCTTAACTCGAACTACAACCTTTATTGGTGTAGGTGTAAGAGGTTTATCATTGAGTCAACATATCTTGTCGTCTTAGGTGTGAATTTGTAAGTTATTACGTTTTGTTTTGTCAGAATAAATGTTATTGTTTCATCTGAAATTTTACATAACCTGTTCTAATGTTTTGATCATATCCTAAAATTCACATTTTATCCTTGTAGGCTCATTCAATAAATTTATATCCTAAAATCATATGACGATTATTATTATTTTTTATTTAACCCTCCAAACTGAATAAACTTAATTTATTATTGAGCCACATTGAATGATATATGACAATTATTTGTTAACAAGTTTTATGTTCGAAAATTATCATTTGTTTTCTTTGATATTTTGTAATTTGGTGGCTCTATTGCCACCCAAAATACTTCTCCTTACACCCATTTACTCCCCACACCCACCATAAAAAATTTGAAATTTTATAATTTACTTTTCATAATTTCTAAAATGTCAAGATTACCCTATATATTAATATACTAATAATAATTTTAATTAAGTAGTTTATCTTTAAACCCACACAAAATCAAATTATATCAGAATTACTTCATAATAGTTAGTTTTCACATATGCATCAAATTTTATAGTTAGTTTTCTCAAAGTCCTTGGTTGCATTCAATGTAAATACTATATAAGTATATACTTGTTCTTAATCAAATATGTGAAAACTTGGACACTCTTCTCTCAATTCAAATGAACATTCCTCATAGGTATATTGTGATATATATATGGATTATAGGCTAAAATCAATTCAAAAATATAATTTCAAATATCTATCCATTCATCTATTTATATATATTATATTGATAATTAAAAATGTTCTAACAATAAAATATGTGTGAATTAGTTATGTTTAGTAAGTGAATGGTTGATGTGGGCATAGTACGTACATGGAAGAAAGACAACAAATTAATTAATGTGTTCTTTTCTATAGTGTGGGACAAGTACTTGTCTTCCTTTTCCAAGTCGCGAGAGTGAGAATAATTGAACATGGATTATTTTACAAGTTGTGGCATCATGAGCTTCCCCTTAATTTCCACAAAATTATTAGTTAAATAAATATGTGGATGATAATATGGATAAGGATGGAAACGGGGACTCCACAGTCCACAGCACACGGTATGTACATAGAAGAAACACAAAAATATATAATGTCTCTTTTTTAGTGTGGGACAACTTGTGCCTTCATTTTTCTTGGTCCACGGCGTCTCTCTTGCGGTTTGCACCTCCTTTTCCAAGCCACAAGAGTGAGAAGACTTGGACTATTTTACTTTTCTACCGTTTAAAATCATGCAACGTAATAAAAATAAAATTATGAGAATAAATGAGCGTCTTTACTACCAAGTTGTGGTATCAAATGTATGGCTCTTGAAGCTTCTCCTTAATTTCCACAAAATTATTAGTTGCATAGGTACATGGATGATATGTACATGGACAAGGATGGAAACGAGGACTCCACAATCCACAGCACACGGGTATGTACATAGAAGAAATATATAATGTCTCTTCTTTAGTGTGTAACAACTTGTGCCTTCATTTTTAATTTCTTGATCCACAGCATCTCTTACAGTTTGCACCTCCTTTTCCAAGCCACAAGAGTGAGAAGACTTTGACTATTTTACTTTTCTTACCGTTTAAAATCATGCAACGTAATAAAAATAAAATTATGAGAATAAATAAGCATCTTTACTACCAAGCTGTGGCATCAAATGTATGGCTCTTGAAGCTTCTCCTTAAATTCCACGAAATTATTAGTTGCATAGGTACATGGATGATATGTACATGGACAAGGATGTTGACAAGGATGGAAACGGGAACTCCACAATCCATAGCACATGGTATGTACATAGAAGAAATATATAATGTCTCTTCTTTAGTGTGTGACAACTTGTGCCTTCATTTTTAATTTCTTGGTCCATAGCGTCTCTCTTGCGGGTTGCACCTCCTTTTCCAAGCCACAAGAGTGAGAAGACTTTGACTATTTTACTTTTCTTACCTGTTAAAATCATGCAACGTAATAAAAATAAAATTATGAGAATAAATGAGCGTCTTTACTACCAAGTTGTGGAATCAAATGTATGACGAAGCTTCTCCTTAATTTCCACAAAATTATTAGTTGCATAGGTACATGGATGATATGTACATGGACGAGGATGTGGACAAGGATGGAAACGAGGACTCCACAATCCACAGCACATAGTATGTACAGAGAAGAAATATATAATGTCTCTTCTTTAGTGTGTGACAACTTGTGCCTTCATTTTTCTTGGTCCACGGCGTCTCTCTTACGGTTTGCACCTCCTTTTCCAAGCCACAAGAGTGAGAAGACTTGGACTATTTTACTTTTCTTACCTGTTAAAATCATGCAACGTAATAAAAATAAAATTATGAGAATAAATGAGCGTTTTTACTACCAAGTTGTGGAATCAAATGTATGGCGAAGCTTCTCCTTAATTTCCACAAAATTATTAGTTGCATAGGTACATGGATGATATGTACATGGACGAGGATGTGGACAAGGATGGAAACGGGGACTCCACAATCCACAGCACACGTTATGTACAGAGAAGAATTATATAATGTCTCTTCTTTAGTGTGTGACAACTCGTGCCTTCATTTTTCTTGGTCCACGGCGTCTCTCTTGCGGTTTGCACCTCCTTTTCCAAGCCACAAGAGTGAGAAGACTTGGACTATTTTACTTTTTCTTACCGGTCAAAATCATGCAGCGTAATAAAAATAAAATTATGAGATTAAATGAGCGTCTTTTACTACTAAACCACGTAGGGTGGTGGTGTTGTGTTAGATGCAGGGCTGGTCCTAGGGGGAGCCCAGTGAGGCAACCGTTTAGGGTTTAAAATTTAGATTTTTATTTAAAAATAAATAAAAACAATTATGATTTTATAGAAAAGGTCCACACCTTTTTTTTTTTAAGTTCTATATATGACTTAAAAAAATAAATAAATAAATAAAAACCACTCACATAAGACTTTTTTTTTAGTGGCGATATTTGCACCCCTCAAATACCGTATGTATACCCCAAATCAGCATCTTTTTTTAAATCTAATATTATCTCGACTAAAATTACAAAAATGACTAAGTAGTTTGTAAGTACACCCAAAAATTATTATTAAAGTTTCATATTATTTGTTTGATTTTCACATATATCATAAGACCCTTTTCTATTTTCTCAAACCCTAACTTCTATTCTAAATGCTAATTTCAAATATATTTTCAGTTTCTTTTAAGGAAAGCAATTTTTATTTTTATTTTTATTTATTATTATTTTTTTGAAGTATTTAAGGAATGCAAATTGATTGTAAAGTATTTGATCAAATATTTGTTACCCCGCTTGAAGTGCATTTCCAAAGTGATTTAGGGGCTGTCCTGTAGGCTGTTTTCAGCCTGTTTTCGTTTTTGTTTTCCAAAAATGATTTCGAATTCGCGTCCTGTAATCGTTTTTCATTTTATTTTCAAAATTCAAAAACAAAATGAAAAATAAAACCAGTGTTAAAAGTAGAAATTTTGAAAAACAAAAAAAAACTTGTTTTTCATGAATTTGTTTTTGTTTTTCATATAAAGTGGGTCCCATATTATTAATAATTTTTTTTTCTTTTTTCTTTTTTCTTTTTTCTTTTTCTCTTGAACCAGGCATCATCATCTTCATCTTCTTTCTTCTTCATCATCTATCCCCTCCTTCTCGCCGCCGATCATCCCTGCTTGCCGCCGCCTTCCGCCGGTCACCGGTCACTGCAGCCATCATCGCCGCCGTCTTCTTCTTCTTCTTCTTCTTCCTCTTCCTCTTCCTCTTCTTCCTCTTCCTCTTCCTCTTCTTCCTCTTCTTCTTCTTCTTCTTCTTCCTCTTCTTCTTTTTCTTCTTCCCACCAAGATCGGCTCTTCCTCCCGCCAACAAGATCTCTTCTTCTTCCCGCTGAGATCGGCTCTGCATCTCGCCGCCGTCTTCTTCTTCTTCCTCTTCCTCTTC
The DNA here is from genome assembly GCA_954870605.1 of Acer campestre. Lineage (NCBI taxonomy): Eukaryota > Viridiplantae > Streptophyta > Magnoliopsida > Sapindales > Sapindaceae > Acer > Acer campestre. The sequence continues at coordinate 22,492,453 of OX940803.1, read as the reverse complement.
TTCTTCCCACCAAGATCGGCTCTTCCTCCCGCCAACAAGATCTCTTCTTCCTCCCGCTGAGATCGGCTCTGCATCTCGCCGCCGTCTTCTTCTTCTTCCTCTTCCTCTTCTTCCTCTTCTTCTTCTTCCTCTTCCTCTTCTTCCTCCCGCTGACGAGATCTCTTCTTCTTCTCTTCCTCTTCCTCCCGCCGACGAGATCTCTTCTTCTTCTTCTTCCTCCTCTTCCTCTTCCTCTTCCTCTTCCTTCCGCCGCCGATCTGGTCTCCGATCGCCGCCGATCTGGTCTTCTTCTGCTTGCTCTTCCTCAAGTCTTCAACCGTAAAAAATGTAAACCCAAATTACAAAATGTTTTTTTTTTAATTATTTAATTATTTATTTATAATTATTATAATATTAAACAAAATTTAAAAATTGATATTTTGATTTTCGAAAGTTTTCGGTTTCCTACCAGACGCGTTTTTTCCGTTTTTATTTTCAAAATATGGATTCCAGTAAATGCTACCAAACGCGTATTCGGAATTCAAAAATTAAACCAAAAACACTGTTTTCGATTTCATTTTTCTTTTCGAAAAACAAAAACAAAAAACGGTTTGCAGGACGGGCCCTTACTTTTCAAACTACTAGTTTTTTTTTTTTTTTTAAATTGTCAAGCATCCCATAAGTACAGAACCCAGTAACCCACTATGTTGGCTCATATCACATTATCATGGGTGAATATTATTACATTAATGTGTTCTTCGTACAATTATACATTGATGGTTATTATTCTGAATGTATGGATTGTTGTGAGGTGAAAAGGATTCGTTTAATATACAACCACGAATTAGTACCAACTTTGATAATGATTTGTTTAAAAAAAAAAAAAAAACTCTGATGATGATTAATTTTGTAAATATCTGGATCAAGAAACCAACCAAAGTTTTTGTGCTGATATGGAAGAAGAAGAACCACATGGCCCACACCACAAGAACAACAAACTTTCTGTTTCGTATGAAGATCAATATTAAAGCAGATCATACATTTAAAAAAATAATTTTAAGCAGATCGAAGTATTTAATTTTTGGTACAAATTTTTTGTATAAGTTTCTTTTATTCATTTTCCCCCTTCATTATGTATACAACGAATTTCTCAAACAAAACAATTGTGTTATAATATATATGAGCCGATCACTCATGTGCTATTTAAGAATTGGAAATTATTTTTTTGAAAAACAAGAAATAAAATAACAAGTTTTAAAATAATAATAAAATTGGTTAGATAATAAAATAGGCGTAGGTGGGGTAGTGTAGCTACAAAAATACAATATAGTGGAAATAAAGAAAGGGTATTTTTGTCATTAAGTGGGGTTTATAAACAAATTAGAGTTTTTTATTTTTTAATGGGGTGTGATCATGAGAGGGGTGTACATACGAGATTTAAGTAGTGCAAATATCGTCACTCTTCTTTTTAAAGACCCACATATGGAAACACAATCAACATTCTTACACCAACTAACACTAATCAACTTCCCTCTTATCAGACATACCAAGAAAATTTGAAAATCAAATTTAGGTTTCTTCGAATCTCATTTGAGACAAAAATTCAGAAGAAAAAAAAAATCTTAAAAATTCAAACAATTCTTAGTGGCTTGGCCGTGTTATTCCATTGAAAACCATTATGAAACAAAAAATGATTATGTAAGTTTAATTAGTACTTTTGCTACTAAAAATGTGAGATGAGTAAGTAATACATTCTTTGATGCAATGATAAAATTTTCATTTGAATAACTTTTGACATTTGTTATTGTGTTGTGTTACGGTCTTAATTTTGAGTTATTATATTAATTTTTACAAGTGTTTACTAAAGGGAAAAAAAAATCAAGTAAACATACATGAAGGATCGGAGATCTCATTTTTTTTTTTTAATTTCTCATTAGGCCCCCAAAATCTTAGGATCGACCATGGTTAGATGGAAGTTGTTAATTTATAATAAGAGGGTTTAGAGTTGTGTTTCTTTTGCTTGCTTGGATTGGAAAGCTATATATATATTATAGAGAGAGAAAGAGAGAGATGGAGAGAGTAATTTTCCAATGAGTACTTTTACAATGCACACTTTAAGTACTTTAAGCACCTTTTGATGAAATTGTATGGAATATATTGAATCTTGATTTGATTTTTTATATGGATGGTTAAAACATTTAAATACATTTATGGAAAAATAAATAAATAAATAAGTGCAATAACTAATTTTTTCCGATTTTTTTTAAGATAAAACATTTAACATATAAATAGTAAGGGGTGAGGCCCCATCAATGTTTAGAGATTTTTGAGACTCTAATGAGCTTCTCTAATCTCTACATTATGGATTGTAGTTCCAGACTTCCAGGTGTCCACCAAATTAATTATTACATAATAATAATATTTTTTTTAGTAGTTACTACATCTTGGGTGACAAACTCAGAGCCAACATTTTCCTATCATAGTATCATACCATCTTGGGTGATAAATCATCCTAACAGCTAGCAATTGGCAATTGCAAATGTTTGGAGTCTTGGGCGGAGACGGAGAGTGGAGATTTTTAAGTCAAACAAAAAGCTCGTTAACACCAATTAGTCGACCTCTTTTGCATTATAAACCTTTTCCAAGCACAAGAGTGAGAAGGCTTGGACTTGGGCTATTAAACAAGTCACTCAAGAATGTCAAACAGGCCGGGTCGGCCCATACATATGATGGGTTTTACTTATTTAAGTACAAGCCACTCAGTCTATCGTATAGAAGGAAGTTACGATAATGGTACCCCTTAAAAATTATATGTACCCCATTCGTAATCACATCTAACAAATTTTTAAAATAAAAAATATATATATATAAATGTTTTTATTGATTGCATTCAATTATTTTTTTTTCTACGAGATATATCCAAAAACTGAAGGATTTTTCACTCTAATACTTTTGTATTAATATAGTCAATGGAACAGGAGACAGGAAATTATTCACATAGAATTATATAGAGTATAAACACACTCGATCCAACTTCGGGTGGGCGTTTCCATCCAACCCAACTCAATAATGATCGGATTGAAAAGGAGCTGAGGAACATTATTTGCACCACAGTATATTTTTAAATTTTCAACATTACCTTTATATAAATAAATTTATTAAAATGATTAAAGATAAATATATCTTGTAAATATGTAATATTTTGAATATTTTAATATTAAGGATGGAGGAGCGGCTTTTCTTCTTTTATTTTATTTTCTTTTAACTTTTTTGTTTAGTTTTTAATTAAATTCAAAGGTTTTTTTCAAACAGTTATCTTTTTTTTTTGGAGAAGAATTATACCATCATTCAAAAAAAAAGAGAAAAATTATAACAGTAACTTAATACGTATAGTTTTAAAATAATCACTATTTAAATTTAATGGGGTCTACTACATATATATATATATTTCAATTTTCATTTTAATTATCATATAACCTATTAATTTAAAACATTTATTCAATTTATAATTTAGAGAAATGGCATATTTGATAATATGTGGAGTGTGCTTACAAGTTATAATAATTTTAAAAATTTTAAAGAGGTGAACATACAAATAGGGGTGTATATAGTTTATACAATTTTTCAAGAATATAAATATAATACAACTCAAATCTAATTCAATATAACCCAAACAAGTAATGATTGGATTGAAAAAATGAAACTCAATCTAACCCAACCCAATATTGATCAGGTTGGGTTGGATTGGGTTATTGGGTTGAGCCTTTTAAGGCTAACAAAATGTTTTATGTTACATGTTGCAAAAATCAATTCAGTAAAAGTAACAATATTTGCACTCTTCTAAGAAAAATTTTGTAGATCCTAAATTAGTAAATTTATAAAATTTCATTATTAAACTTAGCCTTAGGTGAATAGTTGAAACTGCAACCACAAAAAATTAATCAGCTCTTTTTTTAATATTTCCCTCGTATGAATGGACTAAAATCCTATCATCTTCGATTAACAAATTTCTTGAAAGAGGAAACTATCATGGTTGGCGCCGAAAAAAGAAAAAAAAATTATTCTTCACGATTTCACTGAGGTACTCATGATAATATGGTTTTGTGTTAAAGAACTTGTCTATTTGTCTTTTTCCTTTTTCTTCTACTATCTATTGTGGTGTTAATTTAAACCTAAGACTTTGTCGGGCTGAATGAGTACTTTTTTGGCTCAATGAATAAACTTTAAATTTCTTACAATGATTTAGCTACTATAGGGAAATGTATAGTTGCTAGATAGTTATGTAAAAGAGGGTTAATTTTTTTATAAAAAAAAAATCAAATTTTTTATTTTTATAGATAATATTCTTGTTTTCAGATTGTCTTATCTTGTTACATTGTTTTGTATCTCCTCTAGGACCTTTAGATTGAAATCCAATGACTAGAAGCTAATCATGCAACTATAGTACAGTAGCTATATATATATACACGGTAGTTGAACTCTTCTAACAAATATCTTCGAATATTATATGTAAATGCGTGATCATGTCCAATGCACCTAAGACAAAAACTAGTGAGCTTAAATAAGCTAAATATCTACTCTTGTTTTCTTAATTAATTATGAGAAAGTAGCAAGAAGCAATATATTCAAATCGATTTGGATCCTATACTGATCTGATCTTTTTAAAATATATGATTAATTATTGATAAAGTGGTTGTGGAAACCAATCACATCTTAACCACACATTCATTGCAATGTTTATGAACAAATTTATATTTTGTTATTATTCTTCCCATATAGGAGGTAATTTATAGGAGAAATACAACTAGGAAAAAAATCAGGAAATCCTATAATTAAACTAATTGATTCCTTAATCAAAACAGGTAGAGAAATACAACTAGAAAAGAAACATGAAATCCTATAATTAAGCTAATTGATTCCTAAACAAAATAGAAGTTCTATACATTAATGACAAATATTCTAACAGTTTATGTATCATACGATTAAGTGAGATCAAGAAAAAAATCAGATAAGTTCATATGATTGGTTGTTGATAAAGTGATTGTGGAAACCAATCACATATTAACCACACATTCATTGCAATGTTTATTTCTCATGAGATTAAGTGAGATTAAGAAAAAGATTAAATAAGTTTATGTGATTGGTTGTTGATAAAGTAGTTATGGAAACTAATCACATCTTAACCACACATTCATTGCAATGCTTATGTGTCATAAGATTAAGTAAGATCAGGAAAAAGATTAGATCAGTAAAATATCCAAATTCTATTCAAATATGTACCCTCTTTGTCGATTTAAGTATGAAAAAGGTTAAGCAAAACAGCTGCAGAACAGAAAGCTATCCTTATTGTATCAATTAATTATAGAAAGTAAATGTATATGGCATTTTGGGTGGAATGTAGGCATGTAGCTAGGGTTGTGAGTTTCCATCATTATATATTTGTTTTGATGTGTGCTTTGTGTTTTCTATAACCGGAGAAAAGTGAACTGAAATCGATATCATAAAAAAAACTGATGGACCCTACACCCTAATTAATTAAAGAAAAAAAAAAAACATGGTGTTATATATTATTAAAGATATAATAACACTTTACAGCTTGCAAAATGTCGGTAAGCAGCTCGACTTCTGAACATCCTCGTACTGTAAACTAATATAAAATTATAAGATATATATATATATTTATTTTTATTTTTTTTTGATAATAAAATTATAAGATAAATAGAACCTTAACATTGATATCCTTTGACTATTTGAAATTGGAGCTTAGAGTATGAACATTAAACTATACCATATTCACATTATCTTTTTTTTTTTTTTTTTTTGATATAAAAGAATAACAAACATTACATAGGAAAATTACAAATAGGATGACAATTGTTCAGCCACAATTGCTCTCTACAAGAAACCAAAGCTATTACAGCTAGTTTAGATATAAAGGAGTTTCCAAATTTTGAAACTGCCAAGCATCTACTAATGCCAACATCAACAAACAACAATTTGATATCATTTACCAAGAACTTAGATTCCCCTTCTAGAGGTTTAGAATCATTCAGCAAAGCAACAACAGAAGAAGAGTTCAACTCAGCAAATTCCACCCTCAAATTGTAGAACTGAGCTAAAAGAAGACCTTCTCTAAGAGCCATCAACTCCCTAATTTCTGCACTAAAAGTACCTGGAATCTGATACGCTCGAGCTGCAACCACCAAACCCTTATCATCACAAATAGCAGCTCCTATACCAAAATTCATACCTGATTTACGATCCACCATAGCAGTATTTAACTTGAGTTTACCCGGAGGAGAAGCTAACCAATCCCTATTACCAGCCGAATGAACCAGCTGAGGAGCACTTAGAGGAGCTACAGCCAATTTAGAATTCTGAAATTCTAACAAAAAGCCTTAGTTGCTGAATAAACCAGCTGAGGAGGCTTGCCTTTCCCATTAAAGACACGAAAGTTTCTGTTATTCCAAATTGCCCAGGCTGTTATGCAAAAATGTCACAAATCTTCAACAGACAAAATAGAAGCAAAAAACACAAAAACTTCTAAGGAGGACATCTGATTTACTGCTTCAAAAGGACAAACAAACTCCACATTTCTCCAACATTTCTTAGCCTCTTTACACCAGAAAATGACATGAGCTGCAATTTCCAAAAGGTGAGAGCAGCTATTACATCTAGGAGATTCCACTACCTTCCTTTTCCACAAATTAAACAACGACGGAAAAGCATTTGAACAAGCCCGCCAAATAAAAATCTTAACTTTTGGAGGCAAATTCAGACTCCATATTTTTTTCCACCAACCCTGCAGCAAATTCGAATTAGAGCTAAAAACACTAATTTTCTGAGCCAATGCTAACTGATAACCACTTCGAACTGAATATTCCCCACTCCTTTCATAATGCCAAGCAAGAAAATCATCCCCCCCCACCCCCCCGGTCCAACTTACCTGAATAGAGAGCACTAACTCCTTATCCCCTGCCAACAACAAACGATTCAGTTTATCTATATCCCACCATCGACGATTACAATCCATCAAATCAGCCACTCTAATATCCAAACCCGGATACGGCGAAATGGTCCGAAAAGAAAAGGGGCAAGGAATCCACCTATCTCTAAAAACTCTAATCGTTTCCCCATCCCCTACCACCCATTTCAACCCTTTATCAAGTAATTCTCTCCCCCACAAAATACTTCTCCACACATAAAAGCTACCATTCTTTAAAGACACTTGTAAAAACTCCTCATTCTTAAAGTATTTTGCCTTAAGCAATTGAGCAATCAACGAATCCAGATATTTCATTATTCTCCAAGCTTGTTTCGCTAAAAGAGATTGATTAAAAGAAATAAGATCCTTAAAATTCAATCCTCCTTGACTCTTTGGCTTACAAAGAGCTTCCCATTTCACCCAACTAATTTTCCTTTTACCCTCTCTCGAACCCCACCAAAACCTAGAAAACATAGAATTTAATTCATTGCAAAGACCCACAGGAAGTTGAAAGATACTCATAGCATAATTCGGAATTGCTTGAGCAACCGCCCTAATCAACACCTCCTTACCTCCAAACGAAAAGAAATTATCTTTCCATCCTCTAAGTTTCTTCCACACTCTTTCCCGAATCTCATCAAACAAAATCCTCTTCTTTCTGCCCACCATCGAAGGAAGCCCAGGATATTGATCCTGAATACTGTTATTCTCTAAACCAAGCAAATTATAAATCTCTTCTTTTGTACTATCAATCACATTTGGACTGTACGTCACCTTACTTTTTTGGAAGTTAATTTGCTGGCCAAAGCCATTTTCAGACACCTTCAAAATCTCCCTAATACTTAAACTACACTCCCTTGAAGCCCTACTAAAGAGAATACTATCATCCGCAAAAAACATATGACTTATCAAAGGACCACCCCTACAACATCTAACACCCAACCCCCTACCATTATTTTCAGCTTTCGAAATCAAACAAGACAAAGCCTTTGCACACAAAATAAAAAGATAGGGAGATAGAGGACACCCCTGCCGAATTCCTCTAGTAGGTATCACCAAACAAACGGGAGTCCCATTCAGCAAAAAACTTAAGGAAGAAGTAGAGACACAACCATAATAAGCTCAATTAACCTAGAAGGAAACCCCTGCTTAATCATAACAGCCTCTAAAAACTTCCATTCTACCCTATCATAAGTCTTACTCATATCTAACTTAAGAGCCATCAACCCCTTTTTACCTAGCTTCTTCTTGGCTATAGAATGAAGAGTTTCAAAAGCCACTAATACGTTATCAAAAATCTGCCTACCAGAGACGAAAGCCGACTGAGTAGGAGATATTATATCTTGAAGATAATACTTGATTCTAGAGGCTATAACCTTAGCAATAGTTTTATAAATCACACTACACAAATAAATAGGCTTAAAATCCCTAGGAGATAAAGGATTATTAATCTTAGGAATTAAAACAACTGCAGTTTTATTAAATTCCCTAACAGAAGAGTTACCATTCAACACACTAAAACAAACACCAGTAAAATCATCCCCCAAAATAGTCCAAAATTTTTGAAAGAAAATTGCATGACACCCATCTGGGCCAGGAGCTTTAGTAGGATTAAGATCAAACTGAGCTAACCTGACCTCCTCAGCAGAAAAATCCAAGCTCAACTCTGCTCTCTGAGAAACATCAAAACCGGAAATAATAGCCTCTGTAGCTGAACTGATTTCTGAATTGGAGGGATTGGATGACTTGAATAAATCCCCAAAAAACTCTTTAACAACTCGAGCCATCCCTGTCTCTGACTCTTCCAACCAGCCTGCACTGTCCTGTAAACCCTGAATTGAATTTTTCCGCTTACGTGCAGTAGCCCTTGCGTGAAAAAACTTCGAATTTCTGTCCCCAGCTTCAAGCCAATCCACCCTTGATCTCTGCTTCCACCATAACTCCTCACTCTCCATTAAATCTTCCACCACAATCTCCAACTCCCTGATATTTTCCATAACCCCATCAACCTCACAATTATTATACAACAGCTCAATCTCCCTATTTTTCACTTCAATTAAAGAACTCAGCCCTTTGAATCTTTCCCTACTCCATCCTAACAATCTTCTAGCACATCTATTTAATTTCCCAATAAAATCTGCACATGAATTGGAAGGCCCAGAATCTCTCCAAACTTTCAAAATCACACTGCCTATGTCCCCCTCTTTTAACCACAAAGGTTCAAACTAGAAGCCAGAAGACTTATACTGTAATTGACGGCTGGCCTTATCGAATTTCAACAGAATTGGCTGATGATCGGACGAATGAAATCCCAAATGTTCCACTTAATAAACTCAAAATTATCCCTCCACAAATTATTAGCAAAAAAACGATCCAATCTCTCTTGGATATTCTCCTTCCCTTCCCTTCTATTATTCCAAGTACAAATTGGACTTGAAAAACCTAAATCTACCAAATCACACCTATCAACAGCCTGTCTAAATTTGATCATACCAGTAATCGACTTTTCAGAACCTCCCAATTTCTCCTTCCAGCACAGAATATCATTAAAATCTCCCCCACAAACCCAAGGCAGCCTATCCACCTCCCTCAGCCTACATAAAAGGTCCCAAGAACTCACTCTCCTTCCAACAGTAGGGTCACCATAGAACCCCGAAAACCTCCATAAAAACCCATCCTCCATTGTAATTCTTGCATCTATATGCCCTGATGAATACGAAAGAACAGAGACCTGAACCTCCTTTTTCCACAATAACATCAACCCTCCACTTGTACCTATACTCTCCACCCAAAAAACCTCATAATTCACCATGGAATTCCTAAATTTCTCTGCCCTACTACCAGCTATTTTCGTTTCCGACAGAAAAATAAACTCTGGGGAGTGGTTCCTCATCAGCCGTTTCAAAGCCGTGACCGCCCGGGGATTCCCTAAACCCCGGATGTTCCAACAAATTCCAATCATAATCTCTCGCAGGCCTGAGAACCAGACACCGCCAGCTTAGTGACTCCCTTATCATCTGAAATTCTACCTTTTTTATCCATCCCACTCTCTCCAGCCGAACCTATCACCAACTTTCGTTTGCCAAACTTAACTTCCCAACTCTTCAAAGAACTCGACTGAACACCCTTCTCCCTCAAAGAGGCCTGAACCTGGTTGTTAAAAGTCCCAAGCTCCAACCTCTTCCCAGCTACAAGAAATGAAGAAGAAAAAGAATTATGATTAACAGAGAAAGAATTTCCCTTCACCTTCTGCTTCCCCTCAGTACTCACTGTTTGCAACCTCCGAAATAAGCTCTATTGGTTAGTCCGCTTACAATTGACCATCTTCTCTCTTGCCATTCGTTTCCAATTTCTGAAATTAGGCTGCGAAGGGGAGGCATGAACCCCCTGCGTTGAGAAACCGACCATTGCCGAATCTTCTCTTCTTTCATTCCCGTCACCTAATCCTTCCTAACTTTCTTTCGGATCCACATCCTTAACCGAAACCCCCAAATAAGTCAACCCAGGCCCAAAAGCCTTATTACCTTCAACCCCCACCTTCCTATTATTAACATGAGACTCTTCAATTGGGCCTAATGAGCTCAGCCCAATCAATTTAGTGGACCCAAGCCCACTAGCAACATCATTATTTTTGCTAGCACCATCATTATTTTTGCTAGCACCATCATCTTCCTGTTGTTCCCTCTCTGAGTCGGTGGAAACCAGCCCCTGCATCACCCCTGAACCATCACCAACAGTATCTAAACCGACCTCTAAAGTCCCAATTCTCTCTATTACTTTGTTGTTCTGCAACGGCTGCTTGCCCTCCACTAGCTTATCAGCTTTCAATTTCTGCCTCTCAGGGACAAAAGCTCTCATCCATGATCCGAATTTGTTGAAATCCCTAGCCAAAGCATCCGACCTAGCCTCCACATCTATACACTTTTTACTCGCATGACCAATTCGACCACACACATAACAGAACTCTGGAAGCCTCTCATACTTCAGACTCACCATCACAATCGTCTCTGTTTTATCCAATTTCAATCGAAGCCATCTTTTCAAAGGCTTAGATATATTTAATTGGACCTTAACCTTCAAGAATTTTCCCCAGCACTTCTTCAGTTCTGCAGATAAATCTATAACATCCCATATCTGCTCCGCCATCCATTTTGCTATCCTACGATTCATGCAACTAATCGGAACATCATGAATTTGAACCCACACTTCTACCTTATCAAATTTTAACTAAGAAATGTTCCCCATACCCATCAGCTTCTCTAACACTATTAGACTCTTATCAAAGTACCATGGACCTCTTTGCCAAATCCTTTCCCGTTCCTCCTGACAATTAAAATGGAACTAGAACAAATTGACCCCCACTGATTCGATCTCCACCTTACCAAATTGACTCCACAACTGTTCTATCAAACCTTTAAAAGCATCCCTATTGACTTTCTTACCAGTAAGTACTTTCCCCACCAGGCAAAGCTTCACTTCATCCTTTCCAACTCGTTGGTCTTCATCAGCCATCTCAAAAACCTCTCTATCTTCATCGGCTAATGAGAGCTTCCCATATAACCTCTCAATTTCTGACTCCACCATCTCTACAGACTGAAAATAACAAAACCCCTCTTTCAATTTTGAAAATCTTCTTCAGATGAAGACACAAACCCTAACAGGACTCTTCTACTTTTACACTTATTTCCCTTTCAGAAGAGAGAGAGAAAAAGAGGAGAAAAGACTAATAAATAGAGGTCTATCATATTCACATGATCAATTCAATGCAATATATTAAATTTATCTTTTAAACAGCTAATATATACTAATAAATATTTATATTTATATGTATATATATATACAGATTTTCTATTATCAATTCGTACTGACAATAAATATATTAGAACGAAGAATGTGGACCACTAAATTTACATACTTTGACTCAAAGTCACTTGTCAAAACTTCTCCATAATTTATAGTTCACATTCTTGTCCTGATATATTTATTATCAAGATGAACTGACAATAGAAAGACTGTATATATATACACGTATATGTTATCTTACAAATAAATTATTTTAGTAGTGTTAACACTTAATACAAACAAAATTAATCAAAATTATTTATTTCTCCTTTTCCTTATATTGGGTTAATTGCACTAACTTACCCTTACTTTATTGGATCTAGCAAGATTTTAAAAAGATGTCCTAAATTAATACAAACACCCCCTTACCATCAAGTCAATCTGTTAACTTTAACGGTTGACTAACTTTGACCATTGGAAAGCCAAATATACCATTGTCACATCATCTCAAACATAAAATATTTTTTTAATTAAAATTGTATTAACAATTTGTTTTTTATAAAAACAAGATAATTTACCAACGGTGGAGCAAAAAACAATAAATTTTTGACGATCTCTTACTTACCGGAAGAGATCTTCGCCGATCTTGGAGATGGACCTCCTGCAATTCGTAGAGGAGACTCTTCTGCGAATTGAGGATGTTTTCGTAAGCGGCCGATATATTATCTTTTTGTTATATATAATTTTTACTTATCAATTTTTAATTTAAAATATTTTATGTCTGGGATGATGTGGCAAGGGTATATTTAGTTTTCCATAAATCAAGGTTAGTCAACCGTTAAAGTTAACATATTGACTTGATGACAAGGGGTATTTATATTAATTTAGGGCATCTTTTTGAAGTCTTACTAGATCCAATAAAGTAAGAGTAAGTTAGTGCAATTAACCCTCTTATATTCAAATAAAGATTTAAGTGTAAAATTTCTCTTTGACTTGCCCAATTAGTTCAAGTTGTTAATTGTTAAGATCTTTCTAGGTAGAAATAAAAATGTTGTGGATTCAAAAATTCGCTCGTATCAAGATTAAATAGGGATTTGGGAGAGAATTGGGGTGAAGTTACAAAATAATAATAATAATTAGGCGGTTTATAATTTGGTCCCTACATTATCAGGAAATGTCCAATTTTTCTCTCATGAGTACACAACTGTGAGCATATGTTGAGCATACTAATATATATCATCACATTTTTGCCATGTCAGCAACATAACATCATTCATAAATCATAATAATACACATGGCAAATGTGTGGTGACGTATATTAGTATACTCAAGATATGTTTAAAGTGTATGCTCATGAGAGAAAAACTGGAAAATGTAACTTTTTAACTTAAATATAATTTGGTCCTTGGTTTGAAGTAGTTGACTCAATATTATTTGATCAATTATTTTTACTTATATTAATGCTAGACAACCCAAAGATTTAGTCCAAATTTCAACCTAAATGATGTGGCAAGTGGTTTTTTCATTAACCACATCATCTCATGATATATATGGTGATGAAAACTCGCCACATCATTTGGGTTGAAATTTGGATTAAATTTGGATTGTATAGCATTACTCTTTTACTTATTTACAATGTAATCATAGTTGAAACGCATGAAAGGATAACTTAAATGGTCATATATATAATTTATTATCACAAAAGTACACATATATTATTAAAGGTCGGGCTATATCAACTCAAATAAAAAAAATTCCAACTAAGATTAGAAATACTATAAAAAGAAGTATTCAATGCACCACATGCATTATACCTTAGGTCCTTAACCAATAAAATCATGTCATATGATACGTACAAAGAATTAATTATATGAGTTTGCTTGCCACATGGCATGACTCAACGGACCGAATCAATTACATTGGGTGCATTCAAGATTTTCTAATACAATGTTGAAATCTGATGGTGAAGAAAAACTTGGGTGTAACCAATGCACCACGTTTGAATCTAATGGTGGTGCATCGGTTCCACTCATTGAGCGACACGTGTCACTCATTTAAAGTATTTTTTTTTTCATTTTCTTTCTTCTTCTCCATTTTCAACTTGAGGCCAACATTCTCTCTCTTACGATCCCGATTTACATTCTCTCTCTTCATCCTCGAATCTGGAGGCCAACTTGTATCTTCCGGTCATTACCAACGTCCATAATAATTTTTGAAAAAAAAAAAAAAAAGATAAAAGGGTCTTCGTTGAAAATTAGATCTAGATGTGATTTGTAAATGAATGGTGGTGGGTGGGTGAGAGACCGATTAGAGAATTTTGTATGTTTTTTTTTTTTTTTTTTTTTTTTTTTTGGGTGGTTTTGTGTTTTATTGAATGTTTAAAAGAAGAATTAAGAGGAGCAAGGTCTTCATGTTCATTTTTTCCTGTTTAGACACTTAATCAAGTATCAAAGGTTTCATTTTTCAATTTCCTTTTTACATTTTTCATGTCAGAATCCCAGATCAAAATGAATAGTTTGTTCAAACTTATTATTGTTATGACTAAATATAAATGATAAATCAAAAAAGATCTTCTTCTTGATATGAGGCTTTGTATTACACTTGATAAAAAAAAATAAAAAAATAAAAAAATAAAAAAATAAAAAATAAAAAAAATAAAAAAAAAATTCAAAAACGACAATGGAATGAAACTATGGTCACCGGAAGATGGCGAGAACCAGACGACGACGATTAGGGGTGTGCAAGAAACCGCCAAACTGAAACAACCCGCCTAACCCAACCCAAACTTTATGAGTTGGTTCAGTTTCACATATAACAAAATTATTAATCGGTTTGTAATTTAACAAACCGATCAAAGATTGGTTCGATTTGGGTTGCTAAAAATAAAATTCATGCAACCCAAACCAACCCATATATTCGATAAGAGTAATGTTAGGCTTCCCAAAATCTTTGCCAAATTAATTGTCACATGAGTTGTCAACATCATGTAATGTGATGTTGACAACTCATATGCCACATCAAGTAATGTTGACAACTCATGTATCAATTTGGCAAAGATTTTGGAGAAAAAATTGAGAAGCTTAGGTGGCGTCCTGCAGGACGTTTTCAGCCTGTTTTTGTTTTTATTTTTCAAAAACGATTTCGAATTCGCGTCCTGTAAACCGTTTTTCATTTTATTTTCGAAATACAAAAACAAAATGAAAAACAAAAGCAGTGTTAAAAGTGGAAATTTTGAAAAACAAAAAAAAGTTGTTTTTGTTTTTGTTTTTGTTTTTCATTTGAAATGGGTCCCATATCATTAATATCTATTTTATTTTAATAAAAAAAAAATTCTTTTTTCTTTTTTTTTTCTCTTGAACCAGACCCTATCAGCCCTTCATCTTCTCTCTCCTCCTCCTTCTTCTTCTTCTTCTTCTTCTTCTTCTTCTTCTTCTTCTTCTTCTTCTTCTTCTTCCTCTTCTTCTTCTTCCTTCTTCTTCTTCTTCTTCTTCTGCTGCTGCCGTCATCGCTCACCGCTGCTACCACCGTCGTCGCTCGCCGCTGCTGCCGCCGTCGTCGCTCGCCGCTGCTGCTGCAGCCGGTCGTCACTCGCCGCTGCTGCTCTCTCCGGTCGTCGCTCACCGCAGTGCTGCCGTCTTCTTCTTCTTCTTCCTCTTCCTCCTCCTCTGCTCGCCGCCGTCCTCTTCTTCTTCTTCTTCTTCTTCTTCCTCTTCCTCCTCCACTCGCCGCCGATCTGCTACCTCTGGCCGCCGATCGCTGCTTGCCGTCGCCAATCTGGTCTTCCTCTTCAGCTGGTCTTCTTCTTCTTCTTCTTTTTCTTCTTCCTCTTTCTTCAACTGGTAAGTTTTGTTTAAATTATTAATTACATTAAAAAAAAAATTGATTAATTATTTAATCAATTTGTTTATAATTTTTATAATATTAAACAAAATGTAAAAATTGATATTTCAATTTTTGAAAGTTTTCAATTATCCTACCGGACGCGTTTTTCCAGTTTTTGTTTTCAAAATACGGAATCCAGTAAATGCTACCAGACTCGTATTCGGAATTCAAAAACAAAACCAAAAACACTGTTTTCATTTTCATTTTTATTTTCAAAAAACAAAAACAAAAAACGGCTTATAGGACGGGCCCTTAGCATTATTCATTCAATAAAAGTCAAATACATATTTTCCAAGGTTTTGTAACTTTTATTTATATTTATTTGCTTCTTATATAAATAACTTTTTTTTTCTTCTCATTGATTTCCATCAACCATTTGGTAATGTACCACTCCTCTTTCTTTTATATATTATATTTTTTTAACAAATAAAATATAATTACTCCTCTCTTCCGATGCATTTTAGAATATAAGTTTTATTATGTTTAATTTTTTATTTTTCTGGTATGATACTTGTTATTGTTAATTTGTTAATTATACAAAAAAAATTAAAATAATTAAATAAAACCAATATTTAATATTTTTATATTTAAATAATTTTTATAATAATACAAAAAAGGATTTCTGGATTCGAACCTAAACCGATAAATCTACCTAAATCAACCAGACTTTTTTTGGTTTAGTTTGAATCGGTTTGACAAATAGCATTAGTTTGGTTTGGGTTGAAATATAGTCAAACCGATACATATTGGTTTGGTTTGACATTGAACTTCAACCCAAACCAAACTGAAAATGCACACCCCTAACGATGGTCCCTGAAAAATGACGAGGACCATAAACAACCGTCACAGCAAGTTGACGTCGAGATAGAGGTCAAAGA
Organism: Acer campestre; assembly: GCA_954870605.1. Classification (NCBI taxonomy): domain Eukaryota; kingdom Viridiplantae; phylum Streptophyta; class Magnoliopsida; order Sapindales; family Sapindaceae; genus Acer; species Acer campestre. The sequence continues at coordinate 22,475,947 of OX940803.1, read as the reverse complement.
GAGAGATAAAGAAATCTGGATCCAGTTGAAATTTGAAAATGGAGAAGAAGAGAGAAAATTAAAAATAAATAAATAAATAAATTATATGACATTTGTCACTCACTGATGGAACCGATGCACTACCATCATAATCTAGCGCTGTTCATCTATTGCACCCAAGTTATTCTCCTAATGGGGCCCAAACCTAATCATATAACCAACCCAAGAGGCCAATGACAGCTAAGATTCTCCAATAAATTAATTGATTACACTACTGTAAAGGGGCAATTTCTTTGGAACTGACAGAAATTATATTAAAGGGATTAAATATGATTTTTAATACATTTCCTCAAAGTTGGTAATTTGGTATGGTGAGATAATATAAACAATAAGGGCAGTCCCTTTAGTACTTAGTCAATGTTTTACATGATATGTTGATGATTGACACTTGTCCAAATTCATTTTCAAGGTATGGAATTTATATTTATTTATTTGTTTGTAAGTTTAACAATTAACCTTATCAAGTCATAATCCTAGGACCGCAAGGAAACATGATATATCATATCTTCATTGGGGCTAAAACATGGGCGCAGCGGGATGCACCCAAGACCTTCTCCTTCATTGGATGGTGAAATCATCACGTGGGCTGTAGCCAATCACAAGCTCAGCTCATCCACTCTTACATTTATTTATTTGGATTTATTTTTGTATTAAAGCAAACAAAATACAATCAGACAAAAACCTAATGACGCTGCTGCCCGTCTGTTGGGGAGGCGGAGAACCGAACAACATACGTATATACTGTTGCAAAGCTAATTTCATCAAATTTGAAGGATTTAGGTGACCAATTTAAAAATTCATAAAATTTTAGAAAAGGAAAAAAAAAAAAAAAAGGTGTAAAATTTACGTTAACTTTTAAAAAAATTAACTAATGGTTTGAAGGTCATGGCCCCCTCACATTACAAGGTGATTTCCCCACCGACTTCCCCACTGCATACACATCTGTCTGTCCTTCTAATCGGAAGAAAATCTTCAGCGCAACCGCTGCACCAGCCGGAGTTTTTCTCACTGGCTGGCTAGATAACTGTTGATGCAACCTCTCAATCCTCAAAAACCACGAACTAAGATTTGTAGGAAGTTTACACATTTCGTGCATATCCCAATTATGTAATGCATGCTTAATTTGACGTGTCCAGGGTTTCCAAACTCAAGTTTTCCTTACTTCCAACACTCGATTGTATCTGCACTGCAACACTCGAGAAACTCAATTTTTTTCAAGTGAAAGAGGATCCATTGTTTATACATAAATTAAACAACAATTTAACGGTCAATATATATATATATATCATATATGTAATATGCCGTCTTCATCTCTTTCTTTGTGTGACTTTTCTTTGTACTAATTAATATGTTCGCATATTCTCTAGTTTATTCTATCCCAAACCCCACCATTGAAACTATTAATAATTTCTGACATATTAAAAACTTGTAATGCTCAAAAGAGGATTAGAGTTCGAGAAGCTGATTTTTTATGCACAGATGATCCCCAACTGCTAGCTGTATAAATTAACTAAATAGTTACTTGTACTAGTAGTGTTTCTTCTAATCATGTCGTTAAATTGACACGTCGTTAAACATGTCGTTAAATTGACATGTTTAGGGATAATTATGCAGGTTAACTCAATGCTGCTGCCTGCTTGTCCATGCCTGCAGGCAATATATGGAGAAAACTAGTATCATTAATTAATATAATAATTTCATTCTGTTTGCCGAATTATTCATGCTAAAAACAATTCCTCCTTGCTCTAAGATACTGTATATAGATTGAGCTAGCACTTTTATGTACTGATTTTATTTCACGTTAAAGAAGTGACGATGTCCTATTTTCCGGAACTATAACGATGAAAAGACACAATAAATTTTTTATTCATACTATACATACTCATTTATTACGATCTAAACCCTTGTGATATGATGTGATGTAAATGAGGCGAACGCACTATGCTTGTCCCACTTACTAATCATAAAAAGAGATGTCAAATAAACAACTTAAAATTAGGGGAGAATCTTTAGTGCGGCGGATGTACCGGTTATCTTCTTCCAACCTCTCAACAAGGAGATGCATGATGAATTTGCATCCAAAAAAATTCTCAGGTAAAGAACTTATCGCGACTCCAATCCCACCCATACCTAGGGACTAGGGTGGTCCTCTGACACACAACTAAGTAACAAATAATTAATAAAGAGAAGTATCATTTTTTACCTTCCAATCAAGGTACATGTCAAATAAATATATATTGTACAATTCGGACTTATACATTTGGATTTAGTAAGCAAAAACTGGTAATAAATAAATAAAAAAAGAGTTTCCATAACACTATAGCAGTATTTGATCCGGGATAACATAAAAAGAATACTAATTGGGGCTTTAAGTTGGTAGAAATGATCAGGCAGTACTCCCCACAATTCTGATTCAGAGTATGCTCATATCCCCCAATTAAAGAAATTACTATCAGGAATGAATAATCCTTTACTTTTTTGAGGCCCCCTTTTTCTCAGAAAGAAGAAGAGGAACAAAAAAAAATAGAAAAAAAAAATTACAATAAAAAGAAAAGCGATTTTTTTCTTATTTCTTTCCTATCTTCATAGAAAGAAAAATTGTGTCATGATTCATGAACTTCATGAACTAATGTAATGTCTAATTCCTTTTTTTTTTTTTTTTTTGTAATCGAAAATAAAATGATGGCTCGAAATATCAATAGATATTTCTACAAAGAATATTTTATTGAAGGATTTATTAAGTTATTACTCACCCCAAAAAAGTTGAAGGATGAGATCAATTCAGAAACGCTTTTTGATTTATTCTTATAGCAGACAGAATTCCATTGGTATAATTGGGGACCTTCCACAAGTCTATCTATGCTATAACCATATCAAGATAACGAATACTTGCCCGGTCCTTACATTTATTTGTGGCCCTGAGGAGTCGTATGAGGTGAAAATCTCATGTACGGTTTTGTAATAGCGATGGGAACAGTAATGTTATCACCGACTATGATTATCTAATAGTTCATGTACAGTTGATATAGTCGGGGCGCAATCAAAATATGGTTTTTGGGGGTGGAATTTGTGGCGTCAGCCTATAGGGTTTATTGTTTTTCTTATTTCTTCCCTAGCAGAATGCGAAAGATTACCTTTTGATTTACGAGAAGTAGAAGAAGAATTAGTAGCAAGCTATCAAACCGAATATCGGTGATCAAATTTGGTTTATTTTACGTTGCTTCCTATCTAAATTTATTAGTTTCCTCATTATTTGTAATGAATTTGTATATAAGTTATTTTGCATATGAACATAACATAACTTATATAATGATAGATGAGTTGTAACAAATTTAAATGTTATTTTTAAACTTTTTATAAGCAATGGTAAGACAGTATATACAAGATGTTAAGGTTTAAGTTTTGGCGGGTTGATGGAGATTGTGAAATCTCCATCAAAATAATTAGGAGGTATATTCAATTAGAATTTTAAAATACTTTTAAAGACTTTTTTAAGTACATGACTTTTTCAAATTTCATAGACTTTACAGAATTATGAAAAACTTTTATAGATTTTCATTTTAAAAGACTTCCATAGATATTTAAATATAATATATACTTTGTTTTAGCAAAATTATATATATTTCTCATGTCAATAAAAATATTTTTTCAAAAGAATAAAAAAGAAAATCATCATTAATTAAACTTGACAAAAACATTTATGTCTATATATATGTGTGTGATTTTTAAATTTTTATTTGTATTTTTATTACATTTTGCATTATAAAGACATTATACGCACCTAATTTTTTTAATAGGAGGGGGTATTCAATTAGGATTTCAAAAAACTTTTAATGACTTTTATAGATTAAACTATCTACATTTTTCATATCTAGGTACATACTTTTCAATTAATAAAAGTTTATTGTACTATGAATTAATGTTCACTTTGAAAAAGAAAATTACATAAATTCGGGTATTTTTGGGGGAGGGGGAGGACTCAAACCCACAACCTCGTGGCATAGGTGTGAGAGGTTTATTACTGGACAGTCCAGACCAATCTTATCTCGGCTATATATGTTCACTTAAAAAACAATTATAGTACTTAATATAACCCACCATAACATTGTCTGTTTTTTTGTCTAAAGACTGAATAATCCTAAATTTTTTTGAAGGCTGATGAATAGAGACTGAAATCTGAATCTGAATGACATATATTTTTTTTTTTTCTAATATCTGAATGTATTGCAACATGTTTGTTTTTTAAAAATAAAATTATTTGAAAATAAGTAATTTTACATTTATACCCATGTTAATTAAAAGAATAATCTAACATACACCATTCTTTATAATATTTTGCAAGTTTTGCAAATAAAGTCAAGTTCAATCTATTATCAAAAAATAAAAAATAAAATAAAAAATCCAAGTTATTTTGTATGTTGTCTACATTTCCAACGTATATAATTGAGGAAACCAGTTTTTTTGGTTACCTAGATTATATGCACCGGTATATGAGAAGTGATTAGGGTTTTTTTCTTTCTTTATAAAAACTGTTTAAATATATGCATATATATATATATATTAAAAGAAAGAATTATACACCAAATCAAATTAGGATAAATTTGGAAATATATCTTTCTTTGAAAGGATAGACTTGGAAGAGTATATTTTAATTGCAATCCAGTGATTTGGAATTAAAAGTTAAAAGTCAAGATTTTTTACTTTTGTTTTTAAGTTATTTTTTGATATTTTTAAGTTGTTTGACCACTAAAAAAAAAAAAAAAAAACCTAATGAGTTCAATTCAGACCCATTATGTTTTAAGTGGAAAAAACAAATGACCCCTAAGTCATGATTAGGTCCTTATTTATTATGAATAAACAAAAAATGGAATAAAATCTATCTTCTATTGCTTACATAAAAGATCAAACAAATAGAGAAGAATATATACATGGCATATTGATATTAAAATTATGTTGAACAGCTGGAAAGCTAGCTTTTTTTATGGCTCAGCTGATGCTGCTTAATGCTTATATATGTTCTATATATCTTCGATACATATAAAATAATTAAATTGAAACATGCATTAATTAATTAGTTCAAAAATTTTGGCTGACACAAAATGCTACATTTCCAGAAGAGTAAAAACTGTTAATGCATCTTTCTAGTACATTATAGTGGAAGAGTTGGTAACCGGCCGATATTCAGATTCTCTCTCGCTATATATGTATAGAGAGAGAGAGAGAGAAATGTTAATATTCTCTTAGATATCACTAAATCAAAACTCTCCTGACCAGTAATGAAATATTTTATTATATATACTTGGAAAGTGATCGGCAAAATACATACAATTAAGCAGTGAAGAATATGTCTACTAAATATAATATAAGAAAGTAATTAAAGAGTTTTTTTTTTTTTTTTTTTTTTTCCTTTTAAGTTAATATATAGACAAGTTGAGTAACTTGTGTGTTAATTAGTATAACCAAATTATTATTTTTCTCAAGGAGTTTTTGATGAGGTTGATGATTGACAGTTGCAACCTCCAACGACCTGTCTACAAGTAAGAAAAAGACAGCCCTTTACAATAGAACTGCGTGCGCATGCCACAATTGCCTCTTTTGGAAACCTTGTTGAAACAAAAACCCTAAAAAAGAAAACAGTAAACAGAAAACACTTGCGACTCACTCTACAGACCACTTGTTTGGCTTCTATATTATACAAATATTATGCATTATGCCATTATTTCTTTGATAATTTAGGCGCCACTGGGCCCGGTAGACCACCCATCCATCACCATACCCACAACTTCACTAACTAACTACAATTGGATAATTTTTGCAAATTAATTACCTCTTACCGGATTTAATTCTTCTATCTTCTCATGCTTATTGCAAAATAATAATGATCCTACTAGTTGTCATGGTTCTACTTCGGTCACACGTATAATTTAGATTTATTGCATCTTCAACTTATAAAGATTGATGTGCAACATTTAATTGATCCTTTTTTTTTTTTCGCTAAGTTGCCACATCTGATTCTTGACATAATTTCGTTAAATCAATAAACATGCTAAAAGGGTTTTTTTATTTTTTTTTTATTTTAAGAATCTACACAGATTAAACACTACACATGCGTGATATAAAATTTTCTACTTACATAATCGGAAGGTAAATACCTAATTTCAAGCGAACCATAACACAAGTAATGTAACTAACAATGTATTTAGTGTACTTCAAAAAAGAAAGTATTTAGTTAAATATGAATCTGTTTGTGGTAGTTAAAAGTCTCTTTGATAAAGTAGGCTATACATCTTCAACGAATTATAAATTCTCTTAAAAACTTAGGTATTGGCAATATATTGCTACCAACTGTAAATTACTGGTTATTAGATTATCATTCTTTAAAGGAGTACATTCATGATATTTAGGGATGGTAATTAGACCCACACCCGCAAACACCCGCCTGAACCCAACACTTTACGGCTAGGTTTGGATATGCGAAATCCAAACCCGCTACGGGTATGGGTGCAAAAATACAACCTGAAGCGGGTTTGGGTGTGGGTTTGAAAAAAATTCCACACTTGAACCCACATAATATTAAAAATAATTTAATATTAAATTTATATAATATTAAAATTTTAACCTTGAGTGAAACTTGAAAAAAAAAAAATAGTGGAATAAAATAAAAATATCCAATCCCTTCCAAGTTTGCTTTTAATAATTGTTAAATGCCTTTTATATACAAGTAAGGGGTGAACCCTTTACTTCTGTATAAGTGGTATTTCTCTTTTAAAAATATAAACTTGAAATAAATTGAATCACTTGCTCTATTCTTCTCTATTACTTTCAAGTTCTTTTTTAATCTTTAATATTTAAATATTTTTTTATAATTAAAAAAATAATTTTTAATTTTTTTAAATTCACGGTTTCGTGAGGCTGGTATGGATGCCCCAAAAACCCACAGGTGAAACCCGAACCCAAACATACTTAATTTCATAGGTTTGTGGCCAGGTTCGGGTGAGGCTTTGGCAAAACCTGTCCAAACACAACCAATTGCCAAATATCACTTGATATTCGATTATCTAAAAGTCCATATCTTTGAATTAATTAATAATATGATTAATTAGTTGAATACAGAAGTTCACCTAAAATTCAATTATTATAGAAGCATAATTAAATTAAGCCATATGATTAAGTACTACATGTTGAAAAAATTTAAATTTTAAATGGGAAAAAAACTTCGAGCACAGGAGATAAATACAAAATAAATGAAGACTGGTTGATTGATTATATCAAACCAAAAACTCAACATGGATTCCCTAAAACAATTAGACATTGATAATCAGGCCATGAATATGATTGTACAAATATTTACATCCCTTTTTTTTTTTTTTAAGTATTATATTAATTTGGGGTTTTTTTAAAGGGGAAGGACTTGAACCCGTAATCTAATGATGTAAGTGTGAAGAGTTTACCATCGAACTAACCTCATCTCCTATATTTGCATTTCTTTCGCAAAGGAAATTAAGGTTATATGAGTATGTAAGCAATGATACTACTTTGTAGTTTGTTCACCGAGTGTCTAATTTTTTAGGAGTTTCCATCAATACTTCATCTAGAGCAATATTTGTCACATTGAAAGTTGATTAAGTTGTTATAAATTAACCATGAGATCCCAAGGCAGGCAAGTTTAATTTCAATATAAAACTATTGAGTCCTATTTCCGTGTCAAAAAATTTGCAAATGCAAATTTCCACACTTTTTCTTAATAAACTGAAAATTTCAATTACCAACCAAAATGGTTTGACAAAAAAAGCCACACGTTTTCATATTCTTGAGTTGTTTGGATTGAATCTAATGATTATGATTTGAATATTTGATATGTAAATAGGTAAAAAGGTTCAAAATATGACCTAAGGATGTTAAATCAAGAAAAACACATATTTAAAAAAAAAAAAAAAAAAAAAAAACTATAATGATTAATGAATAAAAAGGTTTTTACATTTTTAAGACAGTAACTATAAAAAGTTTTATTCTATTTTCAATATGCATTTTATTATGGATAATGCTTGCCCCATTAAGTGGTTTGGTGTGGTCAGTATGACTTGGGTACTGACTGGGTACTGACTGATCAGTACCCAAACAATTTCCTTTTATTATTATCCAACGTGGTTTCTGTTAAAAAGCATCCATTCAGACGAACTCAAAAACAAGAGTCTAAAATATTTAGAATTTAAACATAGTTAACTTTGAATAAAATAAAAAATCAGTTGAACTTTTATTCATATATTAGCAATTGAAACGAGGCAATTTGAATTTTGAACTTGTTTAATTACTTAAAAAATAAAGTAATCAGACTTAATTATTTTCTTAAAAAAATAAGTAGAAAAAAATAAAAAAGCACGTGGCAACTGTGGAGCTCAAAGTTTGCCAGATAGAGTAAATAAAATTTGTCGATCGTAGAAAAGCTCTTTGTGCATTTTCTCTCTCACCAAAAATGCCAAAAAAAAAAAACACCCCTAAAAAGAGTAATTGACCGCCCTCGGTTTTGCTACATCCACGTGTCAGCCATCTATTCGATTCACAGTGCCGTCAATTCCACTATTTCCACACTCATGACTCACCCCACGAATCTGGGGCGGGCGCCTGAGACTCCTAGGAATCCACATCCCTACCCTCCGCGAGTACCTCTCTCTACACTCGCTGTCTCCTGCCAACACTTGTCCATCACAATCTCCTCTCACGACTCCTTGAGGTCAACACTCACTAGTTTGATTCACCCTGACAGTTGTTGAACCCATGGAGCGAGTAGAAACATTTTTAAATTCCCCAGCGAGTAGGCGTATAAACTACAAAGCAGTGAAACGAAACCACTAGGCTGTTTTGTTTGATGTTTCCTTAAATAATAGGTTTTGTACTTTCTCAGAGAAACCACTTTCAGCTTTTTTTCCATATCTGACTCAATATCTCTCCAAAAAAGTCGCTTTTTTTTCCTCTCCTTCCACTTCACAACAAGAAGTAAGTTCTTTAGATTCTTCTTGCTTTGATCTAATTATTTCTTGCTATTCATGGTATGATTTAATTATGTAAATTTTGATTTTTTTTTTCCTTTTTTCAAATATATATTATAATATCAAGTATTATTGTTGTTTTAATTAATTATTGAAACAGTTGTTTGTCTTTATTGTTAATTTGTTGATCTAGTAGAGACAATTAATTGAGAATTGAAATTGTTGAAGAAGAGAAGATGGGGAGAGGGAAGATTGTGATCCGGAGGATCGACAATTCGACGAGCAGGCAAGTGACCTTTTCGAAGCGAAGAAATGGGTTGCTGAAGAAAGCAAGAGAGCTGTCGATTCTTTGTGATGCTGAAGTGGGTCTGGTTATTTTCTCAAGCACTGCCAAGCTCTATGAATATTCAAGTTCTAGGTTAGATCCCTCTTTCACTTCTTACGATTATTGTTGTTTTTCTCAGTATATATATTTTTGTTTTCTCTCTAAATATGCCTTAATTATTATTTTTATTTTAATTATTTTAATTGCTACAACTTTCTGGCACCGGAAATACTAGTTCAGCTAAGGAATTTCCGGTTTATGCTGCATTAAGTCTACATAAAATATAGCTGCCACCTTGCATTGTAAGGAATTGATTTTCCTACATACAGTATATATTTCAAGTATTTAGAAGATTATATTGAAGTTTTTCTACCCTACACATGTAATTAAGTATGTCAATATTTTAGACAATTTGTTAGCTTGTTATGAGATTTAAAACGATGATAATCGAAAATGTACATCAGTTGTCCCTTTTTTTTTCTTTTTTTTTTCCTAATGTGTGTATGCTTTTGAAATTGATAATGGAGCTTTCAAGAATATATAGAGCCGGTTTGCATTTTACTTGGTGATTTGTGGATAATGAAGTTCAAACTAAACAAGTTGCACCACAATCTTTAGGTATATGAAAACTGGTGTTTAATTAGGATTATACGGCTTAGAATAAAAAATAAAATAAAAAAGTACTGAAGAAAAATTAATGTGGAATATGATGGAGAGCTGGTTCAAGATTATGTTATATGTATTTAGTTAAAACTTACACTGAAATTGTTCTTCATTTACTTACTAATCCCGGAAAAAGAATAATTATAACAAAAGGGATTAAATTTAATCATTCAACAAAGATAATTTAAATTTAATTACAACAGACACTATCCTCTATATATATATATATATTGCATTCAAGTTTTTTTTCTCCGAAAGAAGTGAAAATTATCTATTAATATGGACCTATTTGTATTCATTAGCAAATTAATTAATATACATTTATACATCCTTTTTAAGAGTCTAAGTGAAAGAATTACATCGCATTGGTAAAGGAGCACTAAATACACCACTGAAAAAGAACAACCGAAAGGTAATCTTGGAATTTTAACAATGGAACAAATTCCTAAAACCTTCCATTTTATTGTTTACAAAAATTAATAATAGAAAGAATTAGAAAATAAATAAACTTCGTTTTTGTGCACCCCAAGTGAACTTTAATTCCTCGAATTAAATAAACCCACCCTTGCATAAATAGAATAAAAACGCAAAACCTCTTAAATTAACATTATCATTGGTTGAAAAAAAGAAAAGAAAATTTTCAAGAGAATATGGATGGGTGTAAAATTAACCTATTATGATTCTATATTTTATGTTTTCTTATTGTATTAGAATTATTATTGTCTGTGTAGGATTAGGTTTGGCTTATTATATATATATATATAGTCTTTTTACTGTCAGTTCATCCTAATATAAAATATATCGGGATGAAAAATTTGGACTATAGATTATGGATAAGTTTTGATAAGTGTATAAACTTTAAGTCAAAGTATTTAAATCTAATTGTCTACATTCTTCGTCCTGATATATTTTATATCAGCATGAACTGACAGTAGAAAGATTATATATATATATATATATATATATTGTAGTTTTAATGATCATCTAATGAAAATTCTGAAGATTGTCAAAACATGTAGAAAGTCACTTATAAGATATTACAACAATCAAGAGATGTTGCACCACTATATATATATATATATATGATAAAAGATTATAGGCCTATAAGTTTAGTCTGATCGATGTATAAAGTTTTAGCAAAAGTCTTGGCGAATAAGCTTTAAAAAGTTATAAACACAGTGATTGGTCCTATCCAAATGACTTTTGTAAAAGATCGTCAGATTGCGGATAACTTTGTTATTAGGGAAGAGGTTATTCATTCGTGGAAGAAGGATGGGAAAGGAGGCATTGTTTTGAAGCTTGATTTTGAGAAAGTATATGACTGCGTGGATCATGCTTTCTTGGACGAGGTGATGAGGGGGATGGGTTTTGGTTAGAAATGGAGAAACTGGATGAAATGGTGCATTTCGTCGCCATCCTTATCGGTGTTGATAAATGGTAGCCTAACGAAGGAATTTTCTTTACAAAGAGGACTTCGGCAAGGTGATCCTTTGTCACCTTTTCTTTTTAACTTGGTGGTGGAAGTTTTGAGTTGTTTGATTATTAAAGCAAGAGACTTACAGATGCTAAAAGGAGCTGTGTTTGGTGGCAACACCACTCATATTACTTACCTTCAATTTGCACACGATACAGTTATGTTTATTGAGCCTAATATGGAATATCTGTTATGTGCTAAACGTATCTTGAGATGCTTTGAATTGGTGTTGGGATTGAAAATCAACTTTCACAAGTATTGTTTGGTGAAAGTGGGGAAGAAAAGGCTGGTTGAGGAAGACTGGGCTGCAGCTTTTCGTTGTGTTGGTTCGGTCCTCCCAATCAATTATCTCGGTCTCCCGCTTGGTGGTAATATGAGGAACGAAAGATTGTAAAATCCAATGATTGATAAAATAAAACAGAGATTGGCTTCCTGGAAACGCGGTTTTTTGTTAAAAGATGGACGGTTAATTTTAATTAAATCTGAGTTGTCTAGTTTACCAACCTACTTCATGTCTATTTTTAACATTCCTATGGGTGTGGCTGGGAAGATTGAAAAATTACAAAGATATTTTTTCTGGAATGATGGGGTTGTGAAGAGAAAATTCATGCGGTAGATTGGAGTTCTATATGTATGAGTAAGAGGAATGGTGGACTTGGGATTGGTAGGATGGTGGACAAAGGGTTGAGCTTATTAGCTAAGTGGGAGTGGCGATTTGGTCGTAAAGAATTGTCTTTGTGAAAATAGGTTATAGTGCTAAGTACAACGTTGACCCAAAGGCTATTTGATGGGATTGTCAAGGCTCGAATGCATGTTCTCCTTTAATTAAGACTGTGCGTAGGTTATTTTTAGAAGATAGACGATCATCCAAGGTTATTGAAGAGGGTTTTAGAGTGGTTGTTGGATCAGGTGATAGAGTCAGATTGTGGGAGGATATTAAATGGGATTTGATTCCCTTAAAGATGGCGTTCCCGAGGATCTATGCTTTGGCCTCTAATAGGGATGGTAAGGTGTTGGAGTATGGCTTGTAGGAGGGGTCTTATTGGAAGTGGAATGTTATTCTGAGAAGAAGATTATTTAACTGGGAGATTGATCAATGGAAGTGTTTTCAAGCGGCTTTAGACTGTATTAAGGTGAGGATTGGCATTCCTGATGCTTTGGCTTGCTCTCATGGTATGTTTTCAGTGGGATCTTTCAAGAGATGTTTGGAGGATGTTGGTCATGAGGTTAACAATGATATTAGCTCGGTTTCTAACTTCACGTGGCAGAAATTATGCCCTTCTAAAGTGGAAGTGCTAGCGTGGCAGCTGTTCAAGGGGAGAATTATAGTTAGGACCGTGATTCAGCATTTTGGTTACGTTCAGATGGTTTCAGTGGAGTGTCCATTGTGCAAGTCTAACGCTGAAATTGTGGATCATCTTTTCCTTCAATACCCTTGGTCTTAGAAGGTCTGGTCAGGTTGTATGAGATGGTGGGATGTTAACTCATGTGCCAATTTGCTGTTAAAAGATTGGGTTGAAGGTTGGAATGGTTTATGCCCTTCAGTGAATCAGAGAAGAGTGTGGATTACCTTATTTTTGGCTGTGGTTTGGATTATTTGAGAAGTCCGGAATGAGGTTGTGTTCAAGGAGAAAGAGGCAAATATCAACTCGACCAAGGATTTGGTGAAGTTCAAAGTTGTGTGGTGGTTCAAGAATCATGGGTGCGGATCGGAGGATTCGCTTACTTTGTTGCTGCTTGATTTCAGTAATAAATGTGTAGATAAAACCTCTCATAAGGTGATTGGAAGCAGTGCATGGAAACCCCCAGTTGGTGAGGTTTTATTTTTTAATGTTGATGGGTCGGCTAAAGGAAATCTTCATATGTATAGTGTGGGGGGTGTGCTCAGAGATGCAAATGGGAAATTTTTATGTTTATTTTCTTTTTTCTTGGGATTACTAGACTCTAATTCGGCTGAAGTTAACACTATTCATAGGGCTTGTCAATTAATCACTTCTAAACCTTCCCTTGCTAATCGTAATGTGGTGATTATCAGTGATTCTAAAGCTGCGGTGTCTTGGGTGAATGGGGAAGGCTTTGCAAATTTGAAGCTTGTGAATCTAGTGTATGATATTCTTATCTTTTTACAAAAATTCAAAGTTGTTTCGATTTTGTTCAAACTTAGAGGGTCAAATTCCAGAGCGGATAGCTTGGCGAAGATGAGATCTAGTAGTTTGGGTGACAGGCTTGAATGGGGTAACATTTAATGGTTTTTATGCTGTTTTTGAGCTCCTTTATGGGTGCTATATTGCCCTGTTTGTTTTGTTTCTGGTGTGTTGTTGTTCCTCTGTTTTGGTGTTGTAGTGTTGGGTTGTCCTGTATGTTTGTGTTGGCGCTATCTGGCTGGTTGCGTTTCTTCTTGTTGTATCGGTCTGCTCTTAGGCTTTTTGGCATGATTATTCAATAAATTGTTGTTTCAATATATATATATATATATATGAGAGGAAATAAGAGTTTTTGTCACCTTTTTAAGTTGGTGTTTCAAGACTATCACCACTTTAATAACTTATGTTTTAAAGGCATCAAAATAAGTGACTTCCAAAAATACCCTTACTTTACTCTATTTTTTTTTTATTTACTTTTCAATTTATCTTTTTTTGATTTTATTATTTCATCTTCTTCATAAAGGTTTGTTTACAGACCTCCAACGGAGGTCAAAATCGAACAAAACCAACTTCATAACATTATCAATGCATCTTCATTGGATTAGTTTAGTGGCGCTACGCTGACGCACTCAGAGGTCGAGCTTTGTTTTCGAGAATAGAAACAAAGGAACACAGAACAACAACCTAGTGTTTTCAAGACTTTGTGTAACACAGAACAACAACCCAGTGTTTTCAAAACTTTGTGTTTGTGTTCCAAGACTTTGTGTCTACGTGTCTGAGACTTTATATTTGTGTTCCGAAAGTTTGTGTTTGTGTTCCGAGACTATGTGATTGCTTTTTAGACTTCTGGGTTGTTGTTCTGTGCTCCTCTGTTTCTGTTTATATTCATCTTCTCCAACCCTGAATCCCCAATTCAAAACCCTTCGTTTTCAGAGAAAGTTACATACTTCATTTTTTTAGAGAAATCAAAAGTCGCTATTGTGTTTGTCAAAGGCAACATACGCGTGTTTAAGGTCCACCGTCAATTGGTCGTCGGTTGGTCGATGTACGTGTGTTTGTCGATTTGTCAATTCCACCTCCATTGATGGAGGGTTTTGAAAGAAGAAAAAAAAAATTGTGAAGAAGGTTACTTTGGGAGACATTTTTGTCTGTTCACCATAATAGGTGTCTTTTAAACATAAGTTATTAAAACGGAGACAAACTAATTGTCAATCTTTGGATCAAATTATATAGATATACCCGAAAATGTCCAAACATTACAAATTCTGTAATTTGCTGGCAAACATCGTGCATCATTGAGAGGAGTTCCACAATTGGAGGCAAGACATCAAATATTAGCTATAGAGAATTTGCCAAGTGATTTCCAATTTCCTTTAGATATATATATAGAGAGAGAGAGAGTTATACACGAGAGACTTTGATTTGCATATGCATGAAAAGTCAAGGATTCAACGGTTTATGTGGATTCAAGGGTTGATTCCGTCCGTTAAAACATTTCCAACCTTTTAGTGCATGTCCACTAGAAGGAAAGTAGTCTTTCTTTAGTTCCTCCGAGTTTGATCTAGTTAATATATCTTGATTAGACTCTCTAAATTTATGCACAAATGATGTGGTACGTGAGTTGTCAACGGGATAAGTGATATGATATTAACAAGTTGCATACTATATCATTTGGACATGATTTTAAACAAATTTGTTGGACAGTCTAACATTACTCATCCTAATTTCAGACCCTGCTGCATCAAATCAATAACAGAACCTATATACTCACATTGACCGGGAAATTTATACTTTAGAGGCCAAATTATGAGAACCTTACATTGGATTGTCTTAAGGACTTTTAACATATGATTAATTATTTGTACGTTGTCTAAAGAACTTATGTTTTTTTTGGATTTCAAATCATTAATTCAATAGACCGTCTGAAAAGAGACGGTCATATTAATAATATATAATATTTATTTTACCATATCAACTTGAGGTTGAATATGCACAACTGCATTGGAGATATATATATTAACATAATGTCTATTTATCCTACATAATATTTCTTTTTTTTTTTTTTTTTCTAAAACCACTCTTACATTAGAGATGCTCTAAGATAACAAAAATCATGTGTCAAATGAGTCAAGTTTCCTTTTTCCATCTTAATCCTATGACTTTATAGCGAAAGACTAGAAGTCTACAATGGCATTATTGATGCAGCATTAAAAAAAAAAAAAAAAAAAAAAAAAAAAAAAAAAAAAAAAGGCTAATTGGCATGGATACCCTCTAAACTATACTTGAATTTGCACCTTACCCCCTGAACTTTTTTTTTTCGCTATTAAACCCCCTGAACTCTTGTAATTTGGCAATCGTTGAAGGAATTTGCCCCCTCACCAGGGGGTAGATTCCTTCAACGATTGCCAATTTACGAGAGTTCAAGGGGTTTAGTGCCGAAAAAAAAAGTTTAAGGGGCACAGTGCAACTTTTTGAAGAGTTCAGAGGCCATCTGTGCCAATTAGCCAAAAAAAAAAAAAAACAGTTATTCCTTGATGAATAATTTTACCAGTATTCATGAAAACAAATGTGCAGAGATTCATGTTAATGTATTTTAGTTTAAATATTCAGATGTCAAAGAGATAATTCTTTTAACAAGTGGAGTAAAAGCTTTAAAAGCTTAACTATAAATTAAATTAAGGCAAATTTCCAATATACTTTCACAAAATTTCTAAAAACATTTATATACATTGTTAGCGGTAATTTTTTTTCACATATTAAAGTTAAAACTAGTTTATAGTATAAATAAACAAATGATCCCATAAGGGTCCTTTTAAGAACAAAACCGTGAGGCTCAATAGGTCAAAGCAAACAATACTCATGGATGGTTGCTTCATATAAAAATTACAATCTTCTTAACTTCTAAAAAGCTTTGAATGATACAAAACATCTTGCAAAAGGTTTAGGGTTTAGGGTACATGAGTACATCTGAGTGGGTTTATGGAAATTAGGGCAAGTTACTTCATAGCCTTGAAGATCTCATGAATTTTTGAGATAGAGTACGTGGTAGCGAAGCAGGAGAAACTGTTGGATCCACGACACATCAATTTATTTCTTCAAACAAAACTGAAAAATTACAACGCTAGCTATTTATGATAAATATTTCTAATCCTAAACACATACCACTTGCCTACAAAAAATATAAATCTTATAATTAAAAAAGTGAGAAGAAAACAACTGATTAAGGAATATAAACTCAGGAAAAGGGAATAAATTTTAAACAAACGCAAAAATAATTATTTCTAATTTAGTTGTTGTTCAACATCAGTTTCGATTCTTGAAAAGAGTTTGTTCTCATCAAGTTATCATGTCTTGAGTTTTCTAGAGTTTCATATTTGAGACAAATCACTGTCGATTAGAGACCTGAGCGAACAGTCTTCACAATCTTCATATTGTAAGACTAATAAATGATCTTCAAAGTATGAGTAATCTCGATGCTGTTTATATATACATTTAAATTACAATCATTTTGACACATAATATTGCAATAAATGGGTGGTTAAGATGTGATTAATTTTCACAACCAATCACATACTTTAAAAAGGTCGGGAAAAAAATCAGATCAACGGATGATCTAAATCCCTTAGATTAGAAGCATTTATATAGATTTAGGTCCTATGTATATAGACCTCTACTAAATCATCAATAAGAAAAGCTATGATCAGATGAATGGACCGTGGTTGACTAAAGCTAAAAATAATATACCATTTTAAACATTTTTTCCTTTTTTCATACCCTTGGGCCGCTACTTACGTTTCATGCTGAATATCACTAGTAATTGGAATACCTTTCTTCTAAATGTCGTTCTACTTGCACTCTATTGCTTGTTTTCGTTTTTTACTAGCTCTCAAGTTTAATTTATAGATTCTGTTAACTATAAACAAGTTTTACAATAAAGGTAACAATTGAGGAGTACGAGTGCTCTCACGAAATAAAAAATAGTCACAGAGGATATGACTACAAATAAAATGACTTTTTTTAAGTTTAGGATCCTCAGGGGTGTCCAAAACTGTGTCAGGGGCAAAAACGG
The DNA here is from genome assembly GCA_954870605.1 of Acer campestre. Classification (NCBI taxonomy): domain Eukaryota; kingdom Viridiplantae; phylum Streptophyta; class Magnoliopsida; order Sapindales; family Sapindaceae; genus Acer; species Acer campestre. The sequence goes on along the minus strand of OX940803.1, from coordinate 22,458,246 downwards.
ATCCTCTAACGGACCCACGGTACATTTCCTTTTCACGTGCAATTCCTACAAGACACAGCAAAGGTGTCAAGGTGAAGCCAAAGTGGAAGCGAGCAAGGAGAGAACACAAGAGCAACAACTTGGAGAAAAATAACACCACTAAGTGTATGGACAGAGTAAAACAAGATAAATAGTTAACAGAAAGAGAGTATAAGAAAAGACACGCTTTGTAGGACTAAAGGGTCTTATTTATAGTGATTTTCCATGGTGGTAAAGAGAACATGTGCCCTTATTTCGTTAGTCCTTTCATTGGCACATGCATGTCTATGGTCTCCATGTGTGAGGCACACGTCTTAGAGGCAGAGATTGTGCAACCTAATATTGATGCACTTTTAGAGTCTTACATTGATATTTGGTGTCAATTTGTTGATTTTCCATTAAAGAATGATATACAAGATGGCCTCTAGGTCATTTTCAATGCACGTGGGACTGGCTGGAATGCAAGAAAAGTTGATGTAGAATTTTGACAACGGCCCCATGTTGACATAAAGGGGAGGCAATCCCTGATGTCCCCCGATAACCTCTGATGTTCTTGTTTGATTTATTCACATGAAAATCTGTCATTTTGCCTTCTAGTGAGCCGAGATAGCCCATCATCCAAGTGTTCACCCATTTCATAGTCACAAAGCTTTGATTATTAGCCATAGGATTATTATTCTACTTTCTTGGTGTACAAATGGTCTCATCAATGCATTGTGTCACTTTTTCAGTCCACATGCTAAGTCTAGCTTCTACTTTTTTTATATGTGACAAGCGAATTCCTTTAATGCTTCTCTACGGGGATTCCCCTATGGATCTGTCTCTACAGAACCTCCTCATATTCTCTCCTTAGGAACCAATTCAGAAGCTTCTTTTGAGGGTTTCCTTTAGAATTCTCACTTGAATAAATGTCAATTTTTTTAAGTTAATAGATTTCGTCTCAATTTTCATGGCTAGTTGTTTTCAAAATTACCGTCATTCATTAATTACCTATAGATATGATCTTTTTTCTATTACTATGTACCCACCTCACACAAACGTAATCCACCGTGCATACATGTTGTTCATATGATTCTGGTTTTTTGAGCATGATGACTTGAATACAACACAAGCTAATCCTATATCAGATAATGTTATTAATGCATCCATGCTCGAAACACCATATAAAAGTCATGCTCATAAGTGGTCCATTGTTGTCACACTTCACATAATTTTAGATTGAAAAACTCTACTAGACGCCCTTCTTGTGACATGACAAAGTCTATTCCATTTCTAAAGGCACTTTGAACCTCAAATCACTTGTCAAAATTAGCTAAAATGTCCAAGACTGTTGCAAAACTCGATTTCTCTTTCAGCAACACAAAATTGTTCTTTTGCTCGTCTCCTTACACTAGCATTTTCCTTTTTTCTTGTATTTGTTTATATGAGCTCTTAGGATATTGAAAATTTGAAATCATAGATAAAGCAATAATAAAAAGTCAGTAGGCCATGAAAACTCCTCACCTCACTTATTGTCAGAGATGGTCATTCTCAAATTGCCTTAACATTTGTGTCATCCACACAAACTCCATCAACACCTACAACAAAACCAAGAAAAACCGAGTTGTTTTGCAAGTGGCTTTCACTTATCAACAGCAATCTATAGACCAATGATTTGCTCACTTATCAACAGCAATCTATAAATCACCAGTAACATTAGCTATCTAGATTGTGTTCTATGATCATGTTTCCTCTATATTTGACATTTAATTATCACACTTTCTTGTCATACCATTGAAATTATACATCCTTCCACATCTGAATTTTATTTATTTATTTTTTTCAGTACCATGCTTTCTATTTTAGTCTTTCACCACAGAGGCTGTTGAAGCTTGTGTTTCAATATTTCATGCCTTCTACTCAAGTTACCTGATAGAAGCAAATCAAGCAGTGTAGAAATATAATAATGTCATTTATAATTTTATATTTAGGAAGAGAAGACAATAGTACAAAGGCTTAGTTTATCAATGACAAACTAAATTGTTTAGGCCAGAACACATTCAAATGATTATTCAATTAGTCGAGTGACTTCCAAGTCATATAAACTGCACCCTAGCTTCAATTATATGGTTCCAGTCGATTTCACATGTACAATATGATGCATGACCTCATTACATAATGCAACTATATTGTAATTATAAACCAAGAGACGCAGCCAAGGATACCACCCCAAATCCCCAGCCTCATTTTGCCATAATTTTCCCATTTTTTTAATCTCAAATGATGTGACAATTAAATTGTAGCCACCGTATCGTTTTATCATCACTTATTAGTGAGAAACTTAAGTGCATACGTTGCATCGTGTATCTTCCATTCAAATCACGTCATGTGGCATGATAATAAATGAGATTGGCTACTCATACCACACAACGTTATTTGAATGGAAAATACAAGATACATCAAATACACCCAAGACATTTTCCACTAATATTCACAAGTCAATTACAAATAAACCGTCACGTCATTTGAGATTCTATGCTATGTAATGCTTGCACTTAATTATGATATATTTAAATGATGTTATGCTAATACTCCATAAAATTCTTTGATGTTATGCTAATACTCTATAAAATTCTTTGTTATGATGCAAAATTATCTGAAAACAAAGTATTATAGTAACACTAGCTCCTTTCGACAGCATGGCAACTGTTATTGAACGCTACAACAAACTAAAACAGGAGCACCATCAGCTGACGAACCCTGCTTCTGAAGTCAAGGTAAGTGTATTCCTGTAAACTTGTTCCTGCGTTATTAGTTACATTCACTTTCAGAAAAGCATAGCTAGGATTATTTTTGCAAGTAATATCAGTAACAAACTTCTTTAATGAAAAACCCCAACTTCATTATTAAGGGTTTTACCCCAACTTCATTATCTAAGGTTTCCAATATGACACCTAGGAAGGTCTTGCATGAGCAATATTTTGCTACCAGGCAATAACAGCAAGAATTTATTATCTTCAATGATATCTTCAAAAACATGTTTAATTAGGCTTCAAATGAGCTATAGTCATAAATTAAATTGACATGCAGTGCGCTTTTGGACAAGCACTCTGTATATCAACAATGGTATGTATATCTATATATCATTTTAAAAGTATAGCACCAGCATTAGATGACAAACAGGACCAGAATGCTATCTATACCAACTGTTATTTTTAGATTCGAAGTCATTGTGGTCACACAAATACATCATAAATACAATTTATGTAGCCATTTATGAATGAGTTTATATCATTGTTTCTCCAATTGTTTTGTTATTTGTGCTTCAGAAAGCTAAGTTTAGGGTTATGGATAATCCTTTTAGGGCATAGGATAATTCATCATTCCTTTCATTGATAGATTCAATAAAGCAAACATAAACTTGTTTATTAACATAATAGACTCCTTATGCTGGAAGAAATCTGTCGTAATCAGAAAGATACCACAATGATAGCACTTAGCATATGAGATGATGATAGTCCAAATGAATCTGAAAGTACATATCTCTTCATGTTCTAATAGTTCTTTTATTTCATAGTAGAAACCTAATAGAACTCTAACACAAGAATAAATTCTGATGAAAGGATACAATAATCTATGTCAAAATCAAACAATATGCAATTGATACAACACTAAATTACAATTGCTACCTTAGATTTCGTATTTGTACAGTAGTAAAAACTATAAACAGAAGTGGCTAGAATATAATTATGCTTTTAAATAAACAAAAATTGTGAGGAAAAACTGCAATGTGTATAAATTACCTTTATTCGAATATCGACACTTTAACAGACCATAGCATTTTAAGCATCCATATCTCTTGCCCAATGGAAATTCACTTTTGCAATCTGAGCAACCCAATGGCATAGTTAAATTCAGATTTTGAGACATTTCATCATCTGCATGGCAGTTTGCAAGCATTTTTTAGTACAACACTACAGCTCCAATAGGAACTAGGGAAAGACACAAATTCCACCAGCTTCTACAAGTTTCTTGCATAAGTCAGAATGAGGAACTGACAACTCTTGATACGTCTGATGCAATAAAATTGTACTATAAATTGGCATTAGGTATGAAGATTTGGCACAACATTAGACAAACATGCTTATTCATGTTAGTAAAGCAGAGCACCAAAATAAGGCATATTCATTTTCAACAAACATGCTTATTTGACCAAAGGACTATCCCCTTTTCAAGTCACTATCTAATATTTACATTAAATATTTGTTTCTAAGGTAAGGCCCAATTAGATGAAGATAAGCATTTGCGGAAAAGCATGGCAGAGGAGTCAAAGCTTTCAATATAGGCAAGAGAGAACAAAAATAAATCCAAAGTCGACTATTAAATAGAAGATTCTCACTATATAAAATTCTAAAAAGTTAACGGGTGTTTCTTCTTGGTGATTAGCTCGTACCTTTTGCCTCCTGCTTTGTTGTTTATTCAAACTAAGTACTACTCATATTGAGAAGTTATAGATAAGTTCATTCAGTCAAACATCTAAATCAAGTTCCACCACTTCAAACTAAGTATTACTCATATGGAGAAGTTATAGATAAGTTCATGCAGTCAAACTCTGTGCTTTAGATGTTCTGCATAATTTTGTAGGCCTACACGTCATTTTCTTAGTGTGGTTGTGTCTCACAATATTAGTCCTGCACCCAATGCATGAAGATACCTGTCAGTCTGTGGCCTCATTCATCCCCTCATGGAAGAAGAGATGCCATTGCACTTAAAGGTCATAGAAATACAATAAAAAAAATCCACCTAGAATTCCGAATTGGATAAACCTTAAATCCTGCGAGGGCTACATAAAGGTGCAAAACTGCCAGGAAAAAGAAACAATAGTAAATCACTTTTGCTTTGTGACTTGTTCACTGACGATATGGAATCTATTTGAGCCATTATGGAGCATTGAAATGCTTTACGATGACATGTTAACAACATGTCTCCCTCCACCCATAGTTACCACTTACCAATATGCGCGAGGAAAATTTTATTTAGCATATGGAGAAAAATATTCATAGAAATGTGACATGGTAAGCAATTGTTGTTTTGTCTAGTGGATAGGCATTTTTGGGTTAAGATACCGGTTTCTTGAAGATTGATGAGGTGTTGAGCAAAAATAAAGAAGAATATAACTAAGATTAGGCTTGTTAGCCTCAATTTCCCAAGAGCATGTGGCAAGAATATTAAAATTTCTAGTATGTTTTCCATGTAGGCTTTCCCATTTTTTCTGACTAGATAGTTAAGGACGTTGAGTCAATTGGTTGGGACATGCTCCTACAACTACAAGTCCATCCTTCTTAACCTCATACCTAACTTTCGGCTCTTAGCTTTCATTGTGTGACATGCACTTCCATTTGCTCACTCGCTATGAAGTTGCTCTATCCTCCCCTCAAGTGGCACCTCTAGACATTTCATCGCTTCAATTACGCTACCTCTTCTATCTCATAACGCTATTAATGCAAGAAGACTATAAAATGTGCTAGTATAACTATTTTTTATTATCTGAAGTGCAGCCAAAAATATTAACTAATATAACGTTATAATATCATCATGATAGCCCTCACTATTTCCTTATCATGTTGACAAAATTAGAACGTTCAAACTAGTTTCTGAAACATTCATTTCATTTTTTGAAATTCTTTCATGCCTTATCATCATTATAGTAATTCTATATTTTTTAATACTTGTTTTTTTTCCTTGCTAGTTCTGGCAAAGAGAGGCCACAAACTTGAAGCAACAACTACAATACTTACAAGAATGTCACAGGTAAATTTGTCATTAACTTAATGGCCCAAAATTGTTCATATAAATACATAGCGATAACTTCTCATAAAATTCAGAAACATGTTATCCATCAAACAAAAATTCAAAAAACATATGTTTTTATGCATACTTTAATTGTTATATTTTTTTCTTTTCAGAGAAATAAGAAAAATATATTAAATGAAAGAAGTAATGGGCAAACAAGTTATACACGACCAGGAATTTCCCGGCAAGAATCTAACCCTATGCAAAGTGAGCTGAAAATAAAAAAAAAATTCTATCACAAAAACCTATCTCTCTATATATTAGCGAAGTCAACAAATGCTCAAATGAACAATAAAATTAGGTAGTTATCCCTTCACATTTTAAGTGAACAAAAAACAAAGATTTGTAAGAGAAGAAGCCCACAAGGATTGTAGGAATTGGACTCTATTTCTTTCCTGCCATATATTAAGCCTTGTATAATCTAGTAATTTCCAATATTAATACTATATTTGTTCAATTATGGCAAAAGATTGCAAACAGCCTTAGTACGGGCGATTTATAAGGCTGCTTTGCAAAAGAAAGATGACAAGTGTTTTGTAGATTGGCTTGTAGATGATTAAGGTTTGATAAAACCAGAGTATGGGATCCAAAATTCAGGATAACATAACAAAGATTGTAGAGAATGCAAGAGAATAAAAAGACAACTGCACAATGTATTAAGATTAAGATAGGTAGTTAAAGGAAAATGACCACAAAACCTGAAACTACCAATTAGGATTGAGGACCAAGGACAACAATGGACTTTTAAATAAACAATACATTAACTCTTATCAACTCCTACAAAATTAAAGTTGTGACCTAAAATATAATAATGCTATATTTCATACAAATATCATATATACATATATTTTTAAGCATAAACTCTTAACAGTGCACTAGTGCAGTCTAAGAGACAAAAAAGTCTTACATAACAACAAATTTCTAAGAACCAAAATTACAATAGAAGAAGAAAGACTCAAATGGTTGCATCAAATAAGTATATCATTCATCAAACAATTCTGATCACTTTGCCGCATCATGTGTTTTGCAATGTAATTAAATAGGATTGAGGACCAAGGACAACAATGGACTTTTAAATAAACAATACATTAACTCTTATCAACTCCTACAAAATTAAAGTTGTGACCTAAAATATAATAATGCTATATTTCATACAAATATCATATATACATATATTTTTAAGCATAAACTCTTAACAGTGCACTAGTGCAGTCTAAGAGACAAAAAAGTCTTACATAACAACAAATTTCTAAGAACCAAAATTACAATAGAAGAAGAAAGACTCAAATGGTTGCATCAAATAAGTATATCATTCATCAAACAATTCTGATCACTTTGCCGCATCATGTGTTTTGCAATGTAATTAAATAACATAATGTCATGCGAATTTGTTTATTTTACACGAACAAAAATAATATATATATCATTGACGAAAAGCTTAGCACAAAAATGGTCAACGGGTAGTCCACCAGGAAATAATAGTGTGGATCTTTATTTAGGTGTGGAAACAACAAGAGTCTGAAGATATCATTATAGCATTTGAAGAGATGTCATTGGACTCATTCATTTTTGTCATGGTCTAAAGATGTCTTCACAGATGGCCTTGCTACACATGCTGGGCCACAACCTTAACCTGAGCTTCTTAATCATGGGATTATACTTGAACCAGGCAGTACACTTGCACACTCCCTCTCATTTAAGTCTTTGTTACATTGGTTTCACTCCCCTTTGTATGCTTGCCTTTGCATATAACCTACTACTATTGTCATGCCACCAAATGTCCAATGTTCACAAGGATGGATCCCACTCTAATGATGGGAAAGAAGGCATCGAGAATCCACTTAGGTTAAAATACATCAGAGTTAGGATCCAAACATATGATATGTGTCACTAATAAAATCATAATACAAATGCATCACAGTCTCATTTGAATTGAAACATCGGCTATGGTACTAAGTTTGTAACTTTGTGCAGTAGAAAAGTTCAGTAACACAATCCTTCTTGAAAAGTCAAGCCCAACTATGTATGAATCCTTTACTATTTCTCATATATGAGACTCAACACTTAAATGTGCACTCGATCAAGGTTGACAACCAAGACATCAGATTTAAGACTTTATTGTACATAAATAATTAATTAGCAAGAAAATCCGATCACGTTTCCTGATATTTGTGACAACTTAGCAAATTAATATAATAGAAACTATTTTCTTGGTGAATGGAAATCAAGCTCAGATATTGTAAAATAACATATATTCATAAAGCAGTCATTTTTCAGAACAAACTCAAGCTTCCCATGACCATCGATCGGTCTTGCCACTAGCTAACTGCTGCCTATTGGCAACTAAATCACAACCGGCAACCATCACTAACTGCCAACAATCAGGGTTATAATCACTAAAGCATGCTCTTTTTCAATTAAAATGCACAGAACTGCACATACATTAGATGAAATAATCAAACTATGGATTTTTGCATTATCTGATAGCATACCCAATATTCCTCTTTAATGTATGCAGGCAATTGATGGGAGAACAACTGTCTGGTTTAAGTGTTAAAGATCTACAGAATCTGGAAAGCAAACTAGAAATGAGTCTAAAGGGTGTCCGTATGAAAAAGGTAAAATAACCTAAGCACTAGTGTAATTTTCATTCTACAATTGTTGGGATCATCCCTGTTAAAGAATCTCAAAAATATTAATGCATATTATATGCTTCCATTTATATTTTATTATGTTTAATCGGTTACCATTTAAAGTTTTCATATCTTATATTACATATATTTCTAGTCTCATATGCTTATAAATTGGGTGGTTATGTATTACTTATAAGCAGTTAATAAAATAAGATCTCTATTCATCTTTCTTCACATGATAAGAGCTAAGAACTTTAGATAAACACAACCTAAGAGATATCACTTGTGACAGTCAGACGGGCGACACTTATAGCAATAAGTCTAATCAGCATGTTGGATCTCTTTTGAGCTCTCTCAATCAAGTTATTCATCACCTCTGTGTTAAGCCATTTCATCGGCCTGTGTTAAATTTTTTTCATTGGCTTCTCTATCAAGCCGTGTCACTGCCCTCTTTATCAAATCATTTCATCAAAAGATCTACCAAGCTGGTCCAACATCCTTTCCATGTCATCAGGACTTTGTAAACCCCAGTTGCTTCATCTCCCCATCTTGAGTTTGAGGGGGAATATTAAAGAATCTTGAAATCATTACTTCATATTATATTCATCCATTTGTATTTTATTATGTTTGATCTATCACCATAAGTTTTTCAGATCTTATATTACCATGTATTTCTAGTCATATATGCCTATAAATAGGCTCCTTGTGCATTTGTTGTAGGCAGTTAATAAAATAAGATCTCTCTTTATATATAGAGAAAATTAAAATTCTAATTCAGCTATCTTTCTTATTTTCTGTAGGACCAAGTTTTAACTGAAGAGATCAAAGAACTCAACCACAAGGTTTCCCTCCAAGATTGACTATATTTTGTGTTGACTTTCAGTAAGGGCTAATTTCAAGTTGGCTAACTGATGTTAATGAGTTCATTGCAGGGAAATCTCATTCATCAAGAGAATCTAGAACTCTATAAGAAGGTAAACCTCGTCTACCAAGAAAATAAAGGACTGAAAAAGAAGGTATTGTTCTAGACAGCTCCATATATGATTGAGAAAACCTCGTACACCACCATTTTATCGTTGAATCTTCTTTTATGGTACCTCAATAAGAGTAGACATGCGTAGAACTACCACCTGATACCTTCCCTGCATTGAATGCACTATGCGTTAAAGCTAAGGCCTCTCTTGATCCCTACATGATACCACATAACAACAATGCCTGTGAAAAATATTATTCAATTTGTCGAAGTGAAACTTTCTGTTATGAATATATGACTTTGCCTAAACAAAAGTTTTCCATCTCAGGCTTATGGAGCAAGAAATTTAAGTGCAGCTGTTGAGGTTTATGGAGCAAGAAATGTATGTGTAGAAAACAGTGTTTCCCAGCCTCCATACTCTTTCACCAATGGATATGATTCGCACCCACCCTTGCATCTCCAGTTAAGCCAGCCCCAGCCTCAAAATAATGAGACACCAGAAAAATCAATGCAACTGGGGTAAATTTCTTATTTGAAACTACAGAGCAATTACGACTGTTTTGTGAGTAGTAAGCATATTAACTTAGTTCAATCTATTTCTGCAATATTTACAACAGACTACAGCTTCATTAGCAAAGTGGTTTGACAACTGTGGATGGAAATTAGTGATTACTGCCATCAACAACAGACCCAACAAATCAAAAGGTCAAGCTGATCAGTGAGCTTCTGAACTTCAGCTACTAGACAAATTACATTAAACCGCAGAATCATCTGATTTGGTATGAAATATTTAATGAAACAAACTTTATAATTATTCTAAAACAGTTGTCAGAACCATCTGTCTATGTAAATTATGCAATAAAAAGAAAGTGTGTCAGGTCTTACTTTACTGTTATTGAAGGTGTTATGATGATTGATATTGAGCTATTGCTATGGATGTAGAATCTATGTGTTTAATGAAAGTTAATCAACATTTCAGGCAAAAAGCTTCTCAAACAGGTCACTACTTTCATTTCTTGTAGTATAAATTCTTAAATTTTATTGAAAGTTCATAAGAAGAGGAACTGAATAGAAACTCAAAAAACAATCATAAGAATTTAAATTCATGAAGAGGTAAAGAACCACTTACAAGGTTAACAATCCACTTCCTCAGGGAGAATTATGATGTCTTTTATTAACCAGCTTGATTCACAATGCCATGAAAATACTCAAATATATATGTGGAGTATTGTTTTCTTTTTCTTTTTTAATAAATCCTTTCTCAAAAAACTAAACTAAAATAAAACTTCTAAGCACATTGCAAGTCAAAGATAGTCACCATTCAAAGACAGCATTGCTTGTTGCTTTTTTGTTCTTTTATTAGTAATAACACAGATAAATATTCTTTTGTATTTCCAATTTACAATTAATACAGAGAAGCAATAATTGAATTTTTTTTCAGTAATTGTATCTTGATGAGAAACTCTAAGTTGACATGGTAATGATGAAATTAATTTGATGGTTAACTATAACCAAATACAACACAAGCAAAACAAGCCATGTATTCTTCATAACTTATGCTAAAAACAGTGCAAAAAGAGTGAAACTAATGTAAAATATCAACAAGAATGAAGAATCGAATAAATAAAAAGGGATAAGAAAGCAAGAACCCCACTATACCATATAGGATTTATAAGAAAGCAAGCAGGAATGTTAGAAACATAAGATTCAGAAGGAAACATGAACATCAAAATATCTGATACTGCAGAAGATTTATAGGATTTCCAATGTTGTCATACCTAGTTAATCGATATGTAGTCAATGGAAGTCCACATATATGTGATCTTGCTGACAGGATATATCTGGTAGGTGGACAACCAAAGACCAGCACCTCTTGGCAATAAGATTCTTCTAGTAACCAAAGTTGCATATTTGTGCTTTACCCTGTCAGAGTCAATAAATACACTAAATAAAGCCCACAATTTCAAACTTTTACATCATTTGAAGGTTTTTTTTTTTTTTTGAAATAATCATTTGAAGTTTTTTATGCAGACCACCATCAAGACTATCATCAACAGGAGTCACAGGCCAGCAAAAAAAAAAAAAAACTCAATTGAAACAAAAGATAATTTCATGATTTTAGCAGCTCATTTGTAGTATACTCTAGCTCCAGTCTCCAGTCTCCAGTAAGGTTTCAAGAATAAGGAAATCAAAATCAAAAATGATGCCATGAAATAAAAAAGTTGACTATTTGCGAAGAAGGCCCAAAAAATTCCAAACTGTTTCATTTGCATATTCATTAAAATACTATATTAACTTCCCATCAAGACATAAAGAACTAGATTAATAAGCACCCTAATAATGAGCACAGCATCTAACTTTAAAATCATGAGCGGGCTACATATCACATTATATGTAGGCATGAATAAATATGTTAGCTGGATGCCTAGTTCAGTAAGACAAGTTAACCAAGACTTGATTTCTGACTACAAAAAATCATTGGAGAAATGAGTTGCCTTAAAATTAATAAGATACGCAATGAAAGGATTAGCTAGTGCTCTTACAATAGTCAAAGAGAAAGAGAATTCCTTCATGAAACTTCAAATACTTTTGGCTGTGTGTATTCTGATTTCACTATAGTAGCTTGCCAGAAATCATTGCATCTATTTTCCATTCAATCAATGGGACTAAAGAGTATCTTTCAATCACATAACTATTAGGAAGCATCCAAATTAATGTATATGACCTCATTGAGATAAAGACAGAAAGAATACCTTTCGTCTTCTTATTGGGTTATTTAAGGTTTCAAATTTATTTTATTTGAACAAAGAAAGGTTGAATATTTTACTTTTTCATAGAATGGAACTATTATAATTAGATAACTAGAGCTTGACTCAACATGACTCAGTAAAATCAGCAACAACTGAAACATGACTAACAAAAACACTTCCTAGACTTGCAAGAATATTATTCATGATTCCTGAAAAATAGACCAATAACAAACTGCATAACAAATTGGACCACTACTGCTGTAGACTTGGTCAAATGTGCTAGAGACTAAACTTGTACCAAACCACATCTCTCAACATTCCCTCCATTAAACTGAAAAACACTCAGTTTACAGAAATTTCACCAGCTGACCACTGAGGAATTACCTAGGTGCCGCCTAAGCGCTGGGCGTTGCGCCACTGCCCGACTAGCGCCTAGGGCGTTTTAGAACACTGATTTTTCATTATGTTAGATTGGAAGGTAGTTGTTTTTTTAAAAAAAAAAAAAAAATTGAATTCACGTAATTTTTATTTTTCTTTAGTTTGTTGTTTTGGGTGACTACTGGTTCACTTATGTACTTTCTTCATTTTTGAATAAAGTTTATGTTTCCTATAAAAAAAAATGGTTTATGCACTAATTGAACCAACAATCTTATTTGGAAAGCTAAAATCCATAGTAAAGTTAAATTTTAGCTTGGTCTGTGGCCCTTAGAACTTAGAAGAGTGAATATATTTGATAGCAAAGGTATGTTCCTATCTCTTAACTGGTGTGTATTGTACAAAAAATATTTAAAGAGTGATGTTCATATCTACCTCCAATATTTAAAGATTGATCGTGTAATTAACAATGACTACGATGATAAACATATCGTTGGAACTATGTAATTAGGATGTTATCTTCCCCCTACTATCCCAATGAATCCCACTGCTCCTACTGCTCGGAGGAGAGGAGAAGGACAGAATAGTACACAAAAGGGGAGAAGTTGTTTAAAAATTTGTCTTTATTATGGTATTTGGTGTCCATCTTCATACAAAAGGTTACTCATTTATGCAATATTAGCCTGGTTTCTGTTAATTATTATTTTAATTGAACTGACATAATGGACCCTTAGATTTACACTAATTGATAAAATTTCTAAAGCTTACTATAGTATTTGGTGTCCATCTTCATACAAAAGGTTACTCATTTATGCAATATTAGCCTGTTTTCTGTTAAGTAAAGAAAATAATCATTATTTTAATTGAACTGGCATAATGGACCCTCAGATTTACATTAATTGATGAAATTTCTAAAGCTTACTTGCACCACTTTGTGTTATAGACTTATAGGGAAAAAACATTAACAAAATGTTAGCTGGTTTTTATAATGATTCCAAAGCAAAATTCAGACTGATATAACAAGCAATTCATCATTGCTAGCTAGCGATGGAGTCATGGCCAACCAGACGATTGGTAAATCCTATTGAAGTTCACTCAAAGATCTAGCTAGCAATTGGTACACTGGGTAAATTAAAAGTTAATTCAAGTTGCATGCCAACCAGGCGTACAAATTTTTAAAAATGAGTATTATGGCTTCCTAATAAACAAAATAAAAACCGGATATTTTGCATGGTACAAAACCATGAAGAAACTTTTCCTATGCTATCCATCATTGCTAGTGTGTTACTAACCCCCTTGGTGTTTAACTATTAACAGTGAAGTTTGTTTTTTAAAACACAAAATATATATATATATATATTAAACAAACGGAGGATCAACTCACTCTAGATATACTAGACAATCAAATTAGCTTGAAGGATTGACAAAATGCGGAAGACGGAATGTAGAATTGATATGATGAGATGTTACTGTTAGAATACTAATCCAATTTATTTAATGAATGACTGAATTTGGTCATGGTATATAATTACATTCGAAAATGTATAAATGAAACTGATATAATTTGTAATTTTTACCTTGTAACTTGAGTATGGGTTGAGCAAAGCAAATGGTTGATAGTTAAATAAAATAGTAACCTAGTTGGGATGTAATTAGACATGAAGATGCAAATCTCCTATTTATGGTGTGAACTGCAAACTCTTCCCCCTTTTATAAAAAGTAGAGGAGGCATGGCCTCCTCCCATAGTTGTGTAAAGGAGGCAAAACCTCCTCCACAAACAAGTGAACAATGCACTGTGTACTGTGCACACCGCTACACCCCCTCTCTTTCATGAATTGCTGCCTCCACTAAAATCTGTGGAGGCAACAGCCTTCTCCGTGGATTTAATAAAGAAGACAGCTCTAGTTTTTCCTTTAATACCTTAGACTTTATTTTATTTTGAGGGTAGTTTGAAATTTTTATTTAATTTTTGAAGGTATTTTGGACTTTTTATTTATTTTTATTTTTAATGATATTTTGGACTTTAAAAAAAAAAATTAAGTGTATTTTAGACTGTACAATGATCAAATATTATCAACTTTAAAATTAAATGACAGACTAATATCATGGGAAATTGATGAAAGATTGGTCTACTTATATTTAAGGCATGCCACAGGGAAGACAGATGATACTAAGCACTAACCCTTTACAGAATAAAAAGAAAATAGAGATTGAACCTTGTGGAGGTGCCACTATCAGAGAGTCATTTACACCTCCATGAGGGGCACCTCCTGACAAAGGCTTTAGCGCCTCATCATGGAGGCACTGTGCCTCCTTGTGGAAGTGGAGATCTGATGGAGAACCTAACTCTATTTCTAATTTTTCACGTTTATTTTTATGTCTAATAATGAGTAATTGACATAGGAAATATGTCAATACCAGAATACAGCTTTTCCATAAAAAAAATTCACCTATTTCACTAATTATTCTTTAAGTATCTGAACAAATTTGAAATTACTTTAATAACCTCTGACATAAAGCTGATGGTTCTAAATTATGTCAATGGAAGTGAGTGACAGATATCAAACCCTACATTATTTCACAGTGAAGATGGAATTTCCAAAATACAAAGAGCTAAATTTTTTAACAAAAACGAATCCAGGAAAATAAACTAGAGGCACTTTAAAGATTATAAAAATAAAATAACAAAACAACCAGCATTAATCAGATTTGAACAAGAGAAAATATCACTACCTACTCAGTAAGAATGAAGCCTGAATTATACTAATTTGCATTACAATAAGAAAGATTTTTATAAAAAAAACACAGAAATAGCCGCAAAAGTTTGATATGGAAATAACAAAATTCACATACAAACTATAAATGCCCCATGGCATCAGTAAATCAGTTATATACATATTAACCCTAAATTTAATTAAACATATCAAATACTAAAATATCAACTCATTCACACAAAACTAAATGCTAGCAAAAAAAAAAAAAAAAGTAGTCAGTTTTGAATTTGTTTCTAAAAAACAGGTATCTCTATGTCCTATGAAAGCTACTCAAAAACTCAATAGACGAATTTAAAAAAAATAGTGAAACCTTTAATGCGAATATCAACTGAAGCATCTTTAATAACTAGGCTTGAAAGCCTGTGGAAAACCAATATAAAAGAATTCAACATGCAAAAGACCTGTATGGTACTACTACATAGTACAACTGTGCAAGGAGCAGATAATGTGGATCTAATTTACCATATCATTCCTACACACCAAAATAACAACCAGTAGACAGCACTGTGCTCAATTAACCATTTCTAGATGACATTAACCTAGCAAATTTTGCTTCTAAGAAGGCAACTGGTGTGCTTTATAGTCTAATGATCATAATTAAAACAACTGAAGGTCATTCCTTGCACAAGAATTATCTGATAATATTCAATCAACAAGTTGAAGGTTCAAACAAGTTTCAATATTCAATAGCCCAAGAAGCAAATTAGTGTCAGTGCAGAAAATATTATGATGCCTTACTCAATTTTAGTATCTTAAAGACTCAATAGGGGACATTAAGCAAACTAAAATTCTACAAAATGCAAGATTACATACTCAACATTCTGATACTCCTACACCAGCATATAATTTCTTTATCACACTGAGAAAATAATTATCACGTAAATAAGTGTAAAAAGACCATCATAATACATTTCTTTATCACGTCAATACACTTGAAACATATTTTTCATTGTAACCTACAAAATTGCAAACTTTTCCAAATCAGCCATTACTTATCCTTCTTCATGTACACAATCAATACTCCGTATTGGGCTATAAAGTATAATATAAAAAATGTCCAAAATCTAACTTTAATAGAAAGAATGAAAATTCATTTTTTCTTTCATTTATCTTTTTCAAGTGTTTTACAGCCTTGCGTGAAAAGTAAATTAAATCTCATAAAAGACTAATTTGAGGTCAAGAAAGAATAAGGACGATAAAAAATAAAAATCCAAGTTACAAAGTGATGATGTTATAAATAAATGGGAAAAGAGCACACATCTATGACAATTGTTTCTCTATGTTTTCATAGTGTTGACCTATATCAAAAAACAATATTGCAAATACATGGTAATACAAGATTTTCAGTAACATAGAAAAGAAACAAGTTTGAAACTGAATAAAAAATCATTAGAATTCCTATCGATTCCAGTGAATCCATTAATTTCAATCCAGTCCCCGTAGAGATTTGATTGAAAATTCAAACATCCAAGGTAAAATTAAATTATAATACTTAAATTACATTACTAAACACAGATATTGAAAGAAATAATTGTTGCTACAAAATACAAGAAATAAATGCACTTTTTAAGATAAATTCAAAACTACTCAACTAAACATTACAATACAACACTTCCTTTTACTGAAACTACAAGAAAAATAAAAGTGTACACACTCAGTAATAAATTAAACAACTCTATCAGACAACATACTACTAGACTCACTGCAAGAATTCAATAGCATAGCAAAACAATTAAATGAAAAAACACATTGGAGCCTCATTAAAAACTAGCCATACCCATCAAAATGAAACATTATTGTAAACCTATAATGATAATTATATCAAATATATATTGATGGATAACTCGCATAAACAAACACAGTCATATTACTCATCACAACATTTGCCTCATCAAAAACATGATTAAAGTAAAATTCATTTTTTCCCACTTTTTCCTGCATTCAATTCATCCACCTTAAGACTTCAATTAAGATACAGCAACATATTATAAATAAATAAATACTAACCCTAAAGTTAAAAATAAATAAACAAAAAATCAACAACACGGAGAAACCAGAAGCAGTAATGCAATCACCAAGTGTAAAGCGCATATAAAATGGACATACATTACCCTTTGAGGACGGAGAAAACCAAAGCACATGAATTGTCTCGAACCATCTTCGCGAAAACTTCCGACTCCAAAACGATAAACAGAGACAAATCTGCAGGAAAAAAAAATCCAAAACAAGAGACGATACGTTAACATATTAACACGCAGAGAAATCCACTGCAAGGAAAAAGAAAAATAACTAGAGAAAAACGAACCCGAGAAAAACTGCATTGAAGCCAAACTAAAGTCACAATGGAAAAAAGAGAGATCGAGTGCAAAAGAAGAGAAGAATTTGAAGGAATAGAGAATGAGAAATGGAAGATGACGGAGTTGCAAGAGAAGGGAAGAGTGAGAGAGTTGGTTTGTAGAGAGAGAAAAAATATCTGTGACAACATTCACGTCGCCTGATTAAAATAATAGAGATTAAAAAAAAAAAATACTGAGGGGGTTGGGGTCCTGGGGACCTTGGGGTTGAGGGAGGAGATGAGTATAATTCTATTATAATTTGGCTTTGCAGTTAGCTTTTGACAGCTGTCGAACTTTGAGAGCCTTGTTAATAACCTCGACTCTATTATTTTATTCGTCTTCACATTCTTACACAGTTAAATTTGTGACTTTTTTTTTATCTTTTTTCTTTTTTCTTTTTTCTAAAGGAAGATGAATGATTTGATACTTTGATCTACATCCATTTATCCATCTATTACTTTTTTTTTTTTTTCTTTTTTTTTTCTTTTTTTTTTTTTAATAAGTATTACATTTACAACTATTAAAATAGGGTTATCAGGACCTATAAAGATCACACAATATATGTATGACCCGAATAACTACTCCCCACATATACTTGTAAAGGTATACTACTATCTCTATTAAGAGGTGATATGCTTTATTTCTTATTATTTTGATCTCCATCGTTTATCTTTTGAAATGGATAGTGAAAATTCTTTATCAAAAGTTTCTATTTAGTTTTTTTTTAAAAAAAATAAATAATTTTATTATATTAATGGTGTTGGTGATATTTACATACTCTTAGCCTTTTTAATTTGGTCTACCGCTAAAGTTAACTGTAGGTTAATATAAGACCATCTGTAATACATATGTCAATGTCAATGCTAAATTTAACACAAATAATAGTAAAATGATACATTTGACATATCATTTTAGCAATGTACTTTATGCATGATTCTATTTAAAATGCTATTTTTTTATTATTATTTAAAATTATAAAACTCAATAAATATAATTAATGTATTTAATTTATATAATATTTTTTATTATTTAAAATTACAAAAGTAACAATTAATGCATTTAATGCAATTATAAAATTGTATTTTTGTAACTAAAATAACAACATTTATTGCTATGCCAAATTTGACATATGCTATTCTTTGTGTCAAATTATACTATTGGCACACTAAAATAGCATTGCATTAGATATACTCTAATGCCATATTTGGTAGGGTGGAATGGAATGGAAAAGAAAGAAAGTTATTCCTAATGTTTGGTTTGCTAAAATGTAATGGAATGAGGATTCCATTGAAATGTTAATTCCACCATTTTGGTGGAATGGGCATTCCATCCAAAAACCAATGGAATGCCCATTCTAATTCCAAACCAAAATTGGTATTCCATAAATGCCCTCATATGTCCCAACTCTATTCCAAAATTACCCTCCTTTCCATATATATATTATATTTTATTATTATATATTATTATATTATATGATATATATATTATATAATAATATAAAACATTTATATTATATAATATATAATAATATTAATATTACTAATATATAATATAATATATATTATATATATTATATTATATAATGCTTTTATAGTTTATTATTATTATCCATAAAATATAATGTTATTATAAATGTTTTGTAATTATGGGTATTTTGGTCAAAATACAGTTAACTACATTCCATTCAGTTCTCATTCTGATTACCATTCCACCATGGTAACCAAACATTACCAAGGTTTCTTAAAAAGTTGTTTACTTAACACTATGTTTGGTAGGAGGGAGGGGGAGTATGAAGGATAGATGAATTAAGAGTGAGAGAGAGTAGGAGGGATGAAGAAGATAACATATATTCTCTATGTTGTCTGGTATTAAAAAGAGGGTTGCATGGATGGATTGATATATAATTTATAAAATTACTATATTACCCTTTAAAAAATTGGAGGGTAGTATAAAAATAAATTTATAAAATTACTATATTACCCTTTAAAAAATTGGAGGGTAGTATAAAAATAGAAGACATTTTTGTCTTTACACCCCCCCCCCCCCCCCCCCCCCCCCCACATCGTGATCCACCCATCATTTAGGGGATCCAATATGATGGCCCGAGAGGGAGATCTCCTCCCTCCTCTCCTCCTCTCCCCTTTTTTTTTCTTCCAACCAAATAAGGGATTGGAGCTCTCCCTCCAACCCTCTTCCTCCCTCCATTTTTCCCTCATACCAAACATAGCGTAAGTGAATAATTATGCCTCAAGTAAATGAGTGTAATTTCTCAATTCTAAAAATTAAAAAGTGACTCCTGCTGTAGAAACTTACTAAATTGAGAAAAACTAAAAAAGCATGTGGGCCAGTATGTGTATGTCCTTTGCACGTAAAAACCCTTTCTTTCTTTTTATCTATGGGAATGCGGTGTTGTGGTTTGTGGATTCCTTTTGTGCATTTTAATGTTTTTATAGTGTTGCCTTCGTATGCAATGATGTCATACAAGGTCAAGATTCCTGTATCATGATTCATGCATCATGCAATCTCTCTTTCTTACACTCTTGTAATGTCTTTCTTGCCACTGCCCACCATTATAAAACTAATTTTATTAATTAAAAATAAATATATATTACATAAATAAATAATAAATAATAAATAAGCAAATGATAACAAGAAAGGGCCCGTTTGGGATAACTTTTACTTTTGGCTTTTGTCAGTAGAAGAAGAGAAGTAAAAGCCATAGCTTCTCAATATCCGTTTGGATGGTAAATTTCAAAATAGCTTTTGTATCAAAAAGAGCTTTTAAGACTGTTTTGTTGAAACATTTTAAAAGCTCCTATAACTATAATTTGACATTTTTACCCTTTACAATTTGTTTGGTTGGAATATTTGGCATTTGTATTTTAATTTGAGTAAATAATATATATGTATTTTTTTTAATAAAAGTTTATTATAGTAAATAATTTAATATTTTTCTATTATATTTCCCTTAACAAGATAAAAAAAAAAAAAAAATCTTTTTCAAAATATAAATAAATAAATTCATAGATTGTTCGTAATGGAATTGGTTGTATTGTAATCTTTTTTCAAAGTTTATTACCATTTTTTTTAAATGAAACAATTAAATTGGTAAAAAAAAAAAAAAACCATCAAATTAATAAAAAATTAAAAATAAATATATTGCATTCAACATATTCGATCAACACACAGATTCAACCAAATCCATTTCCAGAACCTAACACCAAATCCACACAACGTAGAACTAAAACTGAGCCACCACCTCCAAACCACCACCAAAAGCAAAACACCACCACCAAATCCACCACACAGCCGTCACAGAACCCAGCTTCGCCCAACCCAACTTCGCCATCGAACCTAGCTCCGCCACCCATTCGAACTCAAAAAACCCTTCCACAACCAAAATCAAACCCATAAAACCCTTCCATCACCAAAATTGAACCCAGAAGTCATGTTAGCCCTTACCCGTTTAGACTTCACATCAACAACATCTATTGGAGCAGATTTCAAAACATTAAACCCATCAGAATCGATCCGCCGCTGCCGGCGATTCACATCAGCTTGGAATCGATCTCCATTTCCGCCGTGATTCAGACCCAGTGGCAGGTAGATTCGTGGGGTTTGTGGGGTTGATTTTGTGATTCAGGACCCAGTGGCAGGTAGATTCATACCCAGCACAAAATCAACTTCTTTCTCGATCACTACCGCGGCAAGAGAAGATGGATTTGTGGGGTTTTATGGCGGCGAGGGTCTGTGGATGATGGAGTTTTGTTTGGTTTATGGGTTTAATTTTGTTGAATGAGTGAGAGATGAGATTGGACGAGAGAGATGAGAGATCGATGGTGAGGAGCCCTCTCAATTGGAATTGGTTTATGGATAGATACAGTTGGAATTATTAGTTTGGTATTTATACCAATAAGGGTAAAATTGGCAATATAAAAGTTTCATTTAACTGTTCATTTGGCTTCCCAGGAGCTCTTCCAAGAGAAGCACCTATGCTGATGCTTATTGTAAAAGAGCTTCCAAGGTCAAGAAGCTCTTCTCCTATTGTACCCAAACAGCCCAAAAAGTGGCTTTTGGGTCTCAAAAGAGCTTCCAAGCCTCTGAAAAGCTTAGCCAAACAGGGCCAAACAAGTCAGGTTTTGTTTTCAAAAAAAAAAAAAAAAACAAGTCAGGTTTCCACTAGTTTCTTTATTTTGATTTAATCGGTATAAAAACTTTTTTTTCTTAAATTTTAGGGTTAATAGCACCAGTGACCCCTGAACATATAGCGAAATCGCATAGTGCCCCCTGAATTAAAAATCCTGGCATTAAACCCCTCAAACTTCAATAAATTGGCAAAAATAGACGGAATGCTAACTTCCGTCCATTTTTTGGTCACGTGATCTTCTCGTGCAGCTACAGTTAGGGGTAAAGTTGGAATTAAAAAAATAATTAGGGTTAATAGCACCAGTACCCCCTGAACATATAGCGAAATTGCATAGTGCCCCCTGAATTTTTTTTCCTGGCATTAAACCCCTCGAACTCCCATAAATTGGCAAAAATGGATGGAAGGGGAACGGACGTCAAAAGTAAATTACATTTACACACCCTGATTATATGTATAACTGCATTAAAACTGGAAAAATATAATAATATCACACAAACACCCTTTGACTTGTTTAACTAATGTCTAAAATATATATATATATATATTAATATTAATAATTTAAAATAATAATATAATAATAACACAAACACACCCTTTTAATTTGTTTTCAATAAATATATATATATTTTTTTAAAGAAAGATTGATCTCCACCGTCCATCACCATGATGGACGTTAGAGATCAAATTAATTTTTTTTTAAAATGATTTATAAAAAATTTAAAAAAAATCAACAAAAAAGATAATTAAATATATATATATATAATTAAAAATTTAAGAAAATAAAAAATTCCAGAAAAATGGTGGAGATCCATCATTTTGAAATAATTAAAAAAATAAAAATTATATATATATATATTAAATGCATTTAAATTAATAAATTTAATTAACAATAATAATAACAATCAAGGGAGTGTATTTTATATATTTAGTATATATTTAATTTATCAACTTTGAAATAATTAAAAATAATCCAAAAATATTAATTGTTTACTAATCAAAGATGTAGATTTTTTGATTAATAATATTAATATTTTATTAATAATCCAAAAATAATCAACTAGGAAATTTTTTGTTTGATTAGGTGGAGATCCAACCGTCCATCACATGAGATGATAGTGTTAGGATTATGCTCAATAGCAAGAGTGTAATAGTGTAATTAACAATCTTTTTCATATTAATAAAGTGATTTCTGTTTTAAACAAATCTTATAGCATTTATAGTTTAATAATTGTTAAAGTAAATAATCATAAGGTCTAAAGACTATGAGAAAAGAATAATTGTTCATACATCTGGATATGTATGTGGTAGACACAATTCTTTAGTTAGTCCTTGAATATCGTTCACAACTTAAGTTAAAGGTTGGGCACCTTTATCTTGTTAAAGTTGTAGAATTCTTTTGCTAGCATTTGAGTGGGATCAAATGAGATATGATGAGTCTAAAATCATCGGAGTGTCTTCGAGCAAAAGAATCTAGTGCACTGGGTGCATTGAACAGGATCACAATGAAATAATTTATCTATAACCGTCAGTAGATAAAAGTAATTTCATTCTCAGGACAATCGGAGAGTCTATCTTAATCCTGAGATAAATGATGGACTTATGGTTGCAGGTGATATCATTTGAGCTATCAATGAGTACGATTATATCGCATAGTCTATCCTCGATAGTTTGGTGATATTCATTTGTTAATCGATAGAGGACTTCATTTATAGATATGGACATCGTGGCTCCATTTATTAAATGAGAGTATAATATCATTATATGGATGTTTTGAGGTAATTGGATATTAAATCTCAACATTGAGTTTTCAATAGTGTCTATTGAAAACATGGCTTCTGGACAAGTCAAAATATCCAAGTTCAAAACGTGGTCATATGAGTAAATATGGTAACTTTGAGAGTTATAGGCGGTCTATGAACTCTTGGCGATTACTGATATTAATCACGAGGATACACTATCTCCAATATGATTGTCTAGGGTATGAATGAGGAAGCATCTTCCTTTTCTGTCTTTATTTAAGAGTTCAATTTTAGCTTTTTAGTGGAATGAGCTAAAATTAATGGATCGGACCTAAGTGAATCATTTGTTGATTGTGATTAGGTTATGTCTATTGGAGCTTAAATTTAGATAGCCCGCCAAGATCCTCAATCCACACGGACTTGCATGGATCACTTGATATATTCTACCGAACCAATTTAAGGTCCATCTAGAATTGCAATTTAATATATTAAGAATATAATTTGCACATTATTTATGTAATGGGCTGCACAATTATATTTATATATTAATGGATGACATGTGGGCTTGTTTCTTTTAGTGAGAATGGGTCTAGTTCACATGTAGGCTTTTTATTTAAAGTCCTATGGATTTAATGAAATAAGAAAAATAATATTTTGCCCAATATATACATGTGGGGCGGCAAGGTGCTAAAATAGCATTTAATATTATTTTGTTTTCATTATTTAATTCATTATTTAATTAAATAAGAATTAATTAATTTATTAATTAATTGTTTAATTAAGTAACAAATCTTTTCTAAATAGGAAAATATGATTCCTATTTGTATACTATTGGTAGTAGTATAATTAAATAGAAAAACTTGTTTGACAAGGAAATAAATAATTAATTTTATTTATTTAATCAAATAAGAAGTCTTTTATTTTAGTCAAATAAGGAATAAAAGATTTATGAGTTTGATTAGGGTTTGGAAATCTTAAACAAAATAGGAATTAAGGTGCAACTAAATCTCCAATATTTTAGGAGTAATAATTGCGGCAACCCTAATTGGTTTTGGTGAAAGAATTCGGCCACCCTTAAAAGAATAGAAGAGAATTTTCGGCCACTTAGGCTTATGTGAAGAAATTTTATTTCTTCTTCTTCTTCTTCTCAACCCATAGTTAGAGATCTATTATTCTACTAAAACCAAAAGGAACATAGATTATTCTTTGATGGTATATTGTTTGCTTATTCATCAATAAGCTTATATATACTATATCGATCAAGGTTCACGCGAGTTTCGATCATAAGATTGAGAACTCAAAAGTGACCGGAATAATCTTAGGTTTCTTTAGATTTTTTTTGGGACTAACGAATCAAGAAAAGTTTGTTATATCCGATCTCAGGTTTGCAATTCAAAGAAAGGGAGACCACGCTCCTAGGTGATCCACGTTCGTGCTAGGATTGAAGATCTTGCGGATTACCATCGACGCAAGTCAATCGGATCACGCGACAAGAGGTATTAATCTTTTGTTTATTTTTACATCTTTAATTAATCAAAAGGGTTTAAGGTTCATAAAATTGGAAAAATTTTAAAAGCTACTCAAACTATTTTTTTAGTCTCGCTTCCGCTGTGGGTACAATTTTTCCCTACATATGGATCTCCACCATTTTTTTAGAATTTTTTATTTTCTTAAAATTTTTAATTATATATATATATTTAATTATCTTTTTTGTTGATTTTTTTATTATTTTTTATAAATCATTTTTTAAAATTAATTTGATCTCCACCGTCCATCACCATGATGGACGGTAGAGATCAATCTTTCTTTAAAAAATATATATATATATATTAAAAAACAAATTAAAATGGTGTGTTTGTGTTATTATTATATTATGTATATATATATAAAGTTTATTATTATTATTATTATTATTATTATTATTATTATTATTATTATTTTATTATTAATATTATTATTATTATATATTATTGTTTCTTAAAGTTTATTATTATTATTATTATAAATTATTAATATTAATATATATATATATTTTAGACATTAGTCAAACAAGTCAAAGGGTGTTTGTATGATATTATTATATTTTTCCAGTTTTAATGCAGTTATACATATAATCAGGGTGTGTAAATGTAATTTACTTTTGATGTCCGTCCCCATTCCATCCATTTTCGCCAATTTATGGGAGTTCGAGGGGTTTAATGCCAAGAAAAAAAATTCAGGGGGCACTATGCAATTTCGCTATATGTTCAGGGGGGTACTAGTGCTATTAACCCTAATTATTTTTTAATTCCAACTTTACCCCTAACTGTAGCTGCACGAGAAGGTCACGTGACCAAAAAATGGACGGAAGTTAGCATTCCGTCCATTTTTGCCAATTTATTGAAGTTTGAGGGGTTTAATACCAAGATTTTTAATTCAGGGGGCACTATGCGATTTCGCTATATGTTCAGGGGGCACTGGTGCTATTAACCCTAAATTTTAATATATTTCACTTCTTCTTTTTTTCGATGTTTTCATAT
This sequence comes from Acer campestre, assembly GCA_954870605.1. NCBI lineage: Eukaryota > Viridiplantae > Streptophyta > Magnoliopsida > Sapindales > Sapindaceae > Acer > Acer campestre. The sequence goes on along the minus strand of OX940803.1, from coordinate 22,432,149 downwards.
TTACTATTACCGTATTACGATGAAATCATTAATTCATTATCATCGTAAGAGTTGGATTTACCGTAGTCTTTTTCAACCTTGATTATTGCATTGTTTTGGCTATAGACGCTATGACTACTTGATGACACTTTCGGCTTTAATCAATTTATACAGGGTTATTAACTTATCATTAAAAAACCTCTCTCTATTCATTTGATGTGTTTGCATCTCCAGTCTCAACCATTCCCAAATTTCAATTTTTTTTTTCAATAATTACAATTAATTCGGGGTTTTTAGAGAAGGAGAGGGAAGACTCAAACTCACAACCTCAATGATGTAAGTATGAGGGGTGTACCACTGGTCCAACCCCCGTCTTATCACATATTCTAAGCATTTTTAATTTCATTATATAACATTTCTTAATTTCCATTAGGTTATTAGGTGCCAATATTGTCACCCATATTTTATTAAAAACTTTAATTACAAAAATATCAAAATAGAAATTTACATA